>VWZF01000488.1:206638-395936 GCA_013396755.1 Sclerurus mexicanus | reverse complement strand
GGGGGGGGGTAGCATATCTGCTTGGCTACTCCACATGCTGCAGTGGCCGTGTGTCAGGTGCTCCCTTTGTGCCCTTCTCCAATGGATCCAGTGCTCCCTGCAAAGCCCATGATGGAGGTCGCAAGCTCTGCCTTTTGGAGGGAGTGAGGCTGGGGCTCCTCTGCTTGCCCTTGTGCTGCCAGGGCCCTGTGATGGAAGTGGTTGTGCCCACTCCCCTCCCTTCCACTTGCTGCCGCCGTTCCTCCACAGGACTGAAAACAATCACGATAAATCAGAAACCCTCCCCTGGCCTCAGTGAGGTGCTGGGAACTCGGGATAAGAGTTTATCCATCCTAAATAATAATGCGCTGGAGCTGCCAGCTCCCTGCTGGCTCCATTTGCATGACGCTAAAAATCAATGACCCGGGCGACTCTTTGATACACAGAGAAGAGTCCAGAGAACTCAGAGCTGGACTATCCAGGGACACAAGGGATGCTGGCTGCCATTAGCAGTGAGGATGCTGTCACGGGCTGGCTGTGCCCTGGATTTCACACCAATCTAACAAAGGGAGCTGGATGCTGCCAGTGCGGAGCCAGGGTTGATTAAATCTTTGTTTAAGAGCTCCATAGCTCCATTACCTACATCAGAAGGGAGTTAATTAAACAGGGAAGGTGGGAGGTGGCAGCCGAGGTGGCTCAGGGCATCTCCGTGGCGGCGCAGCTCCAGTGTGGTGCTGGACAACGCGCCAGATGGGAGCCAGCCTTCAGCAGCACTGTCTGCTCATGTAGGGGCCAGTGCTTTTGGGGCACAGCTGGAAAATTCCAGTGTGGAACCACCTTCTCCCCAGCCCTCAGTTTGATTTCTTTCCCCTGGGGAATCCCTGGAATATTATACTTCCCCCAGGAACTACGGTGGAGCTCCTTGACAAGGCCAGCACAGCTGCTGCTTCTCCAGGCCCTCTGTTTTTGGGATACGGGACTGCCTTGAATTGGTTTCTGCTTTTCTGACAGGAGCAGGAGGCTCCGTGGCAACCACCCTGCTGCTTCCATTCGGCTGTACGAGGCCATAGATTAGATTCCTGTTTGCTTCATGGAAGAGCCCTGGTGATATCAATTAGATGTGTCAGAGGGACCCAGGGGAATATTTCTTCTGTTATTTATTTATTGGTGCTGAAGCCATCGCAGGCTCTCACAGCAAGACACATAATGTCTCTCGCCTTTCTTCACTCACACTCCCTCTCCTGCTTTTTATGGCTCCTAATAAAGCCCGGCAAAGTTTATTTCCAGAGGGGAGAGGCTGCTGTGGGGCTGGTACCCAGCCATGCTGGATGGAGCATCCCTGCCTGCAGAGCCAGGCATGTGTTTGCCCTCCCTGAGCTGGAGCTTGGATGAACTGTGTGTCACCTTTGCCCATAAGGGACACTTCCAAGAGCCTTGTAATTCCCTCCCCAACCCAGCTGCCAGGTCAGTGTGTCCTGGATGGCCCCAGTGTGAGGCAGAGCTGGAGGCACCACTCAGCAGCCCTCGCAGGTCCTGAGTGCCACTGGTTCCTGCCACAGGTGCCACTGAGAAGCACCAGAGCAAATTTAATGAGAAAGTGGTGCAAATAATTAAAATCTGTCAGAGCTGGAAACAGAGAGAGGTGAGGGGAATGAAAGGAGCCCCAGTGACTCCTGATGTTCTGGATACATCAGCTGAGCGGATGATTCACTGTGGTGCCATGGGCCCTGGCTGGGTACAGGGACAGGGAAATGTCACTTCATGATCTTGGATTCCATGTGGCGCCCTGGAGCAGCCTGTCCATGTCCCTGCTTTCCTGGAGGAAGCTGGGGCATCAGTAAAGTGAGGATTGGCATAAGAGAAAAAGGTTTAACCAGCCTGAAACTTAGTGCTTGTCTTTGCAGTCCCCAGGGAAGGATCCTTGTTCCCAGGGAGGGATGCTGGTCCCCAGGGAAGGATTCTGCGCCCTGGAGGGATCCTAGTTCTCAGAAAGGCAGTGGGGAGCCCCACTGGGCAGTGAGGGGATGAGGGCTGTGCAGAACATTTCTCTGTGCCTGCTGGGTTGAGTTACCCACCCGGGCTGTCTGCAGAGCAGCTGCCTGCACACCGAAATCCCATGAAATTCCCCAAAAGACGCAGTGCTCCTGCTTCTGATGGAGCTGCTGGATTCTGCTGCACAGTGTCGGAGTGTCCCTCTGAGTTACGTCTGTCCTGCCTGGCTGCTCTGAAGGGCCTGTTAATCTGGGCGGTATAAAATACCATCGGCTCCTGTCACCATCTGTCACCTCTTCCCCCCAAGGTCGTGTGGCCCTGCTGTCCATCCCAATGAGCAGGGTAGCCCATAAAACTTGCTTTATGAGCACTAGCTAACGAATCCCTCCCCTGAGGCATGAGCTGCCAGCATGGTGCTGGGAATAGCTCCTTTCCACCCTCCTTGAGCGGATTTCCTTGGAGCCTTGGGTGTTTATTCCAAAGCAATTTTTTTTTTATTTTAGGAGAGGTCTAAGATGGTGTGTGGACGAGTGCTTTAATTGTCACCAATCTCTTGCTGGGGTCCCTCGTAGGGGAGGCTGGGCATGATCCTGTGTTAAGTCCACAATGTTGCCCATCAGGTTTGTGGGGTCCTGCCCTTCCTGCCCCAACCTGTTCCAAGCTTGTGCCCAACCTGTGAGTAACTCACTGCACCCTGAGCTCGGAGCTGCCCGGTATTAATGCCTCGGCTTACTCCAGCTCCGTCCCTGGAAGTGAGTCCTATTTGAATGTTAATGCCTCTAAGATGAAACCTGGCTGATTAAATTTTAGACTTGCAAATGGATTTGGTAAATAGACATTGGGAAAGGCGGGACAGAGCTGCTGCTTCACTGCAGATACGGTAAATAGCGGCACTTTGTGATTAGGTGTGAGATTCACTCTTGGAAAAAGGGAGTCTCCAGGGGCTCTTTTCTGGTGAGAAATCCTTTAAGTACATAAATTTATGGCAGTTTTTCTTTCCCCAAACAAAAAGAGGTCCCTTGGCTGCTTCTCCCAGGCTGTATGTGGGTGGCTGAATGGGAAATATAGGAATAAGGAGCTGGGGATGGACAGGAGCCCTGGTTAGGCACTGGGCTGAGGCCGTGGGACAATGGGACATGATGCTCAGGGGGAGGTGAGTGTTGTGGGAAATACCTCTGAGATTGAGATTAATCCATCCTTGGCTGCACCCTGCGGATGCTGCTACAGGGAATGCAGGAATAATGGGCAGGCAGGGAGGGATAGAGCCTTCTGCTCCTGGGGAAGCACTTGAGCATCATCATCTCTGGGTGGGAAAGCGGAGGCGGGGAGCAGAGATGCAGCTTGGCAGAGAGGTCCTTCCCTCCCGCTGGCCCTGGCAGCAGCTTCCGTCTCAGTTGCAGTCAAGGATGGATTATTCCAGCTTGGCACACAGGTTTGCTTTATTTTCCTGGTGAAAAAGCAAGCCTGGATTTGAAACACCTTTAAAAACGCAGATAGTGGGGCAAACTGCCTTGACCCCTGTGCATGATATAGAGGAGGACTTTAATGACAGCACTGCATTCATTCTTATCTGGGGCACTGGGAAATACTGAGGGGAAAACAGACAGAAGGAAGTGGTGAAGCTGGAGCCTGGATTTAGCACATATTAAACCATTTGTCTTTTGCTCCCTTGCTGAGCAAGAGCACACTGGGCTGCTCCAGCACTAAAATCCAGGGAGAAACCCAATGCAGGCAGTGTCTGAGGGGAAAGGGCTGCTGAGATGCAGAGCACAGATGTTTTCCTTGAGCTGCTTCCTTCCCTGGCAGGGTCTTCCCAGCCTGGTGGGATTTTGGGGGTGAATTGGTTTTATGCTGCTCTGAGAGGTCCTTTGCTTGGTGTCTTTCCTGCTGCCTCTCTGACCATCTACCTCTCCTTCCTGCCAGGAGGGTGTAGCCAAGTGGGGGTCGGTGTCTTCTCCCAGGTAGCAAGCAACAGGACAAGAGGAAATGGCCACAAGTTGTGCCAGGGAAGGCTCAGATTGGATATTGGGAGCAATTTCTTCACTGAAAGTGTTATCCAGCCCTGGCACAGCTGCTCAGGGTAGTGGTGGAGTCCCCATCCCTGGAGGCATTTAAAGCTGTGGAGGTTGGCATTAGGGACATGGTTTAGTAGTGGAATTGGCAGTGCTGGGATAATGCTTGGGCTTGATGATCCTAGAGGGCTTTTCAATCCCAAATCATTCCCTCTCCTTGCCCCAGTGCCCTGTCAAGCATTCCCTGGGATTGGATCCCGTGGCTTCACGTCGTGGCCTGCCCTTCTGCTGGGGAGCTGTGAATGTCCTTGGAGAGACCTGCTTCCAATTTACCTGGTTGAGGTCTCCATGGCTTTCCTTGTTCTGTATATTGAAACATACATCATCTGTTCATTACAGCACAATCTCCAAATTATCCCAGCTCTGAGCGAACGTGGCTGCACTCGCTGGGGCATTAGTAGGGATCGATATTGGCTGTTCCTGCTGCAGCTCTCAGGGAGGAGCTGGTGCTAAATCCTCATCCGTGCAAGGCAGGTAGAGGGACGTCCTGCCTGTGGGAGCTCCAGGAGCACAGGGGTTCATGCAGTGAATGAGGCAGAAGCAACTTGAGATGGGGCTGGTTTGGTGGGTGCTGGGCAAGTAGAGCACCTGCAAGCCAGTGGAGGTGGGAGGGTTGTTGTACTGCCAGATGAACAGAGATGCCTGGAAAAATTCCCTGGAGGAAGGGATGGAATCAGTGGGGTGCCAGCTCCCCAGCTGAGGCAGTCAGGCTTGGCACTGCCAGGCATCAGCATTGCCAGGCATCAGCATTTCGAGGCAGCACCGCAGTACCCGACCACGATCCTCATGGGCACAGCCTGGGTTTGATTTGACAGGATTCATGGGAAAGTATTTTAAATAATACATGAAGTTTCCGTGCAGTTCAAGGCTCGCGCGCTCGTTTACCAGCAGCTGCGATGTGTTATCGTCTGATAAACATGGTTGTTATATATTATGTATATTGCATCCCGGTGCCAGATTCACGGGGAGGTGTCTCCGGTCACACAGCTGGGCTGTTTGCTGTGCATGAGGATGAGGTTGCATGAGCATCCCCGATGTAAACACTGCCGGGAAGCTCCGCTCGGAGCCGCCCCGCTGTGTAGTGAAAGAGTCTAATCGCTACATCTAATTACTGAGATGGCGAAATCGATACGGAAGATTTCCAAGTGTCTTAAAATATCTTGAATTCCCTCCCTTCGGCTGGCTGCTGCGGGGCTCTGCAGTGTGAGGGTGATGAGGGTGATGACCTGGTGTGGGAGAGTAGGATGAGGGACGAACTTGGCTTGGCTGCCTCCAGACCATGGGCAGCTCTTACTGAGGGAGGGATGGAGCCAGCATTGTGGGCTAGAGGGCACCTGGACCTCTGCTTTCAGTGGCAAAGCTTTCAGACTGCTGCCTCAGCTCCTTTGGTGGGGGTCTAGAGAGGCCATGAGGACCCTGCAGGCACGGTGGAGCCCTGGCATTGGGTACCAGAGGGCACCCATCCAGACTGGATGGAGATGGGGACAAGCAGGAGGAAATGGCATCGGGTTTGTTTTCGTCTCAGGCTTTTCAGAATGCGGGAGTAAACATTTCCTACATCCTATGGTGAATACTCGGAGCTCAGATTAAATCTCCCGTTTATTCGCATGCTGATGAGGCCCTGAGCATCCCTTTCCAGGAGCCGTTGTTTGAGCTTTCCCAATCCCTTTCTCAGCCAGAAAAGCCTTGTAGAGGCTACAAGTGGCCTTGGCTGCTTCCCTGTCCAAACATCAAGTATGTGGGATTGGGAGCAGGGGGGTCAGTGCCCCCCACATCAGATCCCCATCACTCCCACTGCAGCACTTCGTTCCTGGGCTGTGGGGAAGCGCACCAGCTCCTTAATGAGATGAGCTCGGGCTCTTACCTTGTTCGGCAGCTAATTGAGGTGTGCGAGCTGCTCTCCTGTTAGGCAATCACCGGGAGTTTGTCTAAATCCATCGCGGAGCGCTCGCCAGATCAAAGGGCCAGGCTCTCCAGCCTGCCATGCCCAGGCTGCTGACAGTGCCTGCTGCTGCTTCCCTGAGTGACTGCTTGACACAATAAATCTGTGGGAGAAGGAGGCAGTTCTGATCTGCTGTCATCTTCCCCAAATGCTCTTGATGCATTTTCTTTCCTCATTACACATGAGATGTCAAGTCCTCACCTGCGAGAGTGCAACTCGACATCTCCCCTGCACGTCCCCTTCCCCCCCGGAAGGCTCCCAGCTCCCGGCTGACAGGGTCTCTGTGGAGGTGGCTGCCGGGGGGAATTGTCCCCCACCTTCCCAGTGTTCTTCCCAGAGCCTGACACCCTTCAAGGTGGCTCCCATCCCATGGTGTGCCACTCTGCCCCATGGCCTCAGTGGGGAAGTACAGCGTCCAGTCTGTTGAGGGGTCCCTTCATCCAGAAACCAAGTTGTTGGCTGGCTCATCCTCCTCCAAGGGGGTTCATCCTCATCGAGAGGGGGCTCATCCTCCTCTGCGAGGGCTCATCCCCTTTCCTGGGGTCTGAACCCCTCTGGTGGTGCCAGCAGGTGTGGGTGCAGGTGTGTCCCTGGGGATGATGTCCTGATTGCAGGGCCCCAGAACTTCTGTGGGAGCAAGTCAGGGCTCAGGGAAGGGCGGCAAAGCCAGTTCACCTCCAGCGTGCCTTTGCGGAGGAGAAGGAGCAATTAGCAGTCTGATAGCAAGATTAATAGCAGATGCTCATAATTAACTCACTATGCATGTAAGCAGCTATTGTCTCCATTTTACCCTGTGTGGATTGATATTCAGGAGTGACTCATTATAGAGACAGAACCGATTTTGCCTGCAGAGCGCAGCCACCAGAATGGAAATTGCAATTAGAGTTGGCTGTGTCCCTGCCAGAAGCTTGAGGAGCAGGCGCTGGGCTGGGACAAGCCCCACCTGCCTGCCTTGAGCCCTCTGAGCAGCATCCAGGGCTGGGTGCTCCCCCTGCTCCAGCTCAGCCCAAGGTTTATGGCTGCGGAGCCGCCGGGCTGGCCCCAGCCCACTGCTGAACGGAGAGTTGAAAAATGGCTGGAGAAACTGGAGAGTGGCCAAAAACTGCTCAGAGTTGCAAAAGGAAGCAGAACAAAGCGAGGTCAAATGCTGCTGTGCTCTCCAGCCGGAAAAGCCTTGTTTCTCGCCTAGAAATGCCATCTGGGCTGGCCTTTCCCATGCTGGTGTGACAGGTACTCTGTGCCAGCAGGGACGGGGACTTTGCAATGTGTGACTCCCCTCAAGAAGGGCTTTAGGTGTCTGTTAAAGGATGCAAGAGTTGCGCCTGCATCCCTGACAAGTGTAAGTGCAGCTTCCCTGTGCCTGGTGCTGGTTTCAGGGCCTGAAACAATCCGGGGTACTTGATCTGTTCCTGCCTGACACGTGGGACATGTCCTGGTCCCATTGGGTCTCCAGACATTGATCCCACTCAGGTTGTTCAGCACATCTCTCACAGTTCCAGAAGAACAATGTCAGTCAGGACATCCATGCATGTCCCGAGGCAATCACTGGTCCCAGGATCCTTGTCCAGTCCTAGTGAGGGCTGTCACACCTGTGAGAACTGGGGCTGTGAGCTCTTGGACAGCAGAAACGTGGGCCCTGTGAAGAAGTGTCTGTGTTTCAGTGCTGTCTGCTCGTGGCTGCTGAGCTGCAGGGACTCGCTGGACCATTTCCTTTGGACATCCCGGTAATTGCCTGTGTCAATTCGCTTCCCTGGAACAGCTTCTCTAAGGACGACCCTCCCTGGGGAGAGGTGTAGAGCTGCTGCCGCAGTCTATCTTTTGTCTGGTTTTTTTCCTCCCTGCTCACCATCACCTCTCCAAAGAGGGATTGAGGCAGGAAGGGTTTATTTGTGTAACCCCATGAAGTATTTTCACTCTACAAAGACATGAGCTGCCAGAGCAGGCAGCAGGTCCATCCCTTGCCCAGTGCTTTGAGGGAGGGATGAGGGTCTTGCACCACAGGATTTAGTGGGGGATCTTGGGGTGCATTGTTATAACACTGACACCAACACAACTGCTCCACAGGCTTTTGGAGAAATACTGTGCTCTGTGAGAAACCATTGTTTGTGTGTGAGAGCAGCTGAGTTTTGCTGCAGGGGTGTAATGGAACCTGGGGAATGGATCCCAAGAGCAGCACTGCCCTGTGCAGCTGTGCCATGGGGAAGGAGGGGAGGGACCCCGTCCATGCTGTAACTCTGTAGTCGAGCTGGGTGACTTTGTTGTGGATCTTGGTGTTTTCTTAACACTTCAGATGTAGTATTAAATAATAAATGAACAAGGAGCCTTTGTGGTTGTTGAATTCCTCCACCTTGGTCCCCTGGGTGTGCAATGCAGGGCTGGCTGCTTTGACAGGGAGAGAATGAATCCTTCCACAAATTGTTCCTGCTCCCCCCTGACAGCAAAGCAGCCCTGACTCTCCTTTTGGAACCACCTCCTGCTGCACCCGCACAGATCAAGTCAAGCTGTGCCCGGGGTGGAGGCAGATGCCAAGCGCTGTGAGAGGTGGGACCGAGATGTGGGGATGAGAGAGAGGCAGCGGGACCCCTGGAAAAGGGGATGTGGAATTACGCAGCACCGCCTGCGAGTGCGTTATCCCATTTGCGTAATCCCTGATCCCCTCCGGCGGCCGGGCTGTCTGATCTGCTCCACAGCCCCGGCGAGATCAGCCCCTTTTGGCTAATGTCATCTGCACGTGTAATTAGACAGCCACGGCTGCCATCTGGGCTCAACCTTCACGAAGGCTTGTGCCCAGGCAGGGGCATCACTGGGTGGGGCATCACATCCCTTGCGGGGTGGATCGCATCCCTTGTTAGGGAATTGCATCTTTTGTTTGAGGCTTGCATCCCTGGCACAGGGATTGCTGCCTCAACCACACGTGTGGTACTGCTGGGGAAACCTCTTTACCCCTTCTCACTGGCCGGGGTTCCCTTGGCAGGAATGCTGCAGGTCCTGGGGTTTGGGTGGGCTCAGCCTCAGCAGGGCGGTAGGCAGGAGAGCAGGAGCAGGTCCACAGCTGCTCATCTCCACGGGTGCTGGCTCCAGCGTGGGCTGGGGTGCCAGGCTGGCAGGGAAGGAGCCTGCTCTCCTGAGCCTCCAGCTCTTTGCTCCTGCATCTTCTCCCTGGCTCGCGTTGCCTCCAAACAGACCGCAAAGGCACAGGCATATGGTAATGCATATTTAACTGGTATTTACATTCAACAGTGTCTCTCTGTAGTTCTGTTTTCCTTCCCAAAAGCTCTAATTCCTCCCGGCTCCCAGCTGGAGAGACCGGGGGAAGGCGGGTGGCCTTGCCAGGGGTGAGGGACTGTGCAGGGCTGGTGCTGCCCATGGGCTCCTGCTTGATGCCTCCTTTGCTGGGGCAGCTTTCCTGTCTGGGAGCCAAAACACAGAAACCCACAGGGTGGGAGCTCAAACTGTGCTCTGAAGGGAAAAGAAACCATCCATGAAACTGCTGTTAGGGATAAAATATTTGATATTTCCAGGAAAGGTGCGTGAGATCGCTTGTGTTTGGGTGTGCAGAGAGCCAAGCTGAGATGTGCCAGGTGTGCTGCCCCAGCCTGGCTTCCCTCTGGGCTCCCTCCCACTCCTGCTCCATGGGTGAGCATCCTGCTGTACCAGGAAAGTGCTCCCTGCTTGGCAGAGCCATTGGCACGGCAAGGGCTGAATGTGGTGTAGTGTCTCTCTCCGGCACTTACCAATGAATGAGAAATGTGAAAACCAATTAAGAACAGAGGGGAACTGTTAAGACAAAAAAATAAATAGCTCCTGTTCCAATTGACTTTGCTCCTTAATCCCGGTGCTTGGGAGATATCGTTATTCCAAACGTACCAGCATAATAATTAAACATAATTACTTGTAGGTTCTGGGTTGGTGACTATCTATAGTGAATGCTCCTAATGAAATTTCGATTAAGCACACACTGACTGGTTAATAAATAATAACAAGGCCTCAGTGTCTGGTCATCGAAGGGCTCTAGTGAGTCCAGGGCTCTCAGTGGGGAGGGTGCTGGGAGCAAATAATTGTGGAGCTGCATTCTCCAGTTCCAGTCCTGTACCATCCCGTGCCCCTTGGAGAGCTGCTGGGGGGTGTAAGAGCCCCAAGCACCCTTGCAGAGCGTGATTCCCCCATCCTCACCAGCCCTGGGGGTCCCTAACAGCCCCTGGCCAGCCCTTAAAACTCAGCCTGGGGTTACCTGTGAAAAGTGCTTCAGGGTTTTTGGTCTCTCTGTATCAATGTAAAAAGCAAATGTTGGGTAATGAGGATGTTGTCAGAACTCCAGAGAGAGAAATCACCTGTTCAGCTCAGAACCTTTTCCTTGAGAATTAATCCTAATTTAGGATCCAATTATAAACATAGAGGGTGATATAATGGCCTGAAACATTAGTCAAGGCAAATTCTATAATTGATGACTGTTAATGTGAAACAGTTTGAAAATGAGGACGCATTTTGTTTTTAAATCCTCCCTCCTCCCCCTCCTCTGAGAAATCTGTGGCTTCAGGAGCTGGAGTACTTCAAGAGAACAAAGACCCTTTGAAAGCTCCTTTTTTTCCCCCCCTTTCAATGCTTATCTGAAAGGACATCTCTCTTCCCTTAGTTGCGGTAATCATAAAAGCACAGGTGACAAACTGCTTCGTACCAGGCATCATCAATTCCAAGTTGGGGATTTTATAAACACGTACATGTCTGTGTATGTATGTACACACAGAGAAAAGGCAGCAGCAGCACCGGGGCTCTGTGCCAGCAGATGATTCCTATCAGCTCACCAGGGAAAAACCAGCCAACAAACTTTTAAGGGATGACTTTAATCTCGGTCTCCCCTGTGGTGGCGGTGCCGTGTGGTGCCACGACGGTCCCCGCCCAGGGGGAGACAGGGTGACTGGGATCCACAGCAGCCTGGGAAGGGGTATCAGGCTGGCCTGGCTCCAGTTTTGGCTCTGTTACACGGGGACTGCTGTGACCTTGTGGTGCTGCCAGGTGTGAGTGACGTGCTATTGCTTCCTTGGCCACCAGCGATGCTTTGCAAATGCTCCACAGGCGAGTTTTGCTGGGCTTGTAAATACTTTCATCTGTATTGTGCTTTCAGTTACTGCAGGTGAGGAAGATAACTTTAAATGTTAGGGCTCAAGGTGCCCCCACATAATGTCACTGGGCAGCCAAAAGATATATTTCTTCATTTCATCAGCCATATTCTGATTTTTCTCCCTGTCCAGCTCCCTCTGATGCAGCCAGTGGGCTGTGGTGTGGTTATGCTCAGTGTCTCTTTGGCTCAGGGGGGTTGCTGATCACCTGTTCCAAACCATAGGTAAATGAGGGCTGCAAAACCCTGTTATAGGCACATCAACACATAGCACTGAGGCAAAATACCTGTGAGAGATACTTTGCTCGTGGAAGTAGATGATGGATCTGCAATCCATGTTTTTAAGGGAAAAGGAGTGGATGCACCCGCCACTCAGGTGTGTGAATCCTTTTCCTCCTCAGAGCTGTGAATGAGAAGTGACTTCATAAAGACCAAACTAGGCTCAGAAGCCTGAGGTTGCTGCTGGAGCAGGTGGGGAGATTCCTCTCTTTCCCTGCCTGCACTTGGCATGGGACCTTCAGTGTCCATGTTCAGCATTCTTCTGGTCCATGGCCAGCATCCTCCAGGGCTGGGCAGCCAGCACTGGCCAGGTCTCAGTGATGTCTCACATGGCTAGTTTCCAAGGTGAGTATCTCCTTCCCCAGCCTTTGAACTTCAAGGTGATTTCTTGTCTCCAAACACCACCTCGGACCTGCTGGCATTTCCCTGTGCCATGCCAAGATGGCTCTGCTGCCCCGGATGTGCTTCTCTAATCAACAAAGTGTTTGGGTCAGATAAGGCTGACTCAAGTTGTCATATGCTGAAAGAAATAAATATCTGTCTCTGTAACTAATGTGCTCAGTGGTGTTGAGAAAGCTCCTGGGTTTTTCCCATCCAGTGTTTTTGTATGACAGCTCAGCCCCAGGTAGGCAGAGCTAAGAGTGGGATAAAATAAAGTCCCTGGCTCAGGAAATGAGTAGGGTTGCTCTTGGCAGTGGTGGATGGCTGAATACACCCTAGTCGTGAGGGGACAGTGGGATGGGGGAACCTGTTGCTGGACCCATGGGTGCAGCTCTGCCCCTCACTGTGGCACCCACAGCCACCTTCCCTCAGATTTCATCTCCAATCTTTCATGAATGACAGAAAGCAAAGGGAAAGGGAAAAGACAAAAACCTGAGGAGGTTGAAAGTTGCCCTTTGAGGACAATTCTATTGTTGCTTTGCAATCTGAGTGGCTGAATCTGCTCACAATTCAAGTGCTGAGCAAACACCTGAACTGTGTGAGCTCACACAGCTTTGATCCCAAACACATATGGCTCGGCATGTGGAACAGCACACCTGGCCCGCTGCTTCCACAGCCCTTGGATATCTGGAAATGACTATTTCAGGTTTGTTTTCTACTGCACATCCTTCCAGCACTTTGACTGGTGGGTGCTGGGGGCTGGTCATCCCCCACATCCACAGCAGGGGAACAGGACCTGCCCCATATTCCCATGGTCTCTCCCATCTCGCTGTCTCCCTGGGCTGATAATGATGTATCACACCCAACTAGTGGGAGTTTGCCTGGAGTGGAGGGGTGTGATCACACATAATCCAGCAGCCTCTGGTTTTCTTGGTTTGAGGACAGGTCTTGGAGCTCTTTTCACTTCTCTTTTTGTGTCTGTCTGGATTTTTGTAATTTGGTGGGCACATGAATGCTCACAGAGTATCTGCTTGCACTGTCAGTCTCTTCTCTCTGGGACTGGTGGACACAGTGCACCTCCCCAGAAAAGACCTGTGGGAGAAGCTCCATTCCCCTCAGGAGTCCTGATGGGTAAGAAGGGGCTGGGGAAGCTCCACCATGAGACCCCCTTCCTGGAGGTTAATTCAGCCTTAATCTCGGGCTCAGCGAGTCAGGGGTCAGTGCTCCTCTTCGAGGCAGGACAAGATAATCTCCTTATCTCTGAGCCCATCGTGCTGCCGCAGCCCTTCTGCCTGTGGAGAATTAGTGTTAGCTATTAGGGATTACACCCCCCAACCCTGCCCTTCGAGAAACCTCTCGAGCTCTGGTGCTGAGGGATCTGCTGCAGGGAAGTCGTGCCAAGTGCTAAGAGAGCCAGACCATAAATCCCTCCTCCTGCACTTAATATCCTGTTGTTTCTGTCCCCCCGAGTGGCAGCATGTGCCACTGTGGGGATGTTTGTATGACCTGGGGATGGAGCAACCCATGACTGGGCACACTGCGGCTCTGTCCTGTCCCTCCTGCTCTGCTTTCACCAAAGGAGAACATGGACACCCACCATGCTATGGGCATCTTCTAAACCATCCACCTCTGGGTGTGTCCTGCCCATACCTGACTCCATATCCAAATGGAGAAGATTCCAAATCTGCTCCCCTCTGGTTTACAACCCTTTCTCGCACCAAGTGAGGTTCAGCCCCACCTGCTTTTACCTGGCACATGCACCTGGCAGGCCATGCCACAGCCCCTGGTGTGCAGAACCACATGGCACCAGACTATTCCACACAGAGAGGAGCTTTTGGCTCCAGCACAGGATGTCAAGAGCCTCAGCTAATCCAGGGAAACATCCAAACAGACTGCCCAAGGCCCCAGCCAGCACTGTGCTGTGGATCTGCCATTTCATCTCTGCACTTCTGGTACTTCAGCCTCAGTGAAACGCTGGCCAAAAGAATGGCTTTTGGGGAGGATGCTCAGAAAAACCCACTTGAGACCCACATGGAGATTAAGGAAGGGAAGGGGATGATGGAAGGGGTCAGGCAGGGCTCAGGCAGGGGATGCTGGTGCGGGGGTGGTGGCAAATGGAGCTGCTGCACCACAGGGAACCCTTGCAGCACAGCAGTGGTTGCTGTGGTGTCAACACTTCTCCTTCCCCCTCTGTGACATCCCTTTGTGAGCCAGCTTCAAAGACACCTCTCCCCCTTCCTCTCCTTTAGGAAGGTTTATATAAAACTTTAATTACAGTAGCAGTGTTTAAAGGGATGGTTACACCTGCTGAACAAACAGCAGTCACAAGTGTGACAGAAGCACACGGGGAAATATCAGGGTGACAAAACGCTGCTGGTGCAATCCTGGCATGTCAGCTCACCTGGCGTCCCATTTGTGAGGGAGATCAGGCCGTGCCCTATGATAAATGTTTAAATGAAGTGTTCATACAAGTCAGATGTGGAGGAAGGAACTGATTTATCCCCTTGTAGCAAAGCATCCTGGCACAGCTGCCAATAATCCTTGCAGATGATAAACCCCTGTTCCCAAGCGAGCATCACTCTGCTCTGTGCTGGGCAACAGAGGAGGGGATGTACCAGTGCTGGACTTCAATTCCTGCTTCAAGACAACAAGCCTGTGCTCTCAGGGACTGGCTTTTGGTGTGCTCTCACATGCCAGTTCCCCTGTCCTGGTTTTCCCCTGCAGCGCCAGAACTGGGGGTCAAGGCTGGGACCCCACGTGGGGAGTGCTTGGCTTTTACAGGTGCCTGCTTTGCAGAAAGGAGGATTTTACACATGAGGAGATTGAGGGATGAGGTGAGGAGCAAATGACCCATGGTGACTTGGGGAGCCAGAGGTGGCAGTAGTTGTTTATGCCTTTCCCAGAGGCTCTCCCGTGGTTGGAGCCCGGGCAGTGGTGCAGGGAGCACTGGCATAGCTGGCAGGGCTGGCAGCAGGCACAGCAACATGGTGCAGCAAGCGACATTCGAGGACAATGTGGCAAGTTATTGCTGAGCAGAGGAGAATAAATCTGCAGCATTGGGGTGGAGGTACAGTGCTGTAAAGCAAAGAGCCAATATAACAGTCTACATAACACCATTAGTCTGGGACTGAGGCAGTTGATATAGAAGGAGAGATGACATGAGCCAACAGGTCTCCACTTTATTTTTTTTTTTCCTGTGTTTAATACAGTGTTCTGGTGCCGCTCTCTATGCTCAACGTGTTTTATTGTTTTGCTCACCCTGAAAGAGGAACTGCTGGAGCTTTGAAAAATAGGTGGAAGCGCTGGGCTGGTTGTTGCTGCAGGTTCCCAGGGTGTTCTGGCCCCCAGTGCTGGTCTCCGGGTATGGAATGGGGCCCTTGAACAACCCCTTCTCTCCTGGCCTTTTCCTTCTGTTCCTCTGTCTAGGGCTCATCCTGAGCTTGGTCCACCATAGCAAGGCAGCCGGGGTGGCATTTGGAGCCTGTCCCAGCATACTGACAGAGAGTTCATTCAGTTACTGGTTTTGTAGATGAAAGCTGGGGGACTGAGGAAACAGGTGGCAGAAGCATCCAGTGCCCTGGAAGGGACATGGAGCCCTAATTATCTTCCCTTTATGTTGGAGGCCAGGGCTGGATCCATTTGGGTACCCTGGGCTGGGTACCATTAGCACCTTGCCCCTCTGAAAGCTGCTGAAAGTCTGAAGGATGGGGCATCCTGGGGCTTCTGTCTGGCTTGGTGATGGGGACATGGTGTTGGGGTGGGGGTCTGGCCCCTGGGATATGTCCAGGCTCAGTCAGGGGTTCAATGTCACCACAGCACAGAGCCAGCAGGAATGGGAAGGTTTGCAGAAGTGGCTGAATGAAGCCCGTAAGAAAGAGCTGGGGAAGGAGCTACCGACTGAGAAAGCAATTTTGGAAGACAAATGTAATCTGTGGATCTGAATATCCACAAGTGAAATAGGAGGGAAGATAAAAGGAGCAAGAAGTCAGGGAATCCAAGCAGCGCCGGGTGCACTTCAAAGGGGAAGGGAGCTGGCTTATAGATTTACCGCCAGTCGCGGCTGTGCCGGCGCGGAGCAGAGAGCCAGCATGGGAGAGAGCCGGGCATGTAGAGGAAAGGGAATTTTAAAAGCAGAATTTCAGACGTCTGTTTCCCCCTGGGTGAAATTACACAGAGAAATATTCTGGCAAAATACGAAAGGGACCAAGATGAAAGCAGGGCTCAGAATATACATTGCAAATGGCATCTGTCCGGGAGGGACAGCAGAGCCCATGCCAGAGGGGGGCCATGCAGCCTGGGGTCCAAAGCCAGGATTTCTAGAGCTGGTTTGCTGGCTGGAGGTGCAGGGGGCCCAGGGGGGCATCACCTACGCTCAGGTACTGTAGGAGAGCTGGTAACTGCCCATTAGACCCCCTGGATTCTCTTGGCTCTCTGATGGAGAGATATCTATTAGAGCTGGGCAAGTGGCACAAAAATATTCTGGGGGTGTTTCTGTGAATCCAGGCTGCGGGAGGATTTGCTGATCTAGAGCTGGCTGGGCAATGACATGGTGATGGTGACCCGAACTCCCCTGGGAGCAGGTGCCCAGCACCTAGCAAGGGGCATGGGTAGTGTGGGGCTGGTAGTGCCCTGGGTGATGCCCCTAGCTGAGGATGGAAAGGGAGAGTGAGGACCAGCTCTTTGCAGCGGGACCTGCCTGGGGTGTGTGCCCAGGCGAGGGAGGGCTTGGCGCAGAAAAGCTAGGAGCGGGTGGAGAGTGGGAACAAAGGCACCCCAGTGGCTCAGAAAAGGTTGCCTTTACTTGCAGCTGAAAGCGCTGGGCAATAATAATCAAGATTTATCGCTCGGCAATCACCATGGTAACATCAAAACACAAGTGGGAGAGAGATGCTCCCTGGGGGGGCTCCCCGCATCTCCTCCCTGCCACCACTCAACCCCAACCAGGAGAAGGCAGAGCTGGAGCAGAGCCTGGCGGGAAGTGAGGCTGGGTTTAATGGGGGAGGAAGGAGCTTTTCCAGCCACCACTGAGCCCTGTCTTGCTGCAGGAATACTGGAGACAAGGGTGATTCCCTGCATGACACGATCCATGGTGCCTTCTCCATCCCCATCTGAGGGTTTGGCTGCTTCTTGGAACACTGCTGTCCCTTGCCACCTCCTTTCTGGATGCCAGCCAACAGCTGGGTGCAAACTATGCGTGGAAAGAAGAAAATGCTGGATTTCCTGCACTGGCAGGTCACTGGTGTAGGTGGTTCCTTGTGCCACTCCAGAGGGGGGTGCAAGATCCTCCCTGACACTGGGACTGGCACCGGGACTGGCACCAGCACTGCCCTGCTGCCACTGGTCAGCTCTGAAACAAGGGGCACTTGCCTTGCTGGCACCATCTCCAGCCCCGTCTCTGCTACCAGAGCTGCTAAGCCTCCATAAATATGCTTTTAATAATCAAGTGGTGTTTGTTTAGCATAAACCAACTCCCCTGCTAAATGGCTGCAGGAGCAGAGCGTGGTTCAGAGACATGACTCAGGGCTGCCAGCGCATTCCCTTCAGGGCTGGGGGGCATCATCCATCTCTGCTCCTCACTGCCAGCTGCCTCTGGAGCCCCAGAGGCTGGCACTGTCCCGGCTGCTCCCTTTGGGTCTGGGAGCTGGGAGAGACTCCCCAGGACTGTGGTCCCTCTCAGGGTTTGTGCTGGGAGCAGGATGAGGGCTGTGAATGCATTCCTGCTAGTGTGAAGGTGGTGATCGACCCCCCCAACAGGGGTCACTGACAACTCCTCTGGTCCCCAAAGGCCAGACAGACCCCCAGCTCCTACACAGGAGGGAGCAGCCATGGCCAGGCCCCCACTCCACGGAGATCACAGCTGGGAGGAGGGTCTCTCTGCAAAGGCTGCTTCTCTTGTCCCATTTAGAGACTTATGGAGAGATGGGAATGGGATGGGGGAAAAGCAGGTTCTGCCTTTGAAGGGGCAGATGAGGCAATATCTGCTGGGAGAGAAGATGCAGACTGCCGGCTCCTCCGCTTGCTGATCCAGTGCCAGGTTGCAGGGGCTGAAGCAGCCTGTGGAGTTAGCAAAATCCTTTATTTTACATTTGATATCTTGTTCAGATCAATATGGATTCCTTGAGCAATTTGGGGGCTTGTAGTCTCCTGATTAGCTGTCCCTTTATCCAGTTAGATTTTTCTTATCTAGAGTAATTGTTGTTCCAGAGAACATCTACGGCTGCAACATGACCTTACCAGCAAGGGTACGGATCTGCTCCCCGAGAAATACAGCTCCCCATGCCAGGGCCCTCCCTGCCAGCCCCTCCACCTTATCTCCCTATAAATTGTTGCTGAAAGCTTTTGTTGCCTTCCCAAGGTGAGACGGGGCGATCTGGAAGGCAAATAAATAAATCTGCACTGCTGAAAGGCCCCGGCGGTGGCCGTGGGGAGGAGGAGGAGGAGGGATGTTTGCTGCGGCCGCTTGTGCATCTCCGTGTCCTGCAGTCTCTCTACAGGAGATCTCTTGTCCAATGTACTTTGACAGGAGTTTTTATTAACCACTGTGGCTCCTCCGTCTATTCCCAGCCCTGGAATCTTTGGCGGGTTTGTGCGAGATGCTCCAGCCCCAGACTGGAAGTAAATTGACAGCTAAAATAAACCCCTCTCCAGATGTGAGGGTGATGAATGAGAGAGAAGAAGGGGTGTGGGGAGGCTGCTCCTTTCTGGAGATGCTATTGAACATCTTGGTCTTCCCTTCATTGGTGCTGCTGGGGATGCTCCTGGATGCCCAGCACCACCCTTTGCTGGAGTGGCAACAGGGCATCTTGGGTCTTCCACTGGGATTTAATCTATCCCTGCTCCTGTCCTTCTGACAGGATCTCATTTTCCCTAACTAGTTCATGGAAACTAATCCAGGGGTGACCCTAAGGGAGAGTTTTTCTGGGTCAGGCTCAACACCAGCCCCTCAAATGCCACCTGGCACTGGTGACACCTGGGAAACAAACAGCTCCATTAAACTCACTGCATGTGTGAGCCGCTCCAGAGAGGCTGTCTCCATGGAGCACCTGCCTGCTGCTCCTCTTTGTCTTCACTGGAAGAATCAGAGCCACAGGTTTGTTCTGTGGGATGCCCAGCTCCAGAGTACTGTCCTGCAGAAATCGCCTGGGGATGCAGCTGGGCAGCTTTTCCCAGAACAAATTACGAGGAACCAGAGACAGGCACGAGGTGTACTCTGAAAGCAGCTGGTGGCGGGAGGTGTAGGCGACTGGGTGTTTTTCCAAACACCTGGCAAATGAGCTCCCCACTGGCACTGGGGAGGACCAGCACTGCTGAGACTGAATGTGCTGAATAGCTTTGGCCAAGATGATATGGAGGAAAAAAGTATCAAACCCCCCAAATGCTTCAGCATTTACAAAATAGACCTGAGTGCCTTTCAGTTCTGACTATTCTCCAGTGTGATCCTGCGGGACCAGTGGTAGAGGAGGGAGGGATGGGCAAGGATGCTTAGAGGGGTGGGATGGTTTGGGAATGCCAAGTGGTCGCAGGGACAAGGACAGGCACCAGCCGTGCACTGGCTGCCACGGCAGTGCTGTGTCAAACCACAGCCAAACCATCCCGTGGGTGCATCTCTGCACCCCCGTGCGAGTTGCAAGGCTCCTACATCCTTGGAAGAACCCAGAAAAGTCAGTCTTGGTTATTTGTAATTTCTTACTCGCATTTTGCTTCCTGTTGTGTGCAAATTGCCTGGAGGACGTAGATAATATTGTTTGTATTTATGTGCCGCGTGAGCCCTTTTTCTGCTTGGTCGGAGGTGAGAGCTCAGGGATGATGGGACCACAATATGCACGTCCCCCGGTCCCCTGCAGCATCCCCCGGTCCCTGCAGCATCCCCCGGGTCCTCGCAGGATCCCGATCCTCCCAGCATCCCTGCGCTGCCGCTGGGAGCCATGTGGGGGAGCTCAGCCCATTCCTTCCCTTCTCGGCTGCGCGGAGGGCTGGGCTGGCTCTGCCGCGGGTACCGGTGCCACCGGAGGAGCTCCCTCGCTCTGTCCCCGCCGCTCGGGTGTTTCTACACCCGAAGCACCCCCTGTGTGTGTGCCCGGTGGGATGCAGCCCAGGCTCCTGCCCCTGGCAAGCCAGTACCCACTTGCATCATCTTCATCCTCATCCTTGTCTCAGTCCCTGTGCCAGGTGCTTCCATGCACACACACTGCCACTCCCGTGGATGCTGTGTGGTGGCACCCCTGGCACCCATGTGCCTTCCTGCCAGGTGAGGGGGCACAGCTGCAGTGAAGGCGCCTCTCAGGGTCTCACCCCTGGGGACAAGGACGTCCCTGACTTGCAAGGAGTCTGAGATGTCCCCTTGTCACTCCTGACCAATCTCTGACTTGTGTCAGAAAAGGCAGAAAATAGGGGGGATTTTCTGTATTTCAATTTTCTGAAGAAAAGAGAAATCCCATCCTATGTCTGCAATTATTTTATTATGCAGCACTAATGAAAAATACACTTGAACATCTAAAAAAGGCCTATGGTAAAGAGTTACTTAATGGAATAAATCACTCTAAATTAAGCAATTATCCCTTTGATTTTTTTTTCTTTAAAACACCAATTGGCCAAAGGTGCTTCAGTTGTGTGAGATAAAGGCTGTGGGTGCAGTGAGGGTACAGCTTCAGCTAGGGCAGAGGCTTGGCCACAGTCCAGGGGTTGTTCCAAATGGAAGCTGGGTTTGCCAGGAGCTGTATGTGACACTGTGAGGCTGAGATGAGTGGAAATACCTTCTGTCCTCCTCCTTTGGGGAATTGAGTTGTGGTTGTTAGGAGAGCTGGCACGGGGTAGTGACCAGGACAGAAAGACAAATGCAGATACAGGTGCTTTAGCACCTGTACAGTGAGGGGGATGCTGTGGTTCCCCTGCAGCCCCCAAGAAAGGCACAGCCCACAGAGTGATGGCTTCAGTGACTAGGTGAGACAGGTCACACTTAGCTCCCAAATCAGTCCCATCCTGTAAGGGAGCAGGATGTGTAGGGAAGGCTCTGGAGATCATGCAGTTGGTTTCCTAAGTCTCTCACCTCTGCCACGGCCCTGGAAAGGGACACGCTGGTGGCAGCAGCCACTTGGTGTGGAATGGAGGTCTCAGCACAGTGCCCACGTCCTGTACACCTTGGCAGAGATGGGCTGTAGGACACAGTGTCCATCCCAGACCCCTCTGCATGGCTGTGGTCCTCACTGGCAGTTTGTGCCACATGTGAGCCAGTGGAACCTCTTCCCAATGGAGCGCAGGCAGCTGATGCAAGCAAGGGAGGGAGAGAGGCAGTAAATAAATTGGCTAAATAAATAGCGGGGCTCTTCAAGGGGGAAATCAGGGCTGTAAATTAGGCGGGGATTATCTTCTGATCCCAGGAACTGAGCTTCCTAAATATTAACAGCCTAACATGCCCCCGGGCAAGGGAAAAACTCTGCAGAGGATGCCACGGGCCAAGCAGAGCTGTTTCCACCCAGGCTCTGTGTATCTTATTCCTGTGTGAGAAGCCATCCCTGTGCAGGCTCTCCACCAGCCCTTGGGAATAGCAAATAGTGAATGCTTGATCCCTGTGCCACTGGCATCTCCTCCTGATCCCAGCTCTCCCATCAGCACCCAGAACCATCCCTGCTGATTCCACCCTCCTCTGGCTTATTTGTTAAATATCCTGTAATTATAGCGAAATAAAAGGGTCCTACAGATTAAGGGGTAATTATACTTAATAGGAACAGAATGAATATTCCTGTTTAACCATTTGGGCTTGGAAGGCAGATGGCACATAACCCCGTGTTTCCCTCTGAATATCGCAGCCGTGGCAGCACAGTCATTAACCGGTTGCTCTCTGGCTCAGGACCAAAGGCATTAATTGGTTAATCACCCCAGGCAGCTTTGTGGATGAGTTATCCCACCTCCTACTTGAGGTGGGACTCCTGGATGGGTTTGGGGAGGCACTTTGGGTGCCTCATCTGGTGGGTCCATTCCTAGGGTCAGGAGTTCTGGCATTATCCATTCTGGAGGTGCACGCGCCCAGTCAATCAGAGGCGGCGGCTGCTGATGGCAGCACGACAAGCAATATCCATAACTGCTTGTAATCTTCCACAGACACGCAATTGCTCCCATCCAGCCCCATTGAAGATGAAGAGGCTCCTATTATCTTGAGATCCTTCTGGCACCGGTATCCGCAGCGTGATGCTGACACATGGTCTGGGCACACACTCGTTGCAATGCATGTTTTGTCATCTCTGGCACAACAGAAACCTGAAAGACACATGACTGCTGCAAGAGCAGGAGGTGACAGGACCGAGGGGTCTCCAGTCCAAGGCAGGGTTTGGAGAAGAGCTGCCCCATAGCCTTTGAGCAAGGTGGACCCCTTGGGGCTTGAGCAGCCTCTTCTTGGAGGCACCTGGACAAGGTTTGTCGCTGCTGTTGACAGCGCCTTTGAATGCAGGCGTTGCTATGTGTTCAAATAACATTAATAAATACAACAGCAGCCACAGGGAGAGCTTGGTATTTACTGTAAATTCAGCATCTAAACAGAAACATCGTTTTGTCTTCTACAGTTTAACACCATTCATAATTTCATGTTTTAACAGACTTCCCTCGAGGCCCCAAGATGCCTTTTTTATTTGAGGCTATTCCCAATTACCCGCTGTGCCTCTCAAGAGCTGGCTGCTGCTTAAACACACGCAGGGCTGCCGGGGCTGAACCAACAGACACATTGTGTTGTCACCCCGGGCCTTGTTCTCCTGTCTTGTTCGTTTGCAGAAGCTCATCTCCAAAATTGCCAGTCCACTTCCCAAGAGTCCAACACAGAGGAAGATTCCTCCCTCACTAAAGGTGCCAGGACAGAAAGGTCTTGCTGCCTTTGGAGTGCCATGGAAGGACCACGATTTGCACCTGAGAGTCTGAGCTTGTGGGCTCTTCTTCTCAGGTTAAAGGGTGTTCATTCATTTACAGAAGCCCTGCCTTAATGAGACCTTTGTACCCCTGTGCCTGTGGGAACTCATCTGTGCTGCTGCCCAGGTTCTCTGCATGGGGTTCTCCTCTGTGTGTATACAGAAATATCTGTATCTGTATCTATAATTCATCACAGTGGCCACAGAGCCTCCCTCCTCCTTTGAGGGGCTTGTCAAAGCAGAGAACTCACTGTTCCCTCTTCTCTCATTTGTGGCAACCCCTCCAAACTCGCAACTTCTTGCCCCACCAAAAAAATCTTAATGAAAAATTACTTTATCCAGGAATAATTTAGTCACCTTGGGCAGCTGCTGTCATTTAGTCCCCACAGGGTGTGTGGCCAGGGTGCCCCATAAAGGGTGAATATAAACCTGGGAATGAGCTGTGCTTGGTTCTCCCCAGCTCGGTATCAGCCCTCCCTCCTGGGACCCAGCCCCTCTCCCTTCCCACTTGTTTTTGAACTGCCAGGACTGAATTTATTGGGGTCCTCACCATTTACCTATGTTCCTGGAGAATTAGTGTGCTTGGAATGGGAAGTGATGGGAGGCAGACAAAAGACAGGTCCCAGGGGAGCAAAAGGACTGAGAGCACAGTTGCCCTGGGTACCTTGTCATCTGATTTTGGGTTGTTGATGCTTCCAGCCCTTCTGAGGTGGGAATGCTCTGGGAGAGCCTCTCTCCTCTATGGGGCTGCCAGGAGCCTCTGCCCTTGCTGGGGCAGAAATCCCCCTCTTTTCCATCATTACCCAGCCCATCACTCTTGCCTCTGCTCCTGATGTTGGAGTTCAGCATCCTGCAGAAGAACCAGGTGCCTGCTTTGCTTCTGTCGCTCTCTTTTCCCCCTTCCCTGTGCACATCTGTGGGGACCCCCTCAACCTGTTCCCAGCCCCCCATCCCAGCAGTTCTAGGGCTCCGTGTGGGAGAAGGGAGGTTTTGCCACCTAATGAATTTGGATTTAATTTGCAAGTGAAAAAGAGCGTTTTCTTTTGTAGCTGATGCAGCCCAAATGTCTGAGCTTCTAGGGTTTAAGTCTAATTAACTGCATTTCACAGCTTATTTAAAGAAAAGAATGGAGGCATTAAAATTGTAAAATCTTATTTTTAAGTAAATCTTTCAGCACAAAATGAATGTCGCAGTCTCCCAGCCGCCTTGGCAATATATCTCTTGTCTTCAAATTTCAACATGAGCTTTTGCAAACATGAAATTATTCATTAGACCGTCTGGTAAAAGGATAAATAAGTGTCGCTTCCCATCCAAGATCTCACGGTTTTCCGTTTAGCAAAAGATTGGCTTATTCAGGATGATGCGGAGAGGCTGACGGGATCTGGGAGGCAGGAGGTGCACTGGATGGGCTCTGCTGGGCTGTTTGGAGGAGTGACTTTCTCCTGGATTTTGTTCATTAACCTGGAATTTTGTACTGTGCATTTTGCCCGGTCCACTAAAGCCCAGTGTCGCTTTCCCACAGCCCTGCCCATGGGCTGGCTGTGCCTTCCCACTCTCCTCACACCATCAAAGAGGTGTTTCTGCCTTTCTTTAAAAAGGAACTGATTTTGCAGAATTAAAATTATTACTTTAACAATTCCATATCTATATCACTTTTAAAACACCCAGTGATTTGTCCTTTTCTTGATTTAAGTCACAACTAACTGTAGGAGTGACATGTTTAATGGTAGTGCTGATCCTGGCTGGATGCTGGAGGGTGGCCAGGTTTGGCATTGCTTGATCCCTTCCTGTCCCGGACAGAGATGGGGTGTGCCTCTGGAGCTGGCAGGAGGGTGGGCTCTGCCAGCCCAGTGCCAGGATGTGCTGATGCCAAACTATGCTGTAATTAACAGTGGGATGCTGGATGCAGGGGAGAACTAATTAACAGCTGAGGAATGCGAGGAAAAATGATGCTCATTAGCACACCCCACGATCCCGGGCTGGGAACGGGATGTGAGGAAGTGAGGTATGGCTTGGCACTGCTGGAGACACTGCCAAAGTCAAGTAGTGCTGGGAACTGGCTCAGTGGGTTACAGGGAAGGGGGTCCCCACTCCCCGCCCTTACCCACATCCTGAAAGCAGGCAGCATGAAGCACGGGATGCTGCAACATGGATTTGGATGGGGAACCTGTCTAACCCTTTGAAAAGCCCATTTGGAGCATCTGAAGCTCATCTGAAGAGTGATGGACTGTATCTGTAAGAGCAGTGTCCCCTGCTCCTGGTAACAGCCTCATGTGCCCTGTGCTATGGGCGCAGCCTGGAGCTGCCTCCTGGATGTGGGGGCATTCCAGGGAAATAATGACCCACACAGGGGCTGGCCTCAACCAAAACACCCCCAAAATGACTGACGAAGTGGGACGTTTCAGTTTCAGTTTAATTTTGCACAAGTATCAACCAAATGAAAACAGAAGAGCAGCTGAAATCTCATTTCAAGGCAGGGAATCGAAATATAGTGAGTTTATTGCGAGCAGCACTGGTCCCAAATCCAGCTCATTCCTGCCAATATCATCCTGCTCAGTGCTGAGGGCTCCTTAGAGGGATGGGTCCTCCAGAATGGGGACCCACAGGGCCTCAAAGGGGTGTTTTGCTCTGACAGGGTGGGATCTGGGCTGATCCTGGGAAGCAGAAGCTGCTGTTTCCCCAGCTAGAGCATTTCATCTGATGTCTGCCCACCTTGTACCTCTGAGCAGAGTGAAATCCTGCCAGGGTGGAGACGGCGGTGGGAGCAGTGCTTTGGGTAACTTCTTGCAGTGCTGCTATTTCTTGTTGTTTTTTAATCTGAATTGCAATGGGTTTCTGCAGGCTCTACTGTATCCCCGGAATCACGCTCTGTGCTAAATCAGTCTGTGGCAATCAATGCTTTTCTAATGAATTCTGAATTCCTGATGTCAGGACATTTCACTGCTGCTTATTTTCCCCGTGCCCTTCTCTTATTCCTCTGTGTTATTCCTGTAAGCTGTATAACATAATTCGATGTGTGTATATATATTTTTTTCCTTTCCCTTTCTCCCCTCTGCAGACCTCATTGGCAAAGTTAATGGTGTGTTTCTGGAGTAATTAGGATGATTTAAATGGCCTTGTACCAAAGTTCTTCCGCAGGAGTAGCGGCTTCTCAACCTCTGTATCTGCCATATCAGGGCTGGGAGAAGCGGCAGAGGGAAAACATGGTAGGAAATGGAGGGAAAGAGCCCCCAACAAGAAGATCTGGGTGGGGGCACAGGCGAATTAATTATTCATGGCCAGCAGCTCAGCAGGATTTGTTTGTACATCTGGAAATCAATTGCAGCAACGGGGTGGCTCTGGCAGTGGTGAACTCTCTGTCCCTTCCTCCAGAGCTCACGGCGAGAGGCAGGAGCTGGCACAGATGGGGTGCAGTGCTGTGCTCCCTCTCTCCAGACGTGGCTGGAGATCCGTGGGTGGGAGGATCCTTGCCAGCACCAGAACGTTCAGGAATATTTGCAGGCTGGGATTTTTGGCTGTGGGAAGGCTCTGTCTCTGCAACCAGCTGTGCCTTTGAAACCATTGCTGCCTCCAGCTGTTTGCTGTTCCCCCTCTGCTGAGTCTCTGGGAGCAATCCTGCATCCAGTCTGGCGAAAGCCAGCCCAGGCCACCCAAAGTGGTGTGAGGAGAAGCCCAACCTCGTGAATGGTCCCAGCCCCTGCACATCCAACATCTGTATCTTGGCCCCAAGTGATGCACTTGCCATGGCAACCACTCCTGTGGTCCAGTGGTCCAGCGTCCATGATGCTGACTGAAGGAGCAGCATCAGGGTGCATCCTGGTGTCTCCAGAGTCCTGCGTGAAGATGCCAGGATGGATTCTGCCTTTGGAGTCTCCTCTTGTGTTCCCAACAGTGCCTTAGAAATTAAGAATCAATCCGATTATTCAAGCCCATAAACAACATCATAAAAATAACATCAATTTGCACAGAAAAGCGCTGCATTAATGCGCCAAAATAATGATGCACTTTTACAACATAAATTTACAATCAATCTTGCTTTTAACACCGTGAAACAACAGTTGGAGGAGGATCAATCCTTCGCCTGAATTAGACGCTTGAGTCAGAGATGCTTCGGGGGTTATTTTTGGAAGCTTTTAGCACCATCTCTGGCAGGGCTGTCGCTGTCGGATCCGCTGGCTCCGCGCGCGACAGCAGGTCCCGCAGCACCCGGTGCTCGCATCGGGACACCGGGAGGTCGCAGCAAGAGCTGTGCTGGCTCCGCATGCCTCGCCTTTCCCCGGAGCACTAGTGCGGGAGGACCATGTGCCATGGGGAGGGAAAGAGGGATACATGGAGCTGCCAAGAGCAGGCTGGGCTGTGGCAGGTTCGCTCCTGCAGACTCCAGTCCCCACTGGGGGTATGGAATACAGGTGACCCATCCCTGGGGCCTTCTGGGACCATGTCTGGCTCTTCTGGTGCACAGATCTGCCCCAGCCTGTGCTCCTCATGTCCCAGGAAAGGGCATTTACCAGGATAAAGCCAGAAAACTGCAATTTCACTTGCCAGCCTTGCAAAATACCATCCCTCTAATTTTTCCTACTTTGTCTGTCCTGGAAAACATGCTGGGGGTCCAGGTGGTGGCCACTGGCAGTCACTTCCCAGAGCTGCATTTCACCCATTTCATTTTTCTGAGTACCTTTCCAGGAAAGGCTCAGACTTTCTAGACCCCAGATCCCCAGGCCCTGTTGCTACCACTTTTTATCTCACTGGCTTTCTATTTTTATTATTTTTACTTTTAAATGGGACCCAAAATGAAATCTCTGCTTATGGAGAGATTGATTAGTGAACCAACTCAATTATGTCTTTAGCCGAGAGCTATATTAAGTAATGCAGCAAAATTATTGCCGTGTGCAGATCCATTTTGTTAAGCAGCTGTTCGCTGGCCCGAGGAGGAGAAGATGGAGGTTAAAATGTTTTTATGGTTCTGGAGACACCAAGGGACCCCAAAGCCACGGGGCAGCTGATCCCAAGGCAGGCAAGAGGACAGTGTGAGCCCAGGCTACTTGGCTGAGCTGCACTTGCTTCCCAAGGGACTCCAGGCTTCAGGAGGAAAATAAAACCAGCCTTGAGGCCAGGCTGTCCTCCTGCACCCTCACCAGCTGTGAGCCTCTTGAAATTCCCTGTTTTCCCAGGAAAAGGGTCCAGCGAAGGGTCCACAGAGCCACAATCAGCTCTGAAAGGGATGGAGGGACAAAAGAGGCATCTTTTAGATTTTTTTTCCTGGCTGCCCTCATTAGCATTGATGTTCCTTGACACGGATTCCCTTCCCTCTCCTCGTCCTGCTCCACAGCTTCCCCATGCCCACTCCTGGGCACTTGCTGCCGGAATTTAGAGCAGACTGCTGTCAGCCGTTTGTGAGTAAAAGTTATGAGATATTTACATACTCTGTGTTCTGGGTTTATAAATAGTGAGGATGGGGAATGTTCCCAGGTGAGCTCCGGCAGCCCTGCTTTCCCCTTAAAACATTAACGGCTTCCAGGGAGCTCCGGCAGCTCCAGCAGGTTCCTCTGCCGACTTAAAAGGAAGCTGAACTCATCTTCTTATTCCAAGTGTCTTTTAGAATACAATTAACTTCCACACTGTGTTTGTTCGTCCCAAACCTTTTAATTTAGTTGTACGAGGACAAGGGTGTTCCTGCCAGGTACAGGTATGTACAAATGCTGAAGGATCCGGGTCAGACCTGAGTGTAATTAAAGATGTATTCCCTGTGTTCAGGGGCTTTGCTGTGCATTGCTCTGCCTGCAGGTGCTATTATAAATGCCATGGCAGGCAGGGGGGACAGGGCTGCCTGCTCCTGCACAGAGCTTTGTATGCCAGTCTGGAGACTGCTCCCACTGCAGACGGGGCTGGAGTGGTCTCCTTCCAGAGAGCCTGGGCCAGCCAATGGGTAACCAACCCAAAAGAGGAAAAGCTTTGTGCCTTTCCTAAGGCCTTGCAAAAGGCTCACAGAAAAGCATCGTGCTTTTCACAAGCAGATCCCACCAAGGCGATTCAGTCCCCCTGGACCAGCACAACCTGCACTGTGCCCTCGTAAGCCCTCATTTCCCAGTGCCCGTACGGAAAAGCCAGTTGGATGGGAAAGCCCTTCAGTGATACAGAGCATTTCCCAGGATTTCTTCACAGACACCACCTTTGAGCAGCTAATCCCTCTCTGAAGAGCTCCTGGGCAATGATCCTCATCCTCTGGAGGGAAGGCAGGGAAGATGAGCAGCCGTGCTGGCGTGACTTGGAGGGAGGGATGCTGGGATCTGGCTGCCTTCCTAACAATGTGCATGAAAAGAGGGATCCAGATACCTGCTCTCTAGGATGTCTCCCAAGTGACACCTGAATTTGAGAATTGCCTCCCCAAAGCTCTCACAGCTGTGTCTGGTGCTGGCTCTGCTGTGGCGTGTGGGTCGCTGGAGCAAGCCTGCCCTAATCCTCCCCATGGATCACTCTGGGCTCTGCAGAGTTGTATGGGAGGTAACCCCATTACAGCCCCCTCATAAAAGTGCCCGATGACTTGTTACGACCCGCAGGCTCAGGTGAAATAATGAGTTTTCATTGCCATGCAATAAACTTTATGGAAGTTATAAAGGAATGAAGCTCCGCGCTGATGCACACTGGCACCTGGGAAGTGCAGTGGGGGGTGTGGGGGACTCAGGGCTGCTTTGGGCACCTGGTGGGTGATTAACTCTGGTATTGGTGGTAATTGGCACTGAGCAGGGTTTTCCCCCAGCTGGGGCAGCGTGGGTATGTGGCAGGAGGGCTCGGTGGGATCTGGTGGGCTGTGTGGTATCAAGAGCGGAGATGGACACATTCAGAGACGGTCTATGAATTAAACACCAAACCATTACAGCTGCACACGCAGGTCACACATTTTATTGACTGTGGCACCGTTCCATCTGCTTCAGCCTGACATTCTGGGTCCTTCCTCCACCTCAAAGCTTTGCTTTTACATCAGCTCAGCTCCCCAAAGGCTTTTTTCTCACATTTCCATTTCAACTCTCCAGAGGATTTCTGTTGTCTCCCAATCCAGGATTCAGGCTGCTTGGGGGCTGCTGCCCTCCTTTGGCTGGCTGCTGCCCAGGGGACTTTTGCCCCATCCATGTCCCCAAGTCATGCTCTACCTGTGCCTCTCACAAAGATTCTCTGATCATTTCACATTTCATTTGCATTTTGAGGTGAAAAAAGCAAATTATAAATGTCACCTGTGCCGCTTTTAATGATGTCAGCATTAAAAAGGGGCATTAAAAGGGTCAGTGAGGTGATGCTGAGAGATGGGAGGGGACTACTGGGGAAGCAGCATCCACAGGAAACAGGACAGTGGGTCATCATGGTGATGCTGAACATGGCCCTGGAGTGGACCTGACAACCCTCGCCTGGCACCAACCCCCAGCTGGTCTGCTCTGCCTTTCCCTGCCTGGTTTCATCACCAGCTCTCCAGGACATCCTCTGTCCCTGTCTCCATTGTTGTGGGTGTCAGGAAGAGCCTTTAGGCTCTAACACTGATGATAACAACAGTGACTAAGTTTGATCTATATCTTCATTTTCTGCAAAGGAAGGCAGTTGGTGCTTGAGGCTCAATGTGCAAAACCAATCATAGAATTGTTTGGGTTGGGAGCGACCTTAAAGATCCTCTAATTCCAACCCTCTGCCATGAACAGGGACACCTTCCACTAGTCCAGGTTGCTCCAAGCCCCGTTCAATCTGCTCTTGAACACTTGCAGGGATGGGTCAGCCACAGCTTCTCTGGGTAACCTGTGCCAGGGCCTCACCACCCTCACAGGGTTTAATTTCTTCCTGACATTTAATCTAACCTAGTCTCTGTCAGTTTGAAGTCATTCCTCCTTGTCCTGTCACTTCAGTTCTTGATGAATCCTTTCTGTGAAATTCATCCCAGGCTAGGGAAAATCTGGATCCTTGTTCCCGTGGGACTGGGGGGTGGTGGGAGGATGTGGCACTAGCCTGGTACCCGCAGCATCCCCAGGGTTTGCCCCATGGGGCAGTCCCAGCAGCACATCTCCGAGAGCTGCCCCCGTGCTTGGCCCTGCAAAGTGTGCTATTAAATATTTAAGTCGACTTAACAAGTCAATAGAGCTGGTGCTGTCAGAGGGTCTGGGGTGGGGCTCTCTCCCAGCCTGCTCTGATTAACAAAGTACCTGGCCGGCCAAGATCTGCTGATCCAGTCACCCAGGGCTGTGTTACACAGTGCTCAGGGCCGTTGGAGAGGCAGCATTAACTGGGAAGCATCGATTTCGACATTAGCCGGCTTTTACATTCGAAAGCAGATGATGCAAGGACCTTCAATTATCTTCAAAGCAACTGAAGGGAAGGAAATTGGTCTTAGATGTGGTAAATAGACTCCACAAGCTCTACTGAAGCATGCAAAGATGTACACAAGGGAATTACAGATCCCCGCCTAACTGGCTGGAGTTTACTCAAAAATGTGATTGGAATTCTCCAGATTTCACAGGAGGATGTTTTGGTGTTAATCTAATCTGAGGGGTTGTAATCCGATTTGGATTACTGCTGCAAGAAGCAATCCTAACCTTGCATTTCCTGAGGGTCAGCCTCTGCTGAGGAGTGCCTGGAAAGAGAGATTTCCACCCAGAATAGCTCTAGGAGTTCTTGCCACTCAGTGTGTCTTGCGTCTGGCCGTGTGCTTTACCCTATGTGAGTCTGCACCACCTGATTTGTGTCTGGTTTGCCTTTTTGGGAGGTTTTTGGTGGTTGGTTTTTTTTGGTTTTGTTTTTTTTTTTTTCTTTTTTCTGACATCATACATTGGATCAGATTTTCCCAAGAACACCAGAGCACTGAGGAAATGTTTCTTTGGCTCCTGAATAACCCATTTATCCCCGCAGATGCTGTGCACACAAAAAGTTCTGTCCCAACTTCTCCAGAGCCTGTCAGCTCCTGCAACTCCCCAGTGAGGTTCAGCTCTGCTCCTGGGGTGCCGTGGGGCAGAACTCCCCACTCCCGTGGGAATCACTGAATTGTGGTGAGATTGCCCTGTCCCCTCCCGTGGGATGCTGCATCCTGAGCTCCCCAGCCCCACGGCACTGCCATTCCATGCAGGGATTCCCTAGCACAGCTCTCCCTGTTTGGTACAGGGCTGTACAGCCCGCTGCAGGCATTGGGATCCCGGCTGTGCCTGCATCGCCCGCTCAGTCAGGGCATTGTGTAAAGACCATAAAGTGGCATTTTTTCCCTTGCCACCCTCTGCTTTTCCACGTGGAATGGCAGCGTGTCTGGCTCCCTGCATATCCCTTGTCCCCAGGCATTGCTCTGTAACAGGTTATTAATGCTCCTGAGGAGCGGGACTCTGCCTGTGAGCCAGCACCACTCCCCCTCTGTGCAAGGGAGGGAACACCAGCAGGAAAACCGTGCTGTTATTGTGCCGAGGCTTAACTAAGGAAATTCTGTTTAAAATGTGGGGTTTTTTTGCCCATGCCTTGGTGGTTTCCTCAGCCCTAAAGGTTGTATCGAGCAAATACACCAGATCCTTCCGACAAGGATTATTGACTGGGAGTCACACACCGTGTAAACAGGGGTGGCAGGTTTGATCTACAGCGCAGCCGTGTCAATGCTCTGATTGATCCAAACAGAGGGAGTTTAGAGCCTCGAAGGAGGTCAGGCTCAGTGTATGGGAGCAGTGCTAGCGGGGACAGAACCACCTCGGCAGTGGGTCCCTGTCCCGATGGTGAGGGGGGACACTCTCTGTGGGCTCTGAGAGGTGTGGGGAGATCTGGGGACCCATCAATCCACATGCTGAGGCACCTCTTTGCAGCCCAGCAGGATTTATCTGCTTCAGGTCAGGCTGTGTTTGCTCTTTCCATTGCTTAGCAACACGGCAGGGCCAGCGGCAGCCGGAGAGGAAGAGGAGAACCACAGTGGGCTGAACTCAGCTTTGACCACACTCAGTCAGAGGAGCTGTCAGAATCCCGTCCCTCTGCCAGCCTCTGTGGGGCCTTGGTGTAGGAGGGTGATGGATTGGAGTCAGGGAATGCCCTGTGGGAGTCCTAGGTCATGTTTGTTCCTGTGTTTATTTCGGTCTTTACGGAACAGATAGTTTATGTTCTGCCGCAGCTTGTGGACGCTGCTGGAAGCAGTTTGGGACATCCAGAGTTGTCTGCTTGCTTAAGTGGAGTGTTTGCACCTGGAATGTCTGTCCCAGGCTGGGACAGTCCCCATCAATTATATATAAATAGCATATACACCATATGGAGTGTATAGACTCATTCATGAGCTAGTGGGAATGATGCCCCATGGAAACCTCAAGGACTGGGTTCTGTTCCTGCAACAGGGACCTTCCACCAGATCCACAGGCAGGCAGAGGGTGAGGGATGTGATTCCAGGAGCTGAGCCTGGTCTGTCAAGGAAACTTCCCTCGAAACCCTCTGTCTCATTAGTTATTTCCAAGGAGTGTGATGACTCTCCGGGTGTGTGAGTCAGCAGCGACGATGCGATCGGCACCAATGGGATAAATAGAGACGCTCTGACAGGGGAAAGGCAGCGCTGTCGCTCTCCAAGGGAGACGGAGAGAACGAGCTGCCTCGGCGGGCGGCGTGGCCGGGAGCCAGGGAGATTTGTGGCAGAGAGAGGGGAGGCGGACGGGCGCGGATTCGTGACTCAGGCGGCGTGAAACCATTCGTACGTTTTGATTAAATACACAGCTCCACAGTGATGAAAAAGCCAAAACACAACCTGCAGACTCTTGGCCACAACATGGGAGATCTGAAAGCCTCGCTCAGTGTTTTATCTCCTCCATGTACAGCTGCTGTGGTGCAATGAAGCAAAGGACAGCTCGAGCCGTCCGTGTCCCAAGCATTCCCCCAGCCCAGCCTGGCAGGAGCAGCCTTGGGCAGTGCTGGGGATCTCACAGGGCTCCCTGGAGAATATTTTATATTTTTACCCCCAAATAACCCTCCCTTGCTCTGTAATTACCCTTCTTTATCTGCATTTTCTGTTCTCTGGTAATTAAATCAAGCCACACAAGGGCAGAAACACCTCATGAGCTCCGCTCTGGCGTTACATCAACACCTCGGAGCTGCCAATCCCTCCGTGTTCCTGCATAGCCTCAGCAGCACTCATTGGGAACAGACTGTTTAATTTCTGGTTTCACATCTCTCAGGGCCTCTGGGATCCTCTGTGCAGGCTGTGGGAGGGGATGCTGTCCCCAGGAGCAGGGCACTGGCTCTGCCCAAGGGTTCCCACAGCATCTCTGGGATCAGTGGGGGCATCTGAAGGCGAAGGGCAGGACTGGGGGCTCAGTGCCATGTCCCCCTCACCTTGCCCTGCAGCCCCAGTGCTGAGCAGGTCATGGTATGCAGGGAGGCAGCTCCCAGCAGCCCGTGCCGTGGGCGGCTGGCCCAGGTTCTGCTCTGTTTGCCTGGGATGTCCTCCAAGCGGTGTCCAGTCACAGGGAATTTTCAGCCTGAACGGTGATTTGGCTTCGTCCTGGAGGTAGCAGAAGGTTTCTTGTGACGCCGGGGACCTCCAGCAGCTCGGGCAGGGATTGTGGCAGGGATTGTGATATCTTTTAGGCTGGATGGTATCTGCAGGGCAGGCGGCTGCGCTGGTGAGCGGGCAGGTGCCAGAGCTGGGAGGAGGATGGGGAAAGGCTGGGATAACCAAATTCCTCTCGTGGATACCCTGTGTGTGGGACAGCCCGGTGCCATCCCGGGGCTGGGATGCTGCATAACGGGAGCACGGGCTCCCAAGGCAGCCAAGCTGTGGGAGATGGGCACTCCTCCTGCCTTCGGAGCTATTTATCTTGGGAGAAACAGAGGAATATTTTGTATCTTTGACAAAGCAGCACTTTACGGGCGCTTGACACTTTATTAACTAATCTCTGATACTTGAGTAATTTATTATGTTTAAGCTGGTGCCATCAAGTCTCTCAGCAGTGTCCGTGTGCGCCGGGAAATAAATTAAAGACTGTCCAGAGATACTTGGCTCATCGCTGTGATTGCTGGGCTGGTGAGATGGAGGGCTAAGGTTCTCTCCTCCTGCAAATTGGAAATTAGGAATTAATAAGATGACAGGACAGAGAGCCCCACTGGCTGCGTCTGGCAGAGAGCTGCTGGTGGGGGAATGGGCACGGCCCTGGCACAGCGGCTCAGGGAGTGGGCACGGTGCTCTCTGGGTGCCCTGTTCAGGGGGGGTCCATGGGCTGTATGAAGCTTCATGGCATGTGAGCATTTGGAAGGAGACAACGGGATAATGTGGGTAATTACAGGCCTGTCAGTCAGGCATCAATCCTGGGCAATGCAATGGAAGGGCTGATAAGGGACCTCATTAATAAAAAATTAAAGGAGGTGATATAACAAATACCAATCAGCACGGGTGCCTGGAAAACAGACCTCATCAGGCTGAGTATGGGATCTTTTTGATTGGATTGCAAGTTTGCTTGATAAAGGTGACAGTACTGATGAGGTGCTCCTCGGCTCTGGGAGGTGGTCCAGTTGGTGTGCTCCAAAGGTTTGGGATGGAGGCTTGGGGTCCCTTCTGGGCTGGGAAGGCACCGGCTGGGGCACTTGTTAGCTCTTCCCACAGCAATGGCAGCAAGGAGATGGTGAGCTGCCCCATCGGCCCGTTTCCATGGCAATGCAGAATTCCTGGCTTGGGGAGGAGGGAGCAGCCCTGGCAGGAGCTGTTCTGCTGCTGGTGAGCACGGGCTGAGGCTGGGACTAGTTCCTTCTCCACAGCCACAGCCCACACAGGTGCTGGGGTAGACTCTGCAGTTAATTAAAATGTGTACCATTAACAACCAAGAACTGAAACTTTAATTACTCAACCTGCACCTGGGTTTTCGGCTCCCCAAACTGCCCAACTCAGGAAAGGAATGAGGACTACGGAAGGAGACTGAGAGCAAAACCTGTTTTCATTTATTAAGCCCATACAAAAACTTGGCACTGTAATAATAATTAAATTAATTATAAAAGCAATTTGCTTCCAAAAATGGGGTTTGACAGTTTATGGGCTGCTACATGGATCCAACGGGCTCGGCATAAAGAGGGCAGGATGCAGCCCCCCCGACTTCATCCCCTCTGACGGTGCCCACAGCCACCAGAGGTCTTTTCTCCAGGGTGTTTGCCAGACTTGTTGCACATGGAAAGGTGCATTTTGGAGACAGATATGGAGCTCCTTCCTGCCTTTCCCCTTAGAGTCAGGTGAGCTCTTCGTGCTTTGGAATGCTGGGAGCTGGTCACCTGTTCCCAGCATGGCAGTGTGGGGTGCTCCTTGTCCAGTCCTGGAAGGAGACGTAGGGCTGCAAGGAAATGCCAAAGGGGTATCTCTGATCCCTTATCACATTCCATTTGGGATGGCTGCTTGCTGTAACCTGCCTGGTGCCAGTCAGGGGATGGTTTGTGACTTTGTTGAAAGTGAAAAATCATCTGCCGAAAGATGAGAAAAGTGCTGGCTTAAAAGTGACACGTTTTTGGCCCAAGCTGCTGGGTCTGGAAAGCTGCTCAGAGGAAGCAGATTGCTTTCAACCAGAAAGGGTTTGATTGAAAACCTTGTTTTCCGTGGGAGGAAAAAAGTATTGACAAAACGTTTTTACAGTAACCTGGGTCCCGTCTCGCCGCCGGCACTGGAAGTCGCTTTCTTGTGTCATCAGAGCTCTTCCCCCACCACCCCTCAGCAGCCCTTGTGCTGATGATTTAATTTTGAGGATGTTTTTGCAGCCAGACACAGTGGAAAGGTCAGGGCAGCAACGCTGGAGTGCTGCAGGATGAGGGGGAAGCTGCCACAGTACAGGTTACCCCTCTCTCAGTAATTGTGGGGACTCTCCCCCGAGTCTGGCTTCCCTTCCCATGGCAGAGGATCTGAGATCAGTACCTGCGGTGGGGTTCCCAACTCCGACTGATGTGCAGAGCAACAGGGTCTGTGCTTTCACAGCCTGCTGGGTTGTATTTTGCCATTTTGCCTCCTTTAGTTAACAGCAGAGACTGCTTCTGCCATGCAAAGTAGGTCAGAACCTGAGCAAAGGGCTTTCCGAGTGCCCCAGGTTGGGAAGTGGGAAGTGCTGTGCTTTCCTCTTCTCCCATCCTGCTCCTTCCTCCAAAGGCATGCTGGCATCCAACCACTTTTAACCACTGGGTTCGAGCAGCAAATTATAAGTTAAATTATAAATAATGCCCAGCTCTCTCTGGGCTCTGTCTGTTCCACTAGCTCAGGAGCTGCTCCCCCAGCCCGGCTCTGCATTCAGGCCAGCGCAGTCATTATGTCTGCGGGGTGCCAGGCTGCATCGATCGCCCTGAAAAATGCATGAGTGTGTTCCCTCGCCAGGAGCAGAGCGGTTCAGCCTTCCAGCATCCTCCACAGCATCCTCCACGGCCCTGGGAGTGGGGCAGCTCAGGCTTCCAGCATCCTTCATGGCCCTGAAAGTGGTGGTGGAGCTGTGCTCTGCCTGTGCTGGAGAGCAAAGCCTGCCATTGCTGCCTGCAGCAGCTGTGTTGCTCTTGCTGTAGCTGGTACCATTTCCTTGCTGCAGTTTTCATAAAAATCCCATTATTCCATCAAGCTCTATCACTGCTGGGGGTATCCACCCCACCTGGAGTGCCAGCTTGCCATGGTCCCTGAGTGATGGAGCAGAGAGGTGCTGCTCTGTCCAGGCACCGGAATGTGATGCCACTGTGGCACTGCCATTGCTGTGCAGCAGATGGAATGCTGAGGGGAGGAGACCCCAGACCTCAGCAGCCAGTGTGGGAGTCTCCACTCCTTGACCATAATGGGCTGAGCAGGAGGGCAGAAAGCTGCTGCCCCTTACCTCTTAAACCAGTTTGGGACAAGGCAGCCGGAGTGATGCACTCACTGAAAATACCAGGCAAGTTGTACTAATGGGAAAAGCTCCAGGCACGCTGCAGAGAGGATTTTTAACCCAGCAGGAACCTCCTGTGCAGGTCTCAGGGAATATGTGAGATTTTTGGAGTGCTGTTCTCTAAGTTCAGCAGAGAGGAAAGTGCTGGCTAAGCTGCTCCTCTGGCTCACCCCGCGCTTCGCCCGCCGGGTTTCCGTGCAGGTGTAATGGATGGAGAAGAGTGGGATTGAAGGTCTCGAGGGCAGAGAAGACAGTGCGTGAGCCATCACTCAGGTGCAAAAGCAAAGTAGTAACATTCCAGGGCAGTAATTTTTAATAATTTATGATTTTCACTGGGTTCCCAGAGTGTTATTACCTCACTTAACATCATTTACAAATTACACATGATCCCATCAATTGTAGTAAAGTGAGGAAGTGTCTGGGAGACGCTCAAAAATCAAACGCTATAGAGCAAATGAGAATTTATGCACCTGAACAGGCTGCAGTGACGGCAGGGGCAGCGATGCCATGCCCGGGATGCCCCTCACCCTCACCAGTGCTGCTGGCCGAGTCCTGGAATTCATGTGTCCCTGGGATGAATTGTGGTGGGTGCAGAGGGTGGGAGAAGGGAAGAAGAATGAGCTGTGAGGCACATCCACACCTGGTTTTCTCTCATGATTCCCACAAGGAAGGAAGGAAGTCAGAGAGCAAGTCCTTTCCTCCTCCTTTTCATGAGGTGCTGCATCCCAGGCGAGCACAGAAAAGCACCATTCCCTTTGTATCAGTGATGGCACAAAAATCTTCTCCATGGCAACACGACCAGTGGCAGGCAGGCAGGATGTGGCCCAATGGGATCCTCTGCCTGGCGGTCAGCACCACCAAAGCAGGGTTGGAGTGGCTTCAGCAGATCCTGGGGATCTGCAGGAAAGGGAAGGGGTGCCCAGCTGCAGCACTTCATACCACAGGCAGCTCACCATGTCTGTCCCCTGTGAGATGCTGAGTGGGTCGGGCGCCTTCATGTGATCTAAAATAAAGGTTGGGGTGAACATCCATGGTCACACTGGTGGAGGGGATGAGTGAAGACAGCTGACCTGGGGCCCATGCTGTTCTCTGCTCCCCTCAAACCCAGCTGTGTTTCAAGTAGAGGAAACTCATTGTGGTTCCTCATGGAGACTGCTGGGAAGGGGAAAGACTAACCCTCTATGCAGCTTCCTCCAGCATTCCTTAATTTCCCTCTCACAAGGTTCAGAGAGAAGTTAGCCTCTGCATAGAAAGCAGCCCTTTGTTACCTCCTAACTCCAGTTTGCATATAGCGTAAGGAGGGGAAAAAGCTGAGGAAAATACCTCTGAACATCACAGGGCATTGAAGCAGGTGCCAGCCTGGCTGCTCTCCCTGCCCAGAGTTCTTCTGGGATGAGTGGGACTCAGTCCTCTCTTGAAAGCACTGCACTTGGCAGAGCCTTTTAACTCAGTGGAATGTCCCTGTCTTGCAGAAATTTGCTCACGTTCCGCTTTCATGCAGTACACCTGGATGTGCCAGCGATTGTCCTGTGGAGAGCAAAGCCAGATAAAACAGCTTCTGAAATAGCAGTGGGAATGGAATTGGTCAGAGCTGGTGTGCCTGCCTGATGGGGTTCCTCTCCCAAGCTGAGCAGGGCAACTGAGCTACTGGGGCTCGGCACTGAACGTGTGATTTATTTGGATTTGGAACTGTTTCTATCACTGCCAGGGCTCTGCTCGGCGTGGGCAGGACCCCCTGAATGGGGGCTCCAGTTCCCAAATTGCCATGGGTATTAGTGGGCTCCATGGCCTCATCTGCAAAAGGATTATTTTTAAGTGGAAAGACAGTAGCAGCTGCTTAAATGCATTGACTTGTTGAAAACCACATAGATTTGGATACAGATGGCACCAATCGCTATCGCTGAGGTGTCTCGACCCATCTGCGTAAAGTAACTATTGATTTTGGTTGATATGCATTGATTCAAAGAAAACTGCCCTGCTTTGAAAATGAACTTCCAGTAGTTTCAAGGGAAGAGGGAGCGTGTGGGTCTCTCTCGCAAGGCTCTCTTGTTTCGTTTAACGCGGCTCCTGTGTCTGCGAAACAGAAGTGAAGAAGTGAAGGCAAACAAATAGCTCGGAGGGAATTAAAACGCATCGATCCTCGGGGCGGGATAATGGTCTCTGCTAAAAGCTTTTGGAGACATTAATACATTGCTTTGAATAAAGATCTGCCTCTGCCGCTCCTCCTGCGCAGTTGCTGGGGTGAGAGGTGGGGAGCTGTCCCCCAGGGGTGCCCACGCCTGACCCTGTGGGCTCCCCATGATCTGCAGGAGGCCGGGCTGTGCCAGCTGTCCCTTGCTGTCCGTCTGTCTGTCCACCTGTGGCATCTCCTCCTTGCAGTCATTTTAATTGGCAGGGAAGGGCAGTGCCTCAGCAGCGGGTCCTGGGCAGCCTGACCTGGCAGAGCTGCACCATCCAGACCAACAGGCAGAGAGTCCATCTGGGAGAGCCAGTCCTAGTCCCTCCAGCAAGTGCTCTCTGTTAATTAAAGGTATTAATTGGCATGCAGCCTGCTTATTTAAAGAGGCAGTGGCCTCTGTGGTGCCTGGCAGCAGTTAGAGCTGCACCGAGCCCTCCTCGGATCCAGGCACTGGTGCGGAGAGTGGAGCAGAGCGTCACGCTCGTGTGAGGGACTTCTGTCACCATCCCTGGAGAGGACAGAGCTGGCACTGGGAGCTGTGAGAGGAGACAGGGACCCCGAGTGAATGTCTGTAGGGCTGTATCCATCCCTGCTGTCCCCCATCTCCTCCTGGCCCCTCTCTGCACCATTCCAGTGCTGCAAACACCCAGCGTGTGCAATAAGCGAGACCTGGTGCAAACAGGAGAGCTTTACTGTCAGGAAACACATCTTTGGTGAAAGATATGATTTCTCACCTGTTTCTTTCTTTTCACTGATTAATTTGCACTATAAGCCACAGGAGGGATGCCTTTGGTGCTGTATTTCATGGTCATTCATCAGCAGCCTGGATGTTGCTCCTGAATCCTGGGAAGGGGATGGATTGCAGTGCTGGCACTGGCATTGTGTCCTGGCCAGGCAGCCGGTGGGGTGACCCCAGCTAATGCAGCCTGAAGCGTTCAGATGCTCCACCCTGACTCTGTTAAAATCCTTGCACTTCCATTTCCCAGTGTAGTCTGGGAGCGACATGAAAATTAGATCTAATAATGAATGATTACAACTTCCAAGGTAAGTCTAGTTGGTTGACTAATCAATTTGGTTAAGTGAAAATCCATAGCAAATGAGGCAGCCGCAGTACAACATTTCTCCATCCAATTTAAATTAAAACACCAACCATAATAATTTCACAATTACTCTGGGAGGATGCACCAGGGACTTGACCCTCGAGAACGGAAATGTCAAGGACTGCAGGAGAGGCCCCAGGAGCAGGCAGGAGCAGGGAGCAGCTTCTGGCATGGCTGGCTGCCCATCCCCTGTCTGCAGATCCCAGGGTGAGCCCAGCCCGGCCAAACAGCCACCAAGGAGCTAGAGAGGGGAGCCTGCTCCTGCAGATCCAGTTGTAATTTGCTGTTTTGCTGTAGGAGGAACGGGAGGGACATGAACATTAAATCCCCTGGAAAGTCGCCGCCATAGCAGCCTTTAGTGGTCTGCATTATTTATGTGTGTACAGTTGTGCTGCGCACCAAACTGTGCCAAAAATAAATAACCACGGTCTCTGAGGTCTGCACGGGGCTGGGTTGGGTATGGGGGGTCCTTGGGTTGGGGGTCTCATCCTGCAGCAGGTGGTGGTCTGGGTGGGGGCACTGCTGGGTCCTCCCGTTTTTGGCTGTCCTGTCCTTTGTGCCAGTGATAATTAATGATCCATGCACTCCACAAGCACAGTACGTGAGGGCTCAGCGGGTGAATAATTCACTGTTTTTGCAGAACTTTGTACCTGTGCAGAGCTTTGGGCCCTCACTGGGTAAGACGGTACTGCAGAGTCAGGGCGGGAGTGGCTCTTTGGGGGATTCCCTGCACAGCTGGGTGTTGGCAGGGCAGCTGCCCTACCAGGTGCTGGGGGGCTGTGGTTTTTGCCAGAGGGGCTGGTGCAGCCATGCTCCATCACCCCCAGGTGGGAGCTTCACCATAGTTGCTGCTCCTCTTTCCATGTCCACTCTCGGCCATAAACTTCCTTGACTGCTCCTTCGAAGGGTAAACCCCAAATCCATGCTGGATGCCCTGTCTGGGGCAAGAGCCAGGTCAGCTCCCAGGGATGCTCATTGGTGAGGAAGACACCTCACTTCCCCGCGGGCTCGGGCCAAACTTTGTAAGGACTGTGCTGATAAATAATGGAGCAGCTTCTTCTCACAAGTGTGGAAATGCTCCTGTCTGGCACGGGAAAAACCTCTGGATGCATTTAGATACAAAAGGGTCAGACGCCGGTGAGTAAGTGCCGGGAGACATTTATTTCGTGCTGAAATGCAGAGGTCCCTGCTTGGGCACTGCTGAAGAGCAGCAATCACTCACGGACTTCGAGCAGGCATCTCTTGTTTCACCTTCCCCAGTGCAGGGAATGGGGGGGTTCATGCCTGGAACACACACAAAATGGTCGCTACTATTGCTAGAGGAATTGTAGCATTTCCTCTTCGAAAGCTACAGGGAGAAGAAATTATTAGATGTAGCTCATGTAACAGATGGATTTATGGATTATTTGGAGTCTCTTGTGCTAATTTTGCAAATGCTGTATGTCTGCAGGCTCTTAATAGCTGCATTCCCAGCTAAAAGGATAAAGAATATGTCCTGTGGGGACTGCAGGCTTTGGGGAATAACTTATGCAAATCCTCCAGGCTGAATGCAGGTGGCGATGGGTGAGTTTGTCAGTTCCATCTCAGGACGCTGCAGACCTGCTTGGGTGTGGCCCAAAGCCTGAGGACAAACCTGTACAGACAGCTTTGCCCTGAGTGGTGCACCAAGGATGTGGGAGGTGGCAGAGACCACAGGGATGGGACCACTGCTCCCCTGGCATGAGGGATGCTCATTCTGACCATTCTCCTGCAGAGTCACCTCCAGTGGGACCAAAGGATGGAGCTTGGGGGCACTTGTTGCAGTATCAGGAGCTGGTGCCACAGAGCCATTCATGCCACCTGCCATGTCCCTCCTCCAGACAAGCATCCTGCCCACTCCCAGGCTCAAGATGTCCTTTGAATGTTAAGGCTCTGGGTTTATTATCGCTGTAGCTCTGCCTAAGAGGGAGAATGCAGGCAGAGCCACAGCCCAGCTGGAGAGCAGAAGCCGAGGTGTTGGAAGCTGCATTCCGAATGCAAGGTGTAGGAGAGAGAAATTATTAAACTCTCAGATAGCAACAGAACTTCCTTTGTGAGTGCTGGAGATGGGAAATTATGCTGAAGCAATGCATTGCAAATCACCCTCTGAAAGGCAGAGAAGGGCCTTTTATCCCCCGGCCCTGAAGTTTTCCTGGTATCTTTGTATGCAGAGGCATTCCTTCAGGGGAGAAAGAGAAGCCAGCAATTTTGTGGCTGATTGGCAGGCTGTCCAGCGCCGGGAAAGATATTTGTTTTTTCAGAGAAGGGCTCACAGGCTGAAATCTTGCTCTTGCATTTTCCATTACAGAGGAAAATGAAACTTGGGAGACGTTCTCGGTGAGCGCTGCTTAGCCTTGGAGTAATAGTGGTGCTCCAGCAACTTGAGAGGAGGGATGTTCATCCTGGTGAGCCACAGGTGGGGATGCACATCCTTATGCCAGGCTCTGCAGCACACGCGGTATATTTGGGGCAACACAGGGGGGTCCACAGCCCCAGCCCCCTTAGCAAGTACCACACAGGGTTTGGGCAGGGCCCACCAGCCCCCCCAGATGCCCCTCACCCCTCTGCCCCCCCTCACCAAGCTTCTCCATCCAAGGCAGAGAGGAGGAACATCTGTTAACCACAAATGCCTTCCGAAGTTCTCCGTAACTCTCTCTCGGCATCTGCGTCGAACAAGCTTCACTTGGCTTGTTCAGTGGTTAATTCTGGAGTGGATTCAAGAGGAGCTTTGGAGCAGGGAGCGGGAGGGAAGAGCCTCCAAATCTCCCTTTCTCACTTCAAGGAAGACATTGAGGTGCTGGAGTGTGTCCAGAGAAGGGCAATGACGTTGAGGAAGGGTCTAGAGAATAAGTGCTATGAGGAGTGGCTGAGGGAGCTGGGGGGGCTCAGCCTGGAGAAAAGGAGGCTCAGGGGGGACCTTCTTGTTCTGTCTAACTCCCTGACAGGAGGGTGGAACCAGGTGGGGGTCAGGCTCTGCTCCCAGAGAACAAGTGACAGGACAGGAGGACATGGCCTTAAGCTGTTCCAGGGATGTTCCTGGAATGGGCTGCTCAGGGACCTGTTGGAGTCCCCTTTCCTGCAGGGGTTCAATAAATGACTGGACATGGCACTCAGTGCTCTGGTCAAGTTGACAACCTGGCAATCAGACACAGGTTGGGCTTGATGTTCTTGGAGGTCTTTTCCAACTTAAATGATTCTGTGATTCTGCAATCCTCAATACGGCATCGAGTCAAAACTTCTGCTGGCCATGTTCTCACTTCACGGAGAGAGTAACCAGAGATGGGATTCCATAATAACAAACCTTTGGAGCACCTCATTAAATCACTGCGTTTCTGAAGCACAGCAGGACACTTGTGTGAATAAATAGCACAATCTCCCCGGCTGAAGTATTTTCACATCTGAGTTATTTCCCCTGCATATGATCAGCTCCTTCCTCAGGTTTGTTCGCTCCCCTGGCTCTGCCATGAATGATTTTCACTGATGAGCACAATTAACAAATGAGAGATAAGAAAAAAACATATCCCCTCCCCAGCCTCCCTTTAATGTTTTACAGTTTAGCAAGTCGCCCAGAAAAATGCAGCAAGGAGAGATCACTGTGGCTGATCTCATGGCACAGCTTCTCCCTCTTTCTTGCTGTTTGTCTTTATAGGTGACAAAATGCCAGAAAAAGGGAAGAGAGAAAAGAGAGTGGCCAAAAAAAAGGTGAAAAGGCAGATGGGGTGTTTATGGGACCAGAGAGTTTGTGGGTAGCAGGGGATGAGCAGGGCTGCGAGATGAGGGCTGTGAGACAAATTTAATAGTACAATTCATTGACTTTCATGCAAGTTGCAGCCTTATGTCTGTCAGAGATGTGTCGGAGCTCTTTCTACACCCGGATGGGTCCCACTCCTCAGGGGCACAGCCTTAACCTCGGGGATGTGAGCCAGGCTCCGTGTGTGCCCGAGGTGCAATGGGGATGGAGATGGGCTGGGACATGCAGCCCACTGCGAGGTCCCAGTGTGGGGGTCCCAGGGGGCTCCTGCTGAAGGGTTCCAGGGGTTTCCCAGAGGGAGATCCTAGGGGATTCCCCGTGTGCTGTTTCCCTACACCTTCAGGTCCCCAGTGCTGTGCCAGTGCCTGCGCAGGCACCCCGCTGCACACCAGCACTCCCTGGTTTACCCCCAACCACACCACATTCCATATGAAACATTTTCCAGCACAGTCTAATTACAGGGTGAAAAACGGGCCCTCCCTCACAGTTAATGTGTTAGGGAGCTTTATTACCAACAGGAGAGAGATGACACAGAAGGATATTACGTACGGTGTTGCTGGTAATTATTTTTATGACTCCATGTGAGGTTTATAGTGGTGGCTGGGCGCGTTTTGAGTTGCTGCCTCCCGTTTCGGTGTAATTAATGTTCCCCGTGCGCCACGGGCGGCCAAGAAGGGATGTGCTGGGGTCAGGTGTTGTGGTTGGTGCTGGGCTGGGGCCAGAAAAAGGCTCTTGGAGGTCTGGTGCTGCCAGTCTGCTGCCTGCATTGCTCTGCCTGCCTGCACTGCTCCGCCTGCCTGCACCCTGGTCCTTGTGTGCAGCCACAATGGCTTGAGGACTGGGGCACTCATCCCTCAATGCCATCGCCTCCAGACTGGTTTCTTTCCCCTCTGATTGACCAAACCCTTTCTTGGCAAAGCCAAGCACTTCTACCAACAAAGAACTCATTACTCCAAAGAAAAGGAATATAAACATCTTGAAAGGTGATGAATTATTGTAGTCTTCTCACTGTAGTGCATTTTGTGCTTCTGTAAATCTCTCCCTCTCTCTTTACGTCTGCTAATTGGTCTTAGCATTAATTAATCTGATTTCATTATATTCTTTTTAATTTGTCAAGATATCATTTCTTTCTTGGGTGAAGAAACACTTTAGAGGATTGTCACAATTGGAATAATTCCCCCCCTCCCTCTTTAAAGTTACCAGAGAAGTCATTATCAATTAAGCTAATTTGCATACACATTAGAGTAATCATTTTAGCTTAGCCAAATTTGTGAAAATTTACATAGTAAATTGACCTTCCACATTTTCACTTAAACATATAAAGTGCAAGGGAGACTTGTGCCGGCATCGATAATGAAGCAGGGTTTATTTTGCATGGCTCTCCTACTCGGAGAGGTCTAATTAGACCAAGCAATTTTTTATTTCAGCCATAATTGCAAAACAAATAGGCTCCTTGGCAGTTTCTTCCCTTTCCCTTTGCTGGTGTCGCATGGATGGGGAGCTCTAATCAGTAAGTCGGGTTTTCCTAGTTCAGCTGCTTTTGGTGTCTGCACATTCTTTATCAGAGGGGATTTGGGTTCTTCCAGGCACCTCCTGCTTGAGCTGCTGAGGGCTATGGGATCTCCTGGTATTCATCTGTCAAGTTAGGAGGGGAAAAAGGGAAAGGAGGAGAAGGCACACCCCATGCTGGAGCAGGATGGGAAGTGCTGAGGGTGTGCCACGTGGTCGGGTGGGCAGAAGCCACTGAAAATGCCTAAATCACTGAACCCTGACTGATCAGCGGGTGTTGAGGTGACGTAAGAGAGGAGCCTTGTCTGTTGTTCACTGCTGTGAGCCCTGTTGTTTGATGAATCCTCATTAGTCAGCAGGAGTGGAGGGCACAGCAAGGAGAAGCATGAGGAGGGAGCTGGGACCCCCCAGGGCAGGCAGGGCCACGCAGTGCCCGTAACCCCTAAGCAAAGGTGACTGAATTTCCATTCCTGCTTTGCCTATGAGGTTCAAGGCAGTGGAAAAATCCACCTCTTAGGCTTCTAACCAAGCAGCCCTCTACCCCCACCACCACACATTTTGGCCTTGAGTGGCTTTAACGGCAGCCTTCATGGTTTGATGGAGGATTTTACACTAATGCAAGGCATTACCTAGTTAATTTGGCCAGAATAGAGTGTAATTTTGCATGGTCAAAGTCATTGCTGCTTGAGCTGAAACTTCCATTACGGTGCTCTGCCCACCCCGCGAGGCCATGTGTGGAGAGATAAAGTGGTGCTTTATTAATGGGTGTCCTCGGGAGCTTACTGGAGGGATGGCTCCTCGTCTGCCTCGGGGATGAGGGGGAGAGGAGCCGAGGCAGCGAGGGGTGCTGGTGGGTGCGTGCCCAATGTCCCGGGGCAGGGGGATGGCCATGCCATACTCATGGCGCTGGGCACATGGCACCTCTCCTGCTCAGGGTCCCAGCAGTGATGGCGCTGTCCAAGGACAGTGTTATGCCAAGGGCTGAAAAATTTGAGGACAAAAAAACCTGACTCTTCTGATGGTGAGTGATCTCAGCTGGCTGGCGCTGGCCAGGGCTCGGAAGGGCTGTGCTGTGCAGAAGGATGGGCTCTTCTCCCACAGGATTTGCGGGAGCAGACGCTGGTCTCACCAGGCTGACGAGATAAATCCCTTTAATGTGCCGTTTGTTTGGGTTTGCAAATCTCCTGAATTCCCTCCTGCCCTCCTGCTGCGGAACAAGGCAAGCTACAAAGTCATCCAGCCTTGTGCAAACCATCCGATCCCGCAAGCTGGGGCTGACTCTGGCTGAACACCGCCCAGCTGGCCTCAAAGACCAGCTCGTCTCCCCTGGAATGACCCCTTCCCCATGGCACGCTGGCACTGCCACAACAGGAAAGGGGCATAATGCTTTGGAGCTGCTACAAAGGCTCTGCCACGGCGATGAGCAGCTGGTGCGGATAATCCATTTTCCAAGCGCATTCACATGATACATAATTAGAAGTTCTGTCAAGGGGGAAAGCAAAGCAAAGAATTGCACCTGTTTGTAACATCCTGGCGAGGGCAATCCTGCCCAGGACCTCCTTTCCTGGCAGTAAGGTGACTCTTAGGCCACATCGCTGGGATTTCCCAATGATGCCTGTGAGACATTAATTTTTATTAAGTATTTTGTCATATAATGAAGTCCGGGGAAGGATCCTGCAGATTTTGGGGGGCTTGTTAACCATCAGATCAATTCAGATTGTGATGCCTTTTTCTTCCCTGATTTCCAGTGTCTCTCTTTAAAGATTTGCTCTGCCTGACCGAAGCAGAGCCAAGGTGTATGTGTTCAGCCCCGCAGGGCTCAGCAGTGTGCTGCTGGCTCATGCTGATGGAAAATCTGCCCTAACCCTGACCGACTTTAGAACGGGAGCGGTAGGGCTTGAGGCACAAGGCCAAGGGCTGCTAATGCCTGCCTGAGACAGTCTATGGGGTTGAGCAAGGGAGGATGCTCACAGGACCCGAGTCCGAGCAGCCTGTCCCTCTGCAGATGGCTTTCAGATGGCAAGACTGGCACAGCAAGCTGCACTCCCCACTCCCTGTCCCAGGCACCGGCCCAATGTCCACCTCAGCAGAATGTACAGGGAAGCAGCTGCCACCTCTGATGATCCCAGAGATGGGGCTGAGTCAGCAGAGCCAGCAGCACCCGGCAGCCCAGCCCTTGCAGAAGCACGGTCATCAAAACATTAGCAAAATCACAGGCAGGGTGGGAGAGGATGAGTAATTTACTCCAGACCCAGGAGCTACGTCGGAGGTGGCAGCAAGGGCTGAGGAGTTGCGTTCCTTGTACATGCTCGGGGGCTTCCTTGATAAAAAAATGCATCTGCTGACAGCAAACAGCTTCTTCCAAAGCCAACAAATAAACACAGGCTGGGACTGAAATCAGCCCAGCTTTGGCTTGTGTCCATTGTGATGTTTTTAAGGTGCTTGGGATGCTCTGTGGGGGCTGCGGGCTGCGAGTGCACAAGAGAAGGACAAGCACACGAGAAAACACCTATTTCTGCTTACAAAAATCCAGCCACAGTGTGGGATTTGACTTTAAGACACATCTAGTGCCAAACCAAACCTCTTCGACACCTCCAGATGAGGTCTGGCAGCCCGCACCCCAAGGGGGTCACACCTTGCAGGAAAGCCAGTGGTACCCAAATGCATGTGTGGAGGTGATGGAGAGGCGTGTTTGGGCTGGGTGTGAGGCTGGTGGTAGCTGAGGGCAGAGGTGGCTCGGGCAGGGGGACAGAGCATGCTCAGCCCCTCTGGTAGCAGTGGTTCCATCCTGCTGGCAGCTCACAGCTGTCCCCACGCACCTCTGGACCTGCCTAATTACAGCATGAGGGAGGTGAGGTGGGCGCCTGTCTAACCGTCAGGAGGATGAGTTCACCCTGAGTCAGAGACACGGAAACTGTGCAGGAGAAAGGGAATAGTCTGTGTGGATTGATCAGAGGGGCAGGTGCTTTACATTTTCTCCTAGAGGACTCAGTTTCCCCCAGGTGCCTGAGGCTACGCAGAGCCTGGATGGCAGGAGGGTGCTCATCATCCTGCTGTGCCTCCCGGGCACTGTCGGTCACACACTGGCACTGGCATGGCCAGGCCTTGTGCCTTTTCCTCTGACATCCTCCCAAGGCCAGTCCTGGCTTTGCTCACCCCTTCCTGAGGCATGTGAGGGGTGAAACCTATTCACTGCCTGGGCTCAGCCTTGCCCTGCTACTCTTTGCATCTTCATCACTTTATTATCAATATTTTGATATATATATTAATTACAATGTGATTTTTTTTTGTCGCAATACAAGTCCTTCACCAGTGCAGAGGATGTGATGCAGGAATCTTCCACCCACCTGTGTAGTATTTCTTGTGCCTGGTTAAAGATCATTATAGCCTTTGTTAGTGGAGCTGACTGACAAGGGGAGTAGATTAATATTAGAACACCCTGTCAAAAGTGGTGAAAAGGCTGCATTGATTTTATAGGGAGCTTAGTCAGAGTTGTGTGTAAAGCCCTTGGGTGGTTACACTGAGGTGAGCAATCTCCTATATTAGCAAGTCCCTCTGGGAACAGGCAGCTTCGCTGTTTATTACAGCCAAGGATGCATATAACAGATATGGCACTGGCTCTCTCTCCCAGAAGCCACCCCTTGAACTGCAGTGAGAGATGAACACCCAGGGGTGCTGGGGGGTTTGTTATCTGCAGTGCCTGTCCCAGTCCCTGGGGTCCCTCCTGGGGCTGCCACAGGTGTTGGGGGTGCTGGAAAGGCTGCACTCTTTCTCAGCCAAAATCACCTTTCCTGTGGGAACTGAGTGATGCCTTATTCCCCGTGGCATTCCATTTCCCGTGTACAAAAGTGACAACATGGAGGACAGCATCACAGGAAGCTTTGGCAAGCATTAATTTTTAAATATCATAAAATATTAATTATCCCACCACCCTTGTGTTAAGAGGGTTTCGGCAACCCTTAAAGATAGGAAAAAGGCTGTGTTGGGAAGCAATGGGAGCGGATACCTGTGTGCTCGTCAGGCCTAATTGCACACAATTACTGTGCCTGTGAATCAGCAGAAGGGCAGAGCAGACAGGTGAGTTCTGTGCCAAGGAGCTGGAAGCCAGGGCAGGGCAGGGCACTTGGCTCACAGCTCCTCTTTCCTCCCAGCCACCGTTGTGCCAGCACCCCAGTGCAGTTCTCAGCCTGCTCCAGGGGAGGTTGGGACTTTCTTTGTCCTGGTCCCCGCTTCCGTGTGCCCGAGTGTGGGTCTCCATCCCTGGGGGTGTTTAAGGAATGACTGGATGTGGCACTCAGTGCTATGGTCTGGGTGACAAGGTAGTGATTGGTCAAATGTTGGCCTTGACGATCTAGGAGGTCTTTCCAACTTAAATGATTCTGTGATTCTGTGAGTGGAGGGAGCTCCCAGCTCCCCGTGTCTCATCCCAAATGGGAAATAAGGTGCATTACTTCATTTTACAGTGAAATGTCTTTTCCAAAAGGCTGCCTCTGTGCTGGGCAGCTCTGACAGTCCCAGTCCTGGGGCTCTGCTGCTCCTTTCCAGGGGTTTTCCCTCCCTGTGTGGGTGCAGAAGGGCCTGCTGTTCCAGGGAAAGCTGCCGGAAAGCATCCCAGCAGACACACAGTCTGAGACATGTGCCTGCCATCTGAAAACAAGCCGGTGGTTCTGGTTGCTGCACACAGGTGTACACAGTCTGTCTCCATGCTCTGTAAGCCAGATCATTTGCATCCTTCCTCTTCCACTGTCACTTGCATTACTTTTCCTCTGCACAACAGAAATTCCTGCCCTCGCCCTCCATCCTCTTCTTCCACTAATGCTCCTCACTTTCAAATGCTAATAATCCATAGCACTAAAAAGCTCAGAAGTGGTTCTAGATTGTTTGATCTTTGCCCTGTGATCTACTTTCATCTTCCAGCTTTCAAATGTTACTTTGGGTTTGCTTTACCCTATTAATACACTTGGCATGCACAGGCAGGCCCTTTTGCTGGCTTTTGCATCAAATTCCCCCAAACACTAACGGAGATGTGGAAAGTTAAACTTTGGGACATTGACTTTTCAGAGCGGTTGGTCACCCACTGTGGCAAACATGGAAGGGATTTCATCTCCTTTTGCATGGATGCTTCCAGAGGTTCTCCCTGGCCACCCCAGGGAAAGGGACATGGTCTGACCTGCTGGGGACTTGCACCAGCCCCTTCTGCCTCACCTCAGCTGCAGGGTCAAACTGCAGCAACTGTTTAATATTTAAACTCAAGCAGTTTAATACTTAAACCCAAGCAGCCCAGGCAAAGCTGATTTTCTTTTTTTATTTATTCTTTTAATTAAATGCCAATTAGAAAGGAAGAGAAAGAGAAAAAAAGGCATTAAACACTTAAATACACACTACACCCAGGTTGCTCGAAGTTGCTATGAGCTAATTAGCTACTTAAGTGATCATTTGAAATTCTATATCAAACAATTCATAATCTGCTCCAAAACCTGGAGCTAGTGAGGAAAATCATAGAATTGCAGAATTGCAGGATGGTTTGGATTGGAAGGGACCTTAAAGATCATCAGATTCCAAGCCCCCTCCACAGGCAGGGATGACTTCTTCTATCCCATGGTTGCTCCAAGCCCCATCCAACCTGGCCTTGAACACTTCCAGGGATGGGGCAGCCACATTTGGTCTCTTGCAACACCTCTGCCACGTGTCCCTGTAGCCCCATACCTGGGAATGGGGCAGCTCAGGCAGGAGTGCTGGGATTTGAGGTTACAGATCTGGACCTGAGCACCCGGGTTGATGTACAAGGCTGTTCTCTGACCCTGCAGCATGTCCAGGACAGCCTGTTCCTTAGAGGCAAAGAATCACCCTCCTCTGCTCTGACAGCTCCTTCTGCAGGATTTATTTGTTATCAATTCTGGTTCTTGTGTGGTGCCCAGAGGAGCTTGGCGGAATCTGGAGGGGATGGGGATGTTGTGGGAGACACTGGCTGGTTTCTCAAGGAGCTGGCGGGAGCTTTTCTCCTCCCTTTCTCCCACTTGCTTTTCACTAGCGAAGCCAGTCACTCCACGGAGAGTGGAGAGGGGAGGGCTGGGCGGTGCAGGCTCAGGGACAGCACGTGGGGCTGGAGGGAGGGAGGGTGCTGGCACTGTTGGGGTGGCTGTGGTGCTGGCCCCTCTGCACGCCCTGACATCTGCTCCCTCTCTCAAGCCATGGTGCCAGAAACAGGGGGCTTGTGCCAGCCTTGGCTCCCTTCACAGCCTGGCAAACATCAGCACCACTTCAGAAGCTGCAACCCCTAAGGACAAAATTGCCAGGAAGCCCAAATATCCCCATTTGCAGACAAGGCAGGGTGGTTTTCAGGTCCGTTGGATCCACCAAAGGACGTCCTTCTGATTTCCTGCAGGTTTTCCTTTGCTGCTGGTGCTGGGGAAGCTGCTTTTATGAGGCCTGGCAGCCCCTCACCTCAGCAGAGGTGGGATGAGGAGGGTCAAAGCTGAAGCTGCTGAAGCCCAGCCTGGGTCAGGCCCCTGGGAGAGCAAAGCTGGGGTTTGCTTTCAGGAAAAAAATGTGATGGTGTGTTTTTTGAACCCTCACCTGCCTGCGGGAGGGGAACAGGGCAGAGCATGGGGCACTAGGATCCAGCACACTGTGTGGAGCTATTTATTAGTATTTGCATGTGCACTAATAAGAAAACATCATTTCAGGCTTCAACCCTCATTTGCCTGCCAGCAAACAGCAAAGCAGCACAAGCAGGAGCTGTGGAGGGGGAACGTGTTGTAAATGCGCCGGGGAGATTTCAAAGGCACTTTAAAGCGGGGATGTGGTCTGGGGAAGAGGCTGTTTTCAATGCAGATTTGTTTTTGTTTGAATTAGTTGATGCTTATTTTAAGCTCCTGTGGCACACTGTCATCTCCGGATTGCTTGTTTTCCTGTGCCAAAGTCAACCTTAATTTCTCCCCTTCTTTCAAGAGGGAGCCGTGATTTTCCCTCTGCTGCACTGAGCATCAGATGGGCAGGACGGAGCAGGGCTCTCTAAGCGATGCTGACAGGATTACCTACTGATTGCCGGAGTAAAACCCTGCATTCCAACTACGGCTGGGGCAGATGGCAGCGGAAAGCACTGGAAACTCGTCTCTAATTCCTAGTGAAGGACAAACCTCGCAGGGACCGGAGATTCGCTTTGGATAAGCTGGAAAACTTCTGCTGCTTTTCTAAAGCTCATCTGGCAATCCCGCGCATCCAGAGCCGGGCAGCACTTCCCGGTGTTGGAAAGCCCTTGCTTTCACTCCCAGCTCTCTGTGGCTCACGGGGGCAACTGAGGGGGGCCTCTGGCATGGTTTTCTTCGTGAAAAAGTAAACACTTGGCTTGGTTTTGCAGCAGAGGGGACAGACAGCTCCAGTGCAGCCTAGGCTGGGCTCTAGGGATGTGCTGCTGACAGAAAGTTGATGATGATGATGGGAGTTTTCTGGTCAAAGAGCATTGGCTGCTACCCTGGCAGAGATCACGTGGACAGGGTGGAGGGTGCTGTCCCTACACAGGTGTCACCCCCCTGGATCAATGTGATCGCATGCCGTGGGATGGAGCAAAGGCAGTCTCCCTTCCTGAAAGTTAGTGGAGGTGATGGCAGTGCCTTCAGCCAACCCAGCAGGGCTGGAAGCAGCCCGAATCTGCAGAGACACGCAGAATCCAGTCCAGAGGATCAAATATTAGCTAATTAGCTAATTAGTTTCTTATTAGCAGCTAATGGCTGAAACTTCACTGGCATCTGTTGCCTTCACAGACAGGTTGGTGGATGCTGAGGAAGCGGGATGCAAGGGGGGCACAGAGGACAGCACTGTGCTGCTCTGCCCGCTGCCCTCCTGCTCCTGCTGCCCTATTTGACACATCCATGGATTTGATTTTGTCCTTGACGCCAATTTCTTTGAAGATGGACACCTCCTAAAGGCAAGAAATAAAGCTCTTGACCTTTCCTTGAGCTTGCCCCGAGCCAGTCTCCTCCTCCTGCGCTGTCCCTCAGCCTGCTGTGTTTCCCAGCTCAGTCATTCCTGGATGGGAGCTGTAGCTAACCTTCCTTTGCAGTTTAACAGGATTTTTGCAGCCTACACAGCGGAGGCCAGGGCTGCTCCTCACCTGCTGTTGTAATCTGCGCCGTTGAGCCTCCAGCTCTGTACAGAAAGCTTAACTTTGCTTTGCTTATTTGCCTTCTCTCTTCCCTCGCATCCCGCAGCCCTGTTTCAGGGAGGAAAAGTTAATCTGGCTCTCCTCTGGCTCCAGACAAAGGCGTTTTGAAGGAGATACAAATTGCTGATGGATTGCTGTCTCTGAGCCTCAGCTGGGACAGGGCCACTTAAGGAGACCCCAGCAAAGGGGAGAAGGTTACTTGCATGAGATGCTGAGGCCTCACACGCTGGGTTTCATTATCTCCAAGCACTGGTGTGGATTAAAAGGAAAACAATTGAAGAGCAGGACATGCCTCAAGCAGTGACACATGACGGAGGTGTCCTGTCCAGGGCTGGGGTGGCTCCTAAACTCCTGAACCTTCATCCCTCACCTGCAGCAGCATCAGAAATAGTCCCCCTGAGTGTCTCTCCCAGAGCCTGGTGCATCCCAGGCACAGGCTGGTGGCTCTGCAGGGTTTGCGCTCCATCGGCTCCCTTCAGACGCACCATCTCAGGAGATAAATGTCCAATTTAAGGCAGAGGAATGCTCTGGTGAAACTCCAAAATTAGAGCTGTTAGCTTTGGAGCGCTCTGCAAACGCTTTCTCACGGAACCTGGAATGACCGAAATTAGATTGAATTAATATGTGCGTTTTTTTAATAAAGATTTCCAGCACAAGCATTTCATAAAAATGCAAATCTCAGCTGAGATTTATAATTAGGAGGGATATGTGCGGAGCTAACAAATGATCAGCACAGCCCAGCTCTCCATGGATAATTGCTCAGGGCTGGCGCAGGGTCCCCGTGGCAGCCTCGGAACCTCGTGAGGAGTGTGGGGCCTCCCAGGAAAGCAGCCACAGCTCCGCAGGAAAGTGGGATGTGAGGGGACATAGCGAAGCATCTGGAGCATCCTCTGCCTCCTCCCTTGGAGAAGGAGACAGGATGAAGGTCTCACAGTCCACATGTCCTCAGCAGGGCAGTGATCTCAATGCCTCCATATGCTGCTCCTTCTCTGAGCTGTGGATGTTTCCATGGATGTGGGAACAGGATCCCAGTGTGCTGGGAGCTACAGGCTGGCATGAGAAGCGGAGAGCTGTGGTGGTCCAAGATGCCGTGGCTCTGTTCCCTCTGGGACAATCCTTTTGGAAGAGATGAGTTGGCACATATTGTTTTTTACATTTCACTTTTTCTCGAGCATCCCTAAATCCCAGACCCTGGACACTAAGTCAAAGAGCTGCCAAAGAAGTTGTTGCCATTGCTCTCAAGTTTTGGGGAGGAGATGAGGCAGAAAAGGGCAGGAAGGTGTTGGAGGAGGGCTGCTCTCCCCCAGGCAGGGCTCTGCACCTCACTACAAGGCTTCATTTCTCTTCCCTTCCCTGACTGCCATTTCTTCCAGAGGCAGGAGGATACCCTGGTGGAATATTAACTCCACGGTTGCCAAGTGATTATTTATTACAATCATTGCTTTCGGGTCCTTTGACTCCTCTCTGTTAATTAGACTGCAGGGTGTAATAAACATGATGAAAAGCACAGGGAACTGAAGCCACTTGGGGAGAGCATGGAGGAGCTGCTGCATCCAACCTGGGCACTGGGCAGGAGGGCAGAAAGACCCTTTGGACCGAAATGCTCATCCTGGATCTGCTGAAGCCAAACCCACTGCCCCCTGTGATCCTGTCCTGGCATTCCAGGGCGCACCCAGGGCTCAGTCCCTGCAGGGATGAAGGATGCTGAGCACATCCCAGGGATGAGTGGAATCTGGGCCTGAGGCAGAGCTGTCCTGCCCCTGCCCTGCACTGGAGAAATATTAGGAAAGGAAGTCGAAATGAGCTCATTTAAATGACATTTGGATCCCCCGCTCCAGGGACTGCTGCCGAAGCAGGATGTGAACAGTGCAGTTGAGAGCCGAGAGCAACCCTGCTCCAAGAGTTATTTAAAATTTAAACCCACAAATGAAAGACATCCACTTTGATGATGATAGAGTTCATGTCCTGGGTCCCCCAGCACCCCTGACTCTGCACAGTGGTGCCTCAGGGACTGACACCAGCTGAATTATTGCTGTTCACTGGCAACTTATGGGGTTTGGCAGCAGCTCTTCTTTCCACAGCCAGCCCAGATGGACTCTTTGGGTCCCTGACACTGAGCAAGGCACCTTCTGCTCCCTGGAGTTTTCCTGAGGTGTGGGAGACCTGAGAAATGAGCCTTACAAAATAGGAAAAATTACAACATCATTAACTGTGGGATGTTGCAGAAGAGCTTCCCTCCCTCCAGACAGCTAGGACAGGCTCCAGACCCACGCTGGACTGGAGGAGTTCTTCATTGACACTTTTCCTACAGAAACAGGAGATTCATTAAATAAATAGGCTGATGAAATGTGTCTTTTTCCCCTCTAAAGCTCACTCAAAAGGTTTGCTGCAAAAAGCCAAACACCACCAGATACTTTCTTAACATACATCACTCCCATTCCAGCTCCCCATGGATCATATTTTGGGGTTATCAGGTCATCTTTGGCAAAACATGACAGTCCTTTGTTCTGTCTTTGCGGTTTTAATGAGTACTTGGGGTTATTTAAAGAAACCTGACTAGTTTTGAGACCTGAACCTGTCCTGTGAACCATCCCTACAGCATAATTTCTTCCAAGCTCAGTAGCCCATCATCTTTCTCTTCCTCCTCCTCCTCCAGTCTCTGGCTTGGTGACACTTGTCAGCACAGACAGAAGTGGCTGGATTGACTAATATTCCAGCAGTAAAGGGAGGATGGGAACATGACTCCCTGGCACCTTCCTGGGGCAATGAGCTGTCTGGGAGTGTAGGATATGAGATTTCAGGTCTCAGTCCAGGTCTCCAATACAGCGCAGGGCAAAAGGGAGAGAGGCAGAAAGAAAAAAAGAGAAAAGCTATTTTATTTCAGTGCAAAAGTATCCACTTTAAATACCCTTTTTATTACATTATCTGCATAGTAATACTAATAATAGATCTTGTTGGCAGTTCTAATGAGGCTGGAGAATATAAAGTTTCCAATAAAGTTAATTGTTGCCTTTAATACTCTCATACATTTATACGTGGTAAATCTTTAAAGAAAAAGCACTCATTTCTTTTCCATTAACCATTCAGGAGTGGCCCAGCCTTTGAGAGGCCAAAAGCACATGCACTGCCAAGTCAGAGAATGTCAAAAAAGTGGAGTTATCACTGAGAAAACTCAGTCTGAGCATGAAGTGTGACAGGCAGGGGCAGAGGGGATTTTCCTTCCTTGGGGGGGTGATTCTTGCCTTGGATCTCTACTGAGGACAGCTTGTTTACCCTGTGAAAGTCTCCAGGGGCTGACACGAGAGGCTAATCCTTTCATTGAACCTCTCTATTACGCATTAACTTAAAAAACAACAACCACATTAAAAAACTAAACAGGACCTTTCTCAGGAGGAAAATGCACATTAGAAATTGACCTGAAGTGGAGCATTTCCTGAATGCTGGAAACATCCCTGCCTGTGCAGGCTGCTGGCGTTGGGGCTCGGAGGGGATAAGCCCCCATTTCTCCCAGTTCCTCCCACCCCCAACACTCACTTTGGGGTCCCCCCTCCTACTTCCTGCAGGATTCTCCCCCCTTCTCCACCACTGGCAACGGGGTAGTTCATGGGAGAAGCTGCCATCGGCTGTGCTGGTGCTCCTAACAGGTGGTTGGATAATTAAGTGTGCTTTATGCACTGTTTTGCTCAGTGTAATTGCAGACTCTGTATAAATAATTCACATGGAATTATTATACCGAGGACATCACCTGCCTCCTCATAATTTGCTTAACTGAAATAGGCTCTTTCATCACCAGCGGTGATTTGCTTCAGGACCGTACACTCGCCATCCCTTACAGTTCTACTTCGGGGGAGATTACTGTAAATTTAATTAAGGTGTGCAAATTGTTTGCCCACTCTGTGCTGGAAGGGTGTGAGGCCACTGGGCCGTGCTGTCCGCAGGCAGGGGACAGGGCAGTCAGCCTGGCTTCACAGAAAGGAGGGCATTATTAATAATAATTAAATAATTACACAAAATAACAGTGACTGATGCCAGGGGAGCACTTGTACCATTTGAGTGTTTCAGAGTTCACATGCCCTGCGACCATCCCTCCATCTGAGAATCCCAGAGCAGTGCTGCCTCCCACCCTCCATTCCTGTCATCCAGGTGCTGTCTCTCCATATCCCACTGGCTCAGGGGCAGCACAGGGTCTGCCTGACTCCAGCTGATGGTCTGGCCAGCCCAGGAGGTGATTTAGGGATGATGCTCTGTAGTCTTACGGGCACAGCAAGTGGGGGCTGAGTGACAACACAGGGATGTGCAGCACAGCCCTGCCCCATCCTGGGCCTCATCAATCCTTCACCCCCTCTTCCAGTGCATCCCAGTGAGTGGGACCCACCCTGGCACCAGCTGTGGCACCACCTCAGAGGAGTCCAGCTGCTCCCAAATGAAACACCAGCCAGAGCTCGCCCCTTCCATCCAGGGAGCTGAAATCACTCGATGAACATTAATTAAGAAGAGGCTTCACACCCGCTCCAAGCAGCAGATCCTATGATTATCCTCATTTTACAATCCAGAAGCTCCAGCACAGAGTGAATAACTGACCTCTCCAAGGTCACCCAGCGTGTCGGTGACAGAGATGGATTCAGAGCTCAGAAGGGGGCTTTGAAAAAAAACACACAAACTCCTTATATTTATTTTTTATTGCATTTAAAAATAAAACAGAGTTATTAAATATCATAATACCCGCAATAGATTTTAAACTTGGACCACTTCCAGAGATGCTAAATGATAAATACAGCCATTATCAGAGGGAGCACTCAGAGAAATTGATAGCCACATTTGTTTAATGAGTGTGTGTACACACACAGAGCGGCACATGCGTGTATGGGGAGGGGAGTGATTGCAAATGCAAATCCGGGAAGGGAAGCTCTTACGCAACAGTGAACTGTCAGCTTGTGAGGATGAACGTCCTGGGAGATCATGGGGACACAAACCCAATGTTAAGGACTGTTTGGCACCTGCACCAGTGGATTCCACACTGCTGTGGCTGCAGGACTGGGCAGAGTGGTACAAGAGCTGCCCCAGAGCAGGGCCAGGAGGGATAGCACCTGCCCTAGGGATGAGCTCGGTGAGCTGGTCCATGTGTCGAAGGGGAAACAATGTTCACTGAAGCATTTAGAGTGTGGCACTGACCCCAGGGTGTTGAGGGGGGTGTCTGGTTCCCCTCCAGGGTGGCACTGCCTTTGCATCTGCCCTAGAGGAACTCCCAAGCCCCAGCACAGCCAGGCACACGGTCTGAGCGGGCTCAGAGCCTCCACAGAGCCAGCACTGCATCCTGTCATCCTAAAGGTCACAGCGAGTCCCAGTAAACGCCCTGTTTAACAATGGGCAGGGATAATTTTCTCGGTAACCTTTGGAGAAGGTGGTTTAATTGCACGCGAACAGTCACTCACTGAGGCTGCTCGGAGCATGCGGGAGCAAATGATGGGTTTGAAGGGTTGTTAGAGTTCGACTCTGCACTCTTCTGTGTTCAAGAAGATGCTATGAGGGCACCTGTGCCAAGGTTTCCAGGGGCAGCTGCTGGGTTTTGGGGTGAGGGAGCTCTCCTAGGCAGTGCAGGAGCCTTTCTGCCCACAGAATTCCAGATCTGCAGGGCACAGGGTAGAGCCAACACTTCATGGGCATCACCTCAGGGTGCAGGTTGTAAATAATCTCTCCAGCTTTCTTGTGGTCCCCCTTCAGATACTGAAAAGCCACAATTGATGGGCCTCAGGATCTCTTTTGGGTACAGGAACAAACAGAAAAGCTCACTTTTCCAGTTCAGCTTGTTTCCTCTCTTCCTTTGGCTGAGCTGAACAAAATCCCCAGCACTGAATGTGCTTCACAAGTGTTTCTGCTCAGGGGGTGCCCCCTCCTCCAACCTGCAACCACATCCCTCTGTTGTACTGATGCTGCTTGTTTCCTCTCTGTTCTCTCTTAATCTCATCTCCTCCAAAAGTGCTTTGTCTTTACCTTTCTAGACTCTAAATATCTATTTACATGCCTCCATAATGTCCTTTTTCAGCTGCTGAGCACTTAAAGTGCAGAAATTACTGTGTCTCTCAGTTGTGATGGTGGCAGAGATGGTATGAGGTGTAAGTTTTGCTGCAGCAGCTGTCCTGAGGGTCCCTGCGTTTGGCTGGAGGCCCCCGGGTGCCGCAGGGCAACAAGAGCTCTGTGCCCACGGCAAAGCCGACCCTCCTCTCCCCAGGAGCTGTTTGCTCTCAAGGTGACTTGTGCTTTTTGGTGGATGGTCAGTAGGGATGGGGAAGTGGTTTAAAAAACTGGCATCTCCTACCAGAAGTGTTGTCCCATGCAGGAACATGGTGCTGGTGGCAGGAGGAGCAGCTCAGTGCAGGCTCTGCAGTTCTACGTCTGTCCACTGTCGACCCTGCCCCTGCTTTATTTATTTATGTTTGAGTAGAAGCATAATACAAATAAAGCATGGCCATAAAAATGTCAGGGAAAGTTCAAACCTATTCATTACCCATTTCACTCGGATTAAAATTTCCATCAAGGCTGCTTGGTTTTGACTTGAGTTGCTTTCCTTTTAATGAGCTTGATCTAGAAAGGTAAAAGATGCTAATTCATCCTTACATCTCTATCATCTCCTGGCTTTTGCTATATAAAGCATCAAGGTCGCATTCTGGGGAAATGTCTTTTTACCAAAGGTGCCATAATAATAATGAAGCAGCAATTTGTTTCAGCAAACTGCCTACAGTAATGAAGCTTAATTATAACCGTGTTATTAATACTGCTGCTTAAGGTAATTCACTTCTGAGCGGGGCGCAGAACAGTAAACTATAATTTAAACAAGAATCGAGACCTAATTTAAATCATCAGATCTGCTGTGGGAAAGGCAAACAGAGCAGCAGCAGTTGGGAACTGGAGCTGGAGCTCTCTTTCCCTGTGGCTCCAGGATTGGAGGCTGCACTACCTCCATCACCACCTGCTCCCCTCGCAGGGCTGAGGGGCACAGAGCAGGCAGTTCCCTCTGCCCTGGGGGCACCTAGGGGCAGCTGGTGGCTATTCCTGACCTTCAACATGCATGTAAAATGCAAAAAATTCACTGTGCCGTGAAAGAAAGGGGATATATGTGCTCAGATCTCTGTGCTTGTGTGTACGTGCCTGCAAACTGCGTGTGGAAGTCCTGCATGCTCCCAGAACTGCTGCCCACCAGGCAGGACTGTCACCCTCCAATGCCCCAGATCTCAGGAAACTTATGAAACGCCACTCTTGGAATTATATTTTTATGTCTTTCTTCCACTTTGTGATTTTAGGACATGTGCCTGGAGGCTTGGGATCCTTGTGAACTCCCAGTGCTTCCCTTCATGCTGCTGTCTCCCTCCTGCCTGTCCCCAGCTGTGCTCCTTGGCTCTGGATCCTTTTTCCAGGCTGAGTATCTCCAGCCAGGTCCTGTCCCTCTCCTGTGCCACCCTGCTCCCTCCCTGCCAGAGGCACACAGGCTTCTGTGAACTTCTTTGCTCTCTGACGCTCTTTCCTGTTTTTTGCAGGCCTCTTCTTCCCCTTTCTCAATAACAAGCCGCCTTCCTTGCACACAGCTGTAATCCCTGACATCCTCCTTCCCTGAATCCCTCATTATTTCTGCATCTTCCCTGAACTCTCACCTCACAGCTGCCTCCCCACTCCCTCCAGCATGTCTCTGCCGCACCCTCGCGTGGTTACAACAGCTCTGTGAAGCCAAATGACACAAGATGATGGTTCTGCTGTGCCAGTAATAACATTTCCTAGCACACCCCGCTTCTGTGAGAAATGGACTGAGGAGCCGCACCATCCTTGCTCGCCCTTTCTTTCCAAGCCAGAAATTGCAATTTCGGAGATGAGCATCTGCCAGGAAACAACCAGGTTTTCTCCATGAAAGAAAGCCCACAGCCTTGGGCTCTCAGGAGCCAGTGATGAAGCTTCCCTGGAACTCCAAAAGAAGCAAGATCTGCAGCTCCTGGCACATTTGGTCTGGGAAGGATCTTTGTCTATGTCAAATTCAGGGCTGAAAATAGCAATTTGGCAGGTACACTTCTACCAGTGAAGGACAGGGCTTTTCCCCCAGAAAGAAAGCCTGCAAACTTTGGCTCTCTGGTGGCACTACCTAACAGCCTAAAAACCACTACCACTAATTAACTATATCCAGAATTACCACTACCGGAAGTAACCAATACCCCGAATAACCACTACTCCTAATAACCACTGATGCTAATACCAACCTAACCCTAGCCCTAACCCTACCCATAATGACCCCTACCCTTAATTTCCACTACCTCTAATAACCACAACCCATCATTACCACCACCGCTAATAATCACTACCACTAATTACCACAACCACATATTACCCTTACTGCTAACACTAACCATAAACCTAAACCTAACCCTAACCCTACCCATAATGACCCCTACCCCTAATTTCCACTAGCTCTAATAACCACTACCCCTAATTACCACTACCCCTAAATGCCACTACTGGTTATAACCACTACAGAAGCAGCAAGATATTCCTGTCCTATCACCTTTGGTCTTGGAAGGATCTTTGTCTGTGTCCAATTCTGGGCCAGAAAGAGCAATTTGTGAGATGGGCTTCTGGCAGTGAACAATTTCCATTTTCCCTACGGAAGAAAGCCTGCAGCCATGGGCTCTCAGGTGCCATTGATGCGGCTTCGCTGGCTGTCATTTCCCGATCCCAGCGTGCAGAATGTCTTTCCCCTTGGAAGGTGTGGGCATGCCAGTTTATGGAGTGTGTTACCCCAGCCTCCTGGCACTGCCAGCTGTGGCTCTGCTCAACAGGCTGGCAGGGAGGAGGAGGAGGATGTGTGGGGGAGAAGTAAATAGGTGGAGTGTTTCTTCTTGGGAAGGGGAAAAAAATAAAAGCCTCCATCACTGTTCCACTTGACTGCAGCCTCCCGCAGGCTGTTTCATCTCATATTATCTAAGCTCCAAGGGGGTGTCCAATTTGAGGAACAATAACTATAAAGTCATTTTCGGTCCCCTGCTGCGACACAGCACATGATAGCCTGTGTAAAGCAGCAAACAGCCTCGATGGCCGTGCTGCCGGGGGGAGCGGGTGCCTGGGCAGAGAGGGGCCAGAGCCCACAGTGAGGCGCCTGCCGGGAGCCGGCGGCTCATTTTGCACCAAGGGCAAGGCCTGACCCTCTGGCTCCTGCAGCGCTAGCGGGAAGGTCGCTGGGGCCGCGGCGCCAGCTCACGTGAAGCTGATGTGCAGCTACCACCTGCCAGCTGCAGACCTTCCCTGCTCTGGCATTTTCCTTCCCATTTCCCGCTGGGGTGCTTCCATTGGAGCGGTGCTGCTGAGGTTACACCGCTGTGATGAGCCCGGTCAAGCTGCTCCTGCCTGTGGAGCTCGTTCAAAAGCAGGAAATGGGAGAAAATGCGAGAGTTTAGTGTCCTGCCATCCAAAATGTGCTAGAGGGGTCCTTGCTCCACCTTGGGAGGGTGTGGGGGTCCCAGGCTGGGGTCAGAGGGCACCAGGGCAGCTGTGGAGTGGAAGAAGGTGGGCCAGGAGCTGCCTGGACATGGGAATGTTGCTCTGCTCCAGCTGCTGTACCAGACCAAGCATCCTCCTCCCAAGGAAGCTCTTCCTCAGCTTGTCCCTGCAGCACTCACTGACTCATCTTCATGCTTTCAGTCTTTTTCTGTGTGACATTTTGGGTTTTTTTAATAACAGTTTGGGATTGTGACAAAGCCAAACTAACAGAGGGTTCTGCCACAGCACACCCCAGCATGGCTGCACCTCTCCTGGGAATGACCTCTCCATACTCTGTCTTGGCTACAGATCCTCCCTCCTGGAAGCAGGAAGATCAGAGGAGGTCCAGTCACCTGAGATAGATCCATCAGCTCTGCTCTGCCTCTCCAGAGTGCTTGAGTAACTTCACTGCTTTCCAAGGGGGCTTCTTGAGACCCCCTGTCATGTATTCATGATGATGAGGAGTTGGCTTTCCTTTGCAGCTGGAAAAGGGTCCCAGGCCAGGAGCCATTTGGGCTTCAGAGCCTTGTGCTCCCTGGAATTGCTCCCTAGTCCAGCAGTTTCAGGATGAGGCATCCATGAGCCCCCTCCCTCCAAAGGTGGACCTAGATGAGTCTCAGGAGAACAAATAATAGTGGATACACCTGGTAAATGGGATTTGGAACAAATGCTTCCTCAGGAACTCTCTTGCTAGGGCTGCTTGAAGAATAAATGGAGTCAAAATGAGGAACTCCATGACAATTTATATGGATATTCTACATGATTCAATACTGGGGGAGAAGGATGAACCTATTACAGTAATTAACTTGTTGCACATCAAAGCAAATGAGCTAAATCAGCTTTTCAATGCAGCCGTTCTATTCAGTGGAAGAAGCGAATGTTAAAATAGAGGGAATAGAGCTTGCCCTCTCTGCTGTCACTATCCTCTAGTTTAAAGGATCTCTCCAGAGGGATTTTACACCTGTGGACTGGCTGCAAAACTCTCTTTGGGTCCACTGAGACCTCCCCAGGGCCTCAAACAGCACAAAAGTGCCCAAAAGGCTGCAGGGAGGGTGGTGGGTAGAGCGTCCTCATCTGTTCAGAGCAGTTGAGCCAGGCTGGATCTAATTTAGGACAGAGTTTAAAAAGGGGAAAAATAGTAGGCGTCAGGGACTTTGGGAAGAGCAGAAGTTTTAATTGGATTTTATCTATTAGTTAATCAGGAAGTATTTCAGTGACAATTAGGTCACAGCCTCTGGCATATCTGTGAAGCAGCCATCCATCATTAGCCCTACCTGGGCTTGCAAAGTGGTATTTATGAGTTTCCAACTGGTGAAAAAGCCCTTCTAAGAAATTAAGGTGAAAAGCACACTCTTGACCATGGGGGGAAGGCTGTCAGCCGCGATTGATGGCCGGGAGCGGGGAAGAACAGCTGTTTATTGGGTCCAGCAAGGTTGGAAACCCTTTGTCTGTTGGCAGCAGCTGGTCCTGCAATGAGGTGGTGGGAGGGCTTGTCCTCAGGGGCTGGATCAGCAGTGCTGGGGCTGTCTGGGTGTCCTGGGGCAAGGGCCAAACGTGGATGTGATACTCCACAGGCAGTGCCGGATGCTGCATCCACTGCCCAGTGTGGCATCACATGGGAGGAGAGCTGGAAGGAGGACTGGCATCTGGGAGTGGGCACAGGGCTGGAATGGGGCAGCACAGCTGGCACCTGCATGCCCAGGAGCTGGCTTGTGGCAGCCAAGCCCAGTTCTCTGCAGGCTGCTCTGACCTTGGTGCCTCGGGGAGGGAACAACATTCTCCCTGAGGCCCCAAGCACATGCTCATCTAAATGAGTACTTTTTACACGGCTCTGCCCAAACATGTTTTAAGTCCTTGAAACTCAGGCAGCTGTTGCTGTTCCCCTTGAAAAGGGGGAGAGAAGATGGAGAACTGCGGGTGATCCTCCTGTCCCTTTGGAGCTGGGGCTCAGGCAAAGCTTGGTGTGGACAGGAGAAATGATCCCTTGTAAATCTGTTCAAGGCAGAGCTATAGCAAGGAAGCAATAAACATGTGAATGAGCCACTTTCTTTTTCCTAACTCTGATCGAAGACATGTTAATTGGGCATCTTATTAACAATTTGTTCTCACCCTCCCAGCAATCCGAGGAGCAGCAGAGGGATAAGGCTGTGGCCAGGACCAAGCAAGGAACAGCCATGAGCCCACTCCTGAGAGGCAGAGCTGGGTGGGCATGTCTCCTTGGAGGCAGGAAATGGGCAAGGGAAGGACGGCTTGTGCTGGAGCTGAATTACTGAGAAGAGGAGGGAATAATCACACTGAAATTGCAAGTGAGATGAGGCTGGCTTTTGGGCTCTGTTGAGTGGAGCTGGCAGCCCTGGGATGAGCTCAGGCGCAGGAGGTTCAACAAACACTCGGCTGTGTGAGGCCAAGGCAGGCAGGAGCCCTTCTCTTCTAATTACCTGCAGCAGAGGCTGTTCAACTCTGAGTGTATCGAGCTGCCGGGCACACTGGGTACATCCCTCTTCCAGGTTAAGTGGTAATTACACCTAATTAGGAGCAAATAAATATTTTATATGCTTTGGAAGTGACCAGCAGAAACCTATAAGAGCTGGAGAACATCTTATCAGCTGCAAGTCCTTGCTGCAGCTGTCCTGCAGGGTCCCCTCAAGGAACACCACAGGTCTTATTGCTAATGCCTGTAAATCCTGTGCACACACCTGGAATTCCTGCTGCAGCCTGTCTGTGTCCTGGGGATTCCCATGCCTCCGCTGCTGGCCCTTCACATGAGTCCTGGCAGGGAGGAGGACACGCCACCACAGCTTTGCCTAGATTACGTTCTGTTCCGCAATAAACAGCAGTGAGTATTCATTATTATTTAAACACCCCGTGCTTCCGAAGCCTTATTTGGGCGGCATTTTTCCACAGCATATGTTGGAATTTACAGTAAGTGCAGCCGCTCTACAGTCAACATTTGGTTTCTCTCACCCACAGACTGCAGTGCTAATTAGGGGAGGTTTCCCCTCATTATCCTGGGGAGGTCAAGCGCAGCAATTAGCATTTTGCAGAGAGCCGAGAATAGCAGTGGCAGAGCTCATCCAGCCGGAAAAGGGCAGAGAGATCTCGATATGGGGCAGAGTGGACTCAGGAGCTCAGCACAGCCACAGTCCCCAAGTGCTGGGGCTGGCCAGGCTCTCCCAAAGGATGCCTTGTGAAGAGGATGAAAGGAAAGAGTGGGAGCCCTCATCTCACTGGAGAGATCATAGAATCACAGAATCATTAAAGGTGTAAAAGGCCTCCAAAATCATCAAGTCCAGCCTATGACCAATCACCACTGTATCGACTAAACCATGGAGATCTTGCTCCTGGGTGGTTGCTGCCGCTGTCTCAGCCCTCTATGAGTCCTACACATGCTCCTCTGAAGGGAAATGTCAAACTTTACAGCAAACTTTACAGTTTTTACCTACATCAGCTAACAAAGGGCTGGTGTGGATGCCCTTGGTCATCGGCCCTCAGGCACTATCCTGCATTAAGCTACCAAGGCATTCCAGGCTGGCCAGGGAGCAGGGTAAATATGGGCAACCGGAGCCTGTCCTGCTGTGTTTGTACAACACGTGTAGCAAAGCATCCAGGTACAGTCTTGGTGATTGCAGAACCAAATTAAACCTCCTCCTCTGAGTCACCTCTCACACAGTGATGCCCGCTCAGACACAGAGCAACACAGTCCCTGGTCGCCGTGGCTGCTCCAGCAATTCCACCTCTGTTCATGTGCACACACAGCCAAGCAAAGGCAGAGCAGGTTTCTGCAGGCAGGAACAGCCAGTGATGTGCTGGTGCCTGCTGAGCAGGGCCAGCCTTTCTGCCTTGTTCCAGATACGATCTTGAGCTGCTCTCCAACTTTATTTAGATCTTTCTGCATTAATTGCAAGGAGAAGGGCTCAAAAGTTCAGAGTCAAAAAGAGGGAACTTTGATGTAGGAAGCTGTTGTCTCCAAAAAAAGCTTTATATTATTATGTAAAACATAAAGGGCATTCGTTAGGAAACTGTGCTGGTTAATTTAGGAACTCTGTCTTCTCAGGCTCTTCCCCCTCCTTTGTTTAACGAGTGAGGAGAAGACAGCAATGCTTGAGAAATGAACTCTTTACTCCCAGGACTGAAGCAGAGAAGTTGTCAAGGAAGGCAGAGGTAACACCACAGCCTGTCCTGGCCCTGAGCAGCTGAGGACATCGTGAGCAGCAGCAAAGGTGACTGGAGGGGAGACTGGAATCCACTGGTGCCCATCTACCCCAAGCAGGAGAGCAGAGCCAGTCCCCAGAGGGGGGATGCCTGGTGAGCATCTTCTGTGCACCAACCCCTCTCAGGCTGTCAGTGACCCACTGGGCTACACCCCAGAGCTGCTCCTCTGCAAGGGCCTCCCACCACAGCCCAGCTGGTGCTGCTGCCAAGGGCGTAATGAGAAAAGTACACCTTCCCCCCTCAAAATCAATAGGGAGACCTGGGGGGTCACCTAATTGGAGGCTGCTCACCGAGCACCGGCACAGTCAGAGCCCAACCGCAACACTTCAGCCAGGCTGCGAGATCGTAAATCTTATTCTGAGCCCGGCGCAGCCTCCTCTCCGTCTCAATGCTTCATCGATCCAGTGCCACAGCTCTCCCGGCATGGGAGAGCAGGTGGCTGAGGAGGGCACAGGAGCTGTGCTATGCTGTGCTGTGTCATGCCATGCAGTGCCGTGCTGTGCCGTGCCGTGCCGTGCCGAGCCGCCCTGCCTCACCTGGGCAGGTGTTGCTCGAGGCACCAAGCAATGGGCCTTCAGTTGTTTTTCCTAGCAAGAAAACTGTTTGGTTTTTTTCAGGAAAGAAATTCACTCGGTTTTGCTGCTTTATTCCTTTGTTTTGGTGCTGGCTTTGGAAACACTCCAAGGATGTTGGCTAAACAAAAGCTGATTAATTGGTGGTGCTTGGCTTTGCCTGATCACTGTGGGTCTGCACAGGCAGACGGGTGTCTCTCCATCCTGCCCATGCCCTGCTGTGGGCACAGGACCCACTGCCACTTGTACCTCACGGTTTACTTTAATTCTTCATCTCCAGAACCTGAGTCCTCCTTTTGGGTGTCAGCCTGGTTTCCAGACAGGATTCAAAAGCCTGAGTCAACAGGAAAAAGCTGTTCCAAATGAACTCCGTACACCCATGCATGGCCATGGTGCACATCTCGTGCAGAAGTTATCTCAGGCAGCCTCTCCTTGTTCTCCTCTAGATGGGCACGGCTGGGATCTGCTCCTCTTGTGCTGGGCTGGACCTTCCCACTGGAGTCTGTGCCAGTGGAGCAAGTAAAGAGAACTGCCAGGAGGAGCCCCCTTAGCCCCAGCCAGCCCTGCACCACCTTCCTGCTCCCTCAGTGCTGGATGAAGGAGCCCTCCTGCTCCAGGGCTTCTCCCTGGCAGGGCTCTTCCACCATCCCCAGCTGGGTCCGTCCTCATAAATCCAAGCCTGAGTGATTTAGGAACAGTTTTACCATCCCTGCTCACCAAACAGCCTGCAGACTCCCAGCCACTCAGTCACCTCCCCCAGGGGAATGCTTCCAGCTGCAGTGTGGGGAAAGGGAGAAGGGGCCAGTGCATGTTTATTGCTGTGTACATGGAAAAACACTCGGAACTTGCCAGAGAGCCCGTGTGCTCCCTCAGATGCACCCAGAAGGATTGCTCAGAGAGGAGCACGAATAATCACCACAAACCCAAGACAAAAAAAAATAATAATCAAAGGCTAATCCTAAAAACTCTCCTTTAATCTTTGTGCTTCCAGACGTCGTCTCCCTTTCATCTAGGACTTTGCTGTTCTCTAGTTCCCTACAGTTACAGAAACCACAAGGCTGAAAGAGGGGAGGAAAAAAAGAAGAGATTAAATTAATGAGCAGGTAATCGGGTTTATCATTTTGTCTGATCCTTCCTTCCTTCCTGCTAATTTCTCTGAGCCAATTTGGGAGGGAGAGCCTGATGGTAACTGTTGTATCCCTTTTCTTCCTTACATCCTTTATCCCGATGGTGTTAAGGTCTGATTTGTGGAACCATTTTAAGGGTCAGTGCAGCACCGGCTCATTGGCCAAGCAGTGTCTGCTGAGAAAAATATCTACCTGCACAAAAATTATGAACGAGGTACTTTGGGCTTCTGGTAATTCTGCATGGGCCATGGCACAATTAGGCTCTATTGAGCAAGGGCTGAAAAACTGGAAATATGGAAAGCAGTAGGAGAGGAGCACCGAAGTGTCTGGGTGCTGAGCCCATGATGACTCTTCTTATCGTCTAAATATTGGGCTTTCTGAAGATGTCCTGAGTGGTTCCAGCTGTTTGCAGCTCCCCAGCACTGTGCACAGAGGGAGCAGGATGGGCTGCTGTGGGTGCTGATGCTGTGGGCACAGAGGGCTGTAGCCTTGGCTCTGGGTCACTCGCAGGGGGAGAGGCCACATCGATGCCGGTAGGAAGAGCACGTTGCCACATCCTGGATCCCACGGCTCATTAATCCAGCGAGTGAGTTGCCAAATGTGAGGTGATGGATCGAGCCTCAGTGGAAGCATCCTCTGCCTGGGGCTGGGCAGCTGCCAGGCAGTGAACGCCACAGGAAGAGCAGCCACCCTGCACAGGCACGTGTGTGGTGGGGAAGTGAGCCCTCATCACTTACAGGTTACATCTCTGTAGCCATTCTCAATGACCTGTTCGGAACAGAGCGATGGATGCTCCAGCAGCAGGGCCTGTCTTGCCAGGTGATAAAGCTTTACCTTAATAGTTATAAGCTGGAAATGGGAAATGGTCTGGTGCCAGGTGTATCGTGCAGGTGGCTCGTGGCTTTCAGCCTTCCTGCACCACAGCAATGGTTTAAATTAATTCTCCTGAGGCCCCTTGACATCCTGTGGGTCAGTATACAGTCCTGGAATGGAGAGTGATCATCAGGCCAGGCTAATGTCACCGCTGTCCCCTCCTCATTTCCCTCCTCAGTGCTGCCTGTCCTTGCACTGCTACTGCCAGGGAGGAAAATGAACGAATGCTTAGCAAAGCATTTACCAAGAGGGCACTTCACCACCAGACAGGTGGGTTCATAAATCCTCCGGCCCCTTCCAGATGAGAGGAGATTACTCCCTGCCTTCGATGAGTTTTGCTCAGAATTGAATTACAGTCTCTGCATAAGACCCTGAGGGGACAGGTCCTGCTCACGGAGCCACCTGCATCCTCCCATGACACATGCTGGCTTCTCCTCTGCTCCAGTGAGCAGATCATCCCACTTTGCCTCCACAGCCCATGGCAGAGGCAGGAGAAGAAGCCCCAGCCTGCTGATCCTCCCTGTGGGCACAGTGGGGACTCCAAGACCCTTCCTCACTTGGCTCCTGTGCTCAGGACTGGCTCCTCTTCCTTGCCTAAACTTCTCTTCCTAATGATGTTTGCTCCAAAGCTGTTTTCCTGATTTGGTTCTTTCCATCTGCCGCCTCCTTTCAATCCAATTAGTGCCTTGTTGATAGTTCCTTGAATGTCAGTGATGGTGTCCATGTGCTCATGGCTTTGAGGTCGGTCTCTCAGCCCGCACAAGGCACTGTCTGACCCACTCCTCTGTTTCATCTTTGCTTGCCAGCGCTGCTTGGGCTGCTCTGAAGTGCTGGAGTTGACTCCAAAGTAGAAAGCTTTTCAATTAAGAAACTTATTTTTTTTTAAGGCTCATTAAAAAAGAGAGAGAAAGAGAGAGGGTTATTTTTTTTTACTTCTTTGTAGTAATTATTATTAATGGCCTTTCTTTGTAGCAGAGGTTTGTTACCCTTGTGAAGAAGGGGATGGTGGCAGGCTCTGGTGTGGGGGGGTGTAACTGGAAGTGACAGGGAATGATGTCTCTTACATTATTTCATTAGCAGCAGAACACATCTGAGGGAATGTGGGATGCGGCTGTGTCTGGGTGGGATTCCCACCTCCCAGCAGCTCCTGTGTCCTGCACCACTCCAGGGGCAGCGAGAGGAGAAGCTCAGTGCTGGGCACGGAGAAGCCTGTTCATGCCTCAGTCTCCCACATTTCCTGCTTATCTCTGGAAACAGGCAATCTTCCATTTCCACAGAGAGCCTTTTGTCCCCGGGCAGCCCTGCCAGCACACGGAGCAAAACTCCCAGATTTGAACTGAAGTTGAACCTGCACCGTGCAAACCATGCCCCAGTCCATCCTTCCATCCTGTGTCCCGGCCTCCCACCTTTCCCTGTGCATCAAAGCATCTCTGGCACAGCACTGTACATGACCCACTTTTGTATCCAGAGCATTCGCTGTTGTTTGAAAGCTCATAATGCTGCAGTAATCCCGGATGATCAAAGACTCCCACATCCACCCACAGGTACTGCAAAAACAACCAGGAGCCCGTTGTGAGGCTGATGGAGCAGCGCTCTGGGCAGGGAATGGTGCAGCATGTCCCTCTCTGCGGGCTCCTGAGCTCTGCCGGAGCAGAAAGCAGAAAATGGGACACGTCCCTGGGAAGCCCAGGTCTCCTCCTCAGCCTCGCTGGGAAAATCAGGCTGAGCAGGATGACAGCATATGCCAAATGTGGGAAACCCCTCTGCCCCTTGCAAGGAAGAACTGAGCGAAGTGGCAAAGGCCAGTGGTGGATCTTTAGGGAGAAGTGGCTCAAGGCTGCCTGGGGAGGAAGGACATGCTGTGTGCTCTCACAGTTCTTCCTCATGGTGACACCGTGGTTTTGTTCTGCTTTGAGTGAATCCATTTCCTGAGCCAAATCTGCAAAGTGAGGCAACACTTAAAGAAATTAAACCCCTCCTGTGCCCTGTGCTGACCGAGGATTAAAAGCAGTGACAGTCTGACGGCTCTTTGGTAGCTACAACTGCAGAATCCATGGAACAGTGATGCATTGACCCCCTCACCCCAAATGCTTAACATGGGTCATCCCCTGCCCACCCTGGGCTTCGGGTCTCCTCACCTGGGGAATCCTGGTCCAGGCTCTCTGCAAACAGGCAGCATCAGCTGTCTCTACTGCTCAGGACAGCTTTGCCACAAGTGATAGCAAAGAACCGCTTTATTATTTTATTTTTATGATCTTTTTAATGAAGGCTGAGTCTCTGGAGAAGGATGGCGAGGCCGTTCACTGACCCCACCAACTCCCTCATTGCCCTTGAGGGATGGGCAAACACCCAACTGATAAACACTTGGCTAATGGACGAGGCTCCACATAATAAACATCTCATTCTGCTCGCACTAATTGTCCTCCTTGTCACCACTCCTTGCAGAGTGACAAACGATTCGGGTCTAATGGAGATTGGGTTTCCTTGTCACTCCTAAGACATCCCTCTGAGCCAGGGATGAGTCATGGGGAGAGGTTGGGGCGCACAGGGGAGCAGCCCTCAACAGAGACGTTCCCATTCCCTCTCCACCTGTGTCATCCATAACAGCCAGGCCAGACCAATTTTTCCCCAAGGCGTATTTTCTCAGTCAAAGCCACTTTGTTTCCTGGAGTAGGAGCAATATTTATCCCTCCTCGTGCAGCGAGACCAAGCGAGCGCTTGATAGAATTAAAAGGCAACTCATTTAAAAGCAATGCAAGAGCAGCAGTTGGATTATTGAGTTGGGAAACTCATGGCTGTAGGGTCATTTTCCAGTAATAATTTGCTAAGGATTTAAAATATGAGCTGGTGATAATTCTGCTAGACCAGAAGCTGACCAGGGCTATACTGTTCAAGAGGTAGATGAGCACCCAAGGAGCCCCATATTCTGGAGTCTTGTTTGCAGGGCCCTTGGAAGGAAATATTAAAAAAACAATCATCAAAACCCAAGTGCTAAACTCAAGCTAAGGAAAAAAACCTCAACCTGTTACAAACTCCAGAGCAATGGAAAAAGCAAAGCAGAGCAGACTTGTGGCAGAGGGAGCAGCAGAAAGGAAAGGGTTGACCTCTGGCCCTGGCAATAGCAAGAATTTCTTTAGACATAAAGAAGAAAGAAAGACTGTGATTGCTGGTAATGTGCTGTGAAAGAAACATTTCTTCTCAGCCTCAAACCTGCCAATTGAAGCGTGAGCTGAGGATCAGGACACGGCACTGGGGGCTCCGAGCTGCTGATGCTGCCCCAGCATTGTTGTGCCTTGTCTGGCATTACATCCCATTGGGACCATGCTCCAGCATTTCGGGGACAGTGCTGAGCAGAGCAGCCAGGATCCATCAAGTAGAGCCCTTGCTGCTGCAAAGGAGCCACAAAACTTGTCATCTGCATTCCTCTACCCTGGGACAGGAGTGCTGGTCCAGCAGGACACAGTGATTGTCACATCTGAGACTTTATTCTCCCTTGGAAAACAAAAAAGCACTGAGATTTACCTGGAAGGTTTGTCAGGAAGGAAATCAAACCAGCTCCAAACAAACCCCTCTTCAGAAATTATCTCAGTGAGTTAATGATGTAAGAAGACTGCAAGATCCAGCTGGGTGAAAAAAATCTTCCAGCTGAGATTCTCTAACAGCCTCCTGTGGTGAGGAAGTTATTAAAAATCCTGCCCCAGGGAAGGACCCCCTCTCCATGTTACCAACTCCCATCACCCAGGTGATGATTTGGAGATTTTTTGAGGTGTTTTCATTTCAGTATAGAAGACTGATTTAAAAAAAAAAAAAAAAAAAAAAAAGAGGAACAAAAGAAGAATCCCTAACTTAGCTTCTCTGCATGTTTTTCCTTAGTCTCCGTTTTTTAGCGGAAACTGCAGGACAATAGACTAGTAATTTCCCATGTTTAAATGGTGGGTTTCATTTTGGGGTGCCTTTGGGGTACCTGCCTTCCAAAACATACAGTATTACAGAGAGAAAAACATAGTAAAAAGACATGGAAAGGTGGCATTTGACCATTCCAAGGTCAGCGTGGGAGGACTAGAAGAAATCAGTTGAACTTGGTGGAAACTGCAGGGTGGCTGTAGGAGCAATGCTGAACCAGCCACCTGAGGAGGGCAAAGCCTCCAAGGCTGATGGTCTCCAGGAGAAGCCGAAGACCCGTTTCCCAAGGCTGTCTGGGTGTTGGGGGTACAGGGTTATGCTCCCCAAAATCCTCTCCGGCTCTCCTTGTCCTGCAGGCAGGCACAAGAGCCATCCTTTCCCACAGCATATCCACTCCTAATTTGGATCCATCCCCTCTTAAAAGCCACCACATTATTATATCATCCCATTATGCAAACCAGGCATCACCAAAGCCAGACCATTAACAGACTGGGATCTGAGGGGGCACCCAGGCTGTGCAGAGATGGTGGCAGAGCCCACAGCCACTGTTTTCCCCTAAAAATCCATGGTGTTTTCCTTGTCTCTGGCAAGGGTCCCTGGCTCCCTGGCTGGTGGCTGCAGCTAATCCCTGTTAGATCATTCCACCGAACCTGTTGGGTTGTAAATCGCTGCCTGCTGAGCACCCAGGACACGCAGATCCGAGGTAACTTTACTCCAGAGAGCCAATTAGTGCAAATCTGGCCTGGTAATTACCGTGTGATCAGATGCGAATATCTCTGGGCAGACAAGACACTGGGAAACAATCTCTGAACTCAATGCCATTATTATTACGGCTTCACCTCCAGCCTGCAAAGCCTTGGGGAGCTTCAGCCTTCGGCACGGAGCAGGGAAGAGCTGTGTCTGCCACTGTGGAGTGTGGGTGCTGCCCACCAGCTTCCCTCTTCTCCAGCCTCCACCCAGAGCTGGACATCCCCTCCTTGGCTGGCAAAGCCTGATTTCTGTCCTATTGACGTAGGCAAACTCCAGTGGGCAAGTATTTATCTGCTGGGGTGTTTGCAGCAGGTCTAGTGGGAGCCAAAGGTGTCGGGGAACACTGGAAGTGCTCAAGCCCAGGCTAAGGGAAGCACACCAGTGCTAGGAAGGATTTGAACACCTTGGTGCTGCCTTTGTTCCAGTCATGGGGGAGAGTCCAAGCACTCCAGCTGACGTCTGTGGTCTGTGCTTCCCTCTACCAGGGGGTGAGTAGGGCAGGGACCAGAGCAGATTTCATTGTGGGGGAAAAAAGAGGACTTTGACACAGGACAGAGTGGTTGAGCAGGACTGTCAGCCACGTCAAAATGCATCCACTTACCTGAATATGAGTGAAAATTGGGTCAATCACACACACATGGGTTGGAGCTGCTCATGTGTTTGGAGCTGATGTTTGTGAGAACAGCAACACGCGGCCCCATGGTGAACCTCAGAGTGATTTGCAAACTGTCCCAGGCTGCTCCTTTATTCCAGCCCCCAGCAACAGGATGAGGTCATCATTCTCATGTTATGAAACCTGAAGCTTGTGCATCTCACTGAGAGATGTGTAAGGAGGTTACAGCTCACCCGGTTCTGTTGGGCTAAATCAGGATTAATTCCAAAGAGGCCATGGTATGTTTGCATTAGAGAATACCCCTAAGGAAGGTGTGCTCCAAATCAGATGGGTAGAGGACAGTGAGCAAGGCACAGAAGGCATAAATGCCATCCTGAAAAATGGTACCAGGACACATCATGTGTGTGGGGATGTGGCATTGAGGCCGAAGCAAAGGGCATCACCCCAGTGCCACTGGGGCTGCTCTGGACTGGGGCTCTGGGCATTCATTAGGTGGGAAGTGCACAGTTTGAACCGACTGGCCAGAGTCAGTGTTATGAAATTAGGAGCCATATAACATCAGGAATAGAGCAGTAAAGGATCCTAAACCTCCCTGATGGTGGTTAATGTGTGCCTGTAGCTTAATTACACCATCAATTCAATTAAATAGTGCAGTAACAACCTGGGATTTAATGAATATGTGGAAAAGAATAAATTGGACTCACTGTGTAACTGATATCCCTTTATGGAATCGGGAAAACTGGAACAGAGGTTCAGTTTCAGTTAAGTGAAAATAGAGAAAGAAATAAATAAAAATTAAAGGCTTGAACTAGAGTGGCAGTGGGTCCAAACCTGCAGTGCCTTGGACTGACCCTGCCCACAGGCTGTGACACCCCATGCAGGGCATGGGCCAGAGCAGGGACTCCCCACAAAGGGGCATTAGCCTAATTACTGTGACAAAGCCTGTGTGCTGCCCTGTGCCCCAGCTCCCCTATTGTGGAACTGACTGTCCCAGCACTGCCAGGGCGGTCCTGATGCTCTGCATTCTCCTACAGGATACAGGCACGTCCCTTTCTTCCCTTGTCTTTTTTAACTTCACATTTCAGTGGAAGAAGTGTTTGCTTTTTTTGCTTAAATAACCACACACTGTTTGCTCTCGAGGTGTTGAAGCACCCGGACAAATTTCCCCTGTGTTGACGAGGAGCAAACAGTCCGGTGGAACAAGCAATGTTTGCAGAGGAAATCCAGAGGTGTTTCGGCATGTTCAGAGCTGTGGCTTCATGGAGAGGGACCACTGACACTGCTGGCTCTGTGTCACAATAAACCCAATGCAGAGAGTGGCTCATCCTTGGCTGGCTCAGGGGGTGCACGGCCAGCAGAGCTGATGCTGTGCAGCACACAGCTTGTTTGGTGTGAGACCAGCTGTCCCCAGGGTGAACCATCTCTAATGGACTGGGAAGGTCTGTGGGAAGGAATGAGCTATTCCTGCAGGGAGAACACCATGTGAGCTTAGCTGCTTGTCTTTCCACGGGGATGCAGCCCAGACCGTGGTGACCGCAGAGCACTCCCTCCTTTGGTGAGCATCTCCTGCTCCTGTGTCATTCAGGGTCAGGATAATTTGGAAAGGGGCTTTCAGCCCCATGCCCCTGCTCATGGAACAAGCCCAGGACTGCCATGTCCTCTTCCTTGTCACCATGAGCACACTGAGCTGGCAGTTGCTCCTGTTATCGAGGCAGTGATCCGCAGTTGTCAGCACTGGGCATAGTCAGACGGCAGCAGAGGAGCCATCGCTCCAAGGCTCCAGCTCAGCCTCTCTCGGCACTAACCACGCTCCAGATTATCCCAGTGCTCGAGGGGAGCCGGGCAGAGGCATCCAGCTGTGCCCCAGCAGCAGTTCCACTACACATCTGGCCCCACGGAACCCCAGGAGCACGGCAGCCTGGGATCCTCCTTCCCCACTGCCCGGGGGTCTCCGCCATCCCCCAGCCCTGGACTCACCACAAACCGCTCCCAGGCTCCTTCTCAGCAGATGACGTTGGATTTTTTCCTTTTAAACCCAACTGAAATCAGTGCTTGCTGTCAGCTCAGCCTGGCAGGGACAGCTGAGCGTGGGCATGTGCACAAATGGATGTGCTACTGCCTGGGCCTCTCCCAGGGCGAGGTGGCCAGTGGGTAACCCAAGGGCTGTGGGCATCAGGAGGGGCTGAGACTTGGCATCTCCTGCCTCTGCTGCTGCCTCTTCCCTGCCCACCTTGGGGTGTGAGCTGCAGGCAGAGGAGGCAGCATGGGCAGCTGCCTCCCTCCATCCCTGCTTCCCGGGGATATAATATCCTTTTCTCCGTGCATGCCTGTAACAAGGTGGGGACGTGGCGCACGGCGGCAGTGACCGATGCGAGGGGCTGATTGCCTGTATGGCGATGCTGAAAGGGGTCGTGACTCCCTAAGTGCTCGTCAGGATGAAGGATGACAGCCCCAGACAGCGAGACACTTCCCTCCTCTCCTGCTGCTAATGAGTGCTCTGGTGGCCAGGGCTGCTGCTGCTTTTAGTTTATTTTCCCTTTGTTATTTCTCTCCCTATTTATTTGTTTAATTAATTTATTTGTTTTAGGTTTCTCTCTCCTTTCCCCTCCCCTCCATCCTTTAGCTGCTTTCTGTCTGGCTTGTGCAGCTGTTTGTGTTGGATCCCAAGCAGTTAGCACTCTGAAAATTTAATTAGGCATTTGGATGAAACCCCAAAGCTGAGTCTCTGCCGGAATTGAGTCCCCCCTTGGCCCTCAACTGTTGTCTCCTTTGCACGGGACAGAGGGACAAAGGAGCCCCTGGTGTCCTGGTGGCTTTGTCCTGATCGTCGAGGGGCATGCAGCCCCCCTCCACAACAAGCAGCAAATATCCTTTGTTCCCAGAGGAGGAACTGGGATGAAGATGGAAGTGCATTTGTCAGACAGAGACTCTCCCTAGCTGCTTTTCCCCCAGAAGCACCCGCGGAATTAGCTGGAGGGTAGGGGACAGTGATTTTTCCTCTGACGGGCTGGCAGGCAGCTCACCAGCCACCAGCCATGAGGATGTTTTCCTTCTCCAGCCACAGGAAGGAGAGGGGGAAAATGCCAGTGTCTGTCTCGGGTGATGCAGAGGAGGGTGCTCAAGTGCTGGTGTGATGGTCAGAGAGGTGGGGTGACTCCAGGGGTAGTGAGTGAGGCTCAGGGGAGGTTCGGGGAGAAGTCTGGGCTCTCCCCTGAAGTTTTTCTTCCATGCCTTTCAGAAATGAGCTTTATCTGGCTTCCAGGGTTTTATTCCGAGGACGCTGCCTTGATGAAAGGAGCCCCATCCTCGGTGGCCCCTCTCTGTGCTCAGCAGTGGCACAGATGAATGATTCTCATGCACGTCCACGAGTGCTGTTGGAGGCACAGCACAAGGTTCCCAGCAGTGTCACTGGCTGTTCCAAACCCCTGCACTCCATTGCGGGCCCAGGCATCTGCAAAAGCTGTTCAACGTCTCCGTGAGGCACGTTGGGGGTCTTTCTTCTGTAGTTTGTTCGAGAAATAATTCTGGTCATTTACATCCCTGCCTTTTCTGATTGTATCTTTTCCCTCCTCCTTATTACCAAACCACAGGGCTGATCCTGCCTGTGTTCAGTCCATGAGCTTGCATTCCAGGAGCTCAACATCAGCAGGGAGCCGAAGGAAGGATGAGAGGGATGGGTACCTGCTGGGCAGAGCTGGAACGTTTTAGACATCTTTGTCCATTGCCCTGTTGAGAAGCTGTCCCAGAGAAGAGAGACCCCATCAGCCTCCTCTTTGTCTCCTATTAAACAAGCAAGTGCTCAATGAAGTGCTGCCTTCCCTGGCATTAGCACATAAAGGCTTGGAAGTGTGAGCAGATACTAATAAATTACTCACCAGATTGACAGTCTGAGGTGTTTTTTTTTCCTACTGTGAAACAAGTGGAAAATATGCCAGACTCATTCTTGCCTCTTTTTTTTTTTTCTTAAAGGATCAGTTAGACACAGGTACTCCAGCATGAATAAACTGGGATTTATGTCCCCGTCAGTTGGAACCTTAAACTTCCCAAGTGCTTAAAACATACACATTTTAACTTGAAAAATTACCAGGTTTGTCTAAAGGAAAATTTCAGCGTAAAACAGGAAACTCATTTGAAGGGAGAAATTCTCCAATGAAGCGAACCCAGGCAGTCATAAAAAAGTTAAACCAGGCATAAAGGGAAATGTCAGATGTGTGGGAGAGCCAGATGTCTCTCTATTTTTTCTCTTTTTTTATATTTTTATAACCTAGATCAGATTATAGGAGAATATATGAATGTATCATGCAGGGAGGGGGATGCAGCGAGAGGAGGACGATTTCGCTCCCAGCCTGGAACTTGCTGTAACATGGAGCACTCTACAAAGAAAAACATTTTTTTATTTCTAAATAAAGCACTTTAGAGTGACACATTTATTGCTGGCAAAGAATTACTCAAATAAGAGACATTGTCAGCTATTTATTTTAAAAGCTTTTTTTTTCCTTGAATTTGGAGGAAAAAGAAAGATCAAAACCCCATTCCATTCTTCACAATATTCCCTTAAAAGCTTTAAAATAAAGTGGCTTTTTCACTCCTAAGTTGCCTTTTTGGTGTCTCCAGGGCTCTGCAGCACGAGGGACCCTGTGGGGAGCTGGAGTGTGATGTTCCCACCTGGGGATGCTGGGATGCCTGGGGATGAAGAACATCCCATGGGTCTCACCAGGGCTTTGCTGGGGGTTGCCCACATGGGCTCCGCTCTTGCCCCAGCTGCCCACTCCACGATGCCACCAGGGCCACCGGGGGCAGCTTCCAGGGAGAGAGGGAAACGGGAACCCCAAGGCTTTCCCAGCTGGGAATGCAGCAATCTGTAACGAACGCAAGGAGTGTGGCACTTCCCGCTGTGCCATTCCCCGGGAATCTGTAGGAATTTCTTGTAGGTCCATTTATCCACAGCCTTGAGTCCTGTGCTCACGTGTGCCAGAATGCTTCATTTTGGGAAGACTGGGAGCGAAGAGGCAAGGAGAGGAAGGGAAGATGGCACATTTCCAGGGGATACCACGGGTTGGGACAGTGCCCTTTGGGTCTGTGCTGATGTTTCGGAGCTCCAGTCTGGAATGAGAGGTTTCGAAGTGTGGAGAGACTTCGTGAGATGAGACCCCACTGTGTGGGCACAGCTGTGCTGCCCACACAGGGAAAGTCGCTCAGGGTGCCAGGGCTTCCAGCACGGCAAGACGTTGGAGCAAATGCCCAACCTGAAACATTCATAAAGCCTGGATCGTTCCAACAAGGTCAGGAGATGCAAAACACCTCATTACACTGCTCCGACACTGAGCTCTGTCTTTAACCACGGCTTTTAGTGTCAGTTCTTGCAGCCCGAATAGCAGAGCATTAGTGCACCCGTCAAGGCTTCCCACTTAACCTCTCCACTGGTGCAGTTTAAGCGCCTTTCTCAGCCTGTGACATGTTTCTCCTCTCTCTTGAGGAAAAAAAAGTGAAGGAAAATAGTTCTTTCCACATCAGTTGCAGAGAGTCTTCCCGGTTGCAGAGAAGAGTCTCCCCTGGCCACAAATGGGGTGGTTGTACAACACGGCAAATGTGTTTGACTCCACAGAATAGGATCCCTGGAGCGTGGAGCCAGCGTGGCCAGAGTCCTTCCACAGAGGGGGCCAGGGCAGCCCCCTTTAGTGTGATGGACCCCAGTGGGGGCTCAGGTGTCAGCCAGAAGGAAGGAGCCTGAACTAGGCAGAGATGCAGGAGGCCAAGACCTGAATCCTTGGCTTGCCCTCCCCTCCCTGTCTGACTCCAAACACCCTTTAATTTGTCCCTGCTGTTTCGGGTTTGTCATTTCATTGGCTTTTCATCTCAGCTACTTTCTGTCCTCCATAGATTATATAGATTATTCTATTCCTCTTCCTTTCCCCCTTTTCTGTTCCTTTTACTCTATAATTGGATCATTTGCAGTTTATAGAAAGGATGAGAAACAAAAGGTATTGACAACATGAGCATCCAAAATTATATGTCAAGCTCAAAAAAAAGGAGATGAAAAGAAAATCTGGATCCTCTTCCTTTGCATTCCAATTTCTGAACCTGCAGAGCTCATTAGTTTTGCGTGATCAGGGCTTTTTCTGTGTCTGTGGAAACTAGAAACCTACTTTTAAGAAGAGCTGTAGTTGGTTGACTCCAGAGATGAGAAATAGCAAGTAAAAGCCTGTAGTAACTGCTCAGTTTAAAACCATCTCCTCTCCTCTCTTCATCTCTCCCTCTCTTCTCTCATCCCATCATTGGGCACAGTTTTACATCCAGGCCCAACACTTTCTCCACTGGCCCTTGTAAAAGACAGCCAGGTACTCTCTGGAAGAAAACAAATGGAGTTTTTAATGTGTATCCTTCCTACTCAGAGTGACTGGCTCCAGCAGCAACTCTCTGCCAGGGTGGCACAGCACAAAACCCTTATTCCTGGCGAAATGGGAGCTGCAGTTCCTGACTTCCAGTCTCATTTGCTGTGCACAAATTGCTGCCATTCCTGCCAGGCTTGGGCTTCGGCAGCTTCATCTCCAGAGAGAGCCTGTTACTGGCTGAGCCCAGGGGCCCCTTCCCAGCACAGAGTTGCTGGGATGCCTGGAGGCAGGGACCAGAGGCAGGGACTGGAGGCAGAGACCAAAAGCAGGGATTGGAGTGGGATGCCACAGCAGTGGCTGCATTCGGGACAACCTGCCAGCTCCTGACCAAGGCTCAGACCAATTACTGCTGGCGTGAGTCCAAGCCATCCATCTCAGCAAACTTCCCTCCAGGGGCTACCCCATTAGTAGCAAATAACTAATTATTGCTGTCAGCTTTAATAAAAAAACATTAGTTGAAAGATATTACCCCCCTACCCCCCCAACTTTCCATCGCTGTATAAATTACTGGAGACAAAACTAACTTCTAAATTGAGTAATTCCAGACATTTGTCAGACTCCAAGAAATGCTTTAATTAGCGTTCGTTAATAAAGTGTTTAGGTAATTAGGAGAACATTTGTCCTGCCTGTGCAGGTTTTTTCTTCTTGCTTATGACAACCCAAAAAAATTTAATTGAAGTCCAGGCTTCGGGAATTACTGGACATTATTTTTTTAATTTTTTTTTTTTGTGGTTTCTTTGTAATAAGGTATCAGCGAGACCATTAATGATTCTAGTGGGAGTTGTCTCTGCTGCTCAAGTTCTGGAATTTTTCCCTCCTCTTTCTGGCTGTTTTTCCTGACGTGGGGAGCAGGAGCGTGCTGGCTCTCGGGGGACGCATCAAAAGCAGCCACAGCAGCTGATTCCCCGCGGGCACCGGGCAGGATGTGCCTGGGGAGCATCTCTGTCTGCAGCAAAACGCGGGGGTGCCAGAGACGCGTCTTCCTGGCACTGCTCCTGGGCCCAGGCACGGGAGTTGAGCTTCGCTGCCAGCCCACAGACCTGTCACTCTGCCAGAAACTGGCTTTGAAACCCCCTGTCCCCCCACCCTGTGCTGCCACTGACAGCTGCCGTGGTGGTGACGGGCCATGGCACACCCTGACATCCCTTCCTTGGCACACCTGGGCATCCCTTCCTTGCCACACACCCTGACATACATCCTTTCCATGGCACAACCCAACATCTCTCCCATGGCACACCCCAGCATCCCTCCCATGGTGTTAAGGAGTGAAGGACAGCCCTGGCTGCCGGAGGAGCCCAGCTGTTTGTCATGGTCAGGATTTGCAGCAGGCTGGCAGGAATTAGACCCTGCCAAGGCTGTAAAAGGGCTGGTGCTGAGGGCACCAGGCTCTGAGTGCTGAAGGGGAGGTCTGAGTGCTGCAGGAGTAGTGAGGAAGGATTATTTTTAGCAGTGTTATCTAACAGGGCTGCAGAGAGGGAGCTGCTGGCAGACCTGCAGCAATTCTTCTGCATGAGACCACAGGGCAGAGAGGAAGCCCAGAGGTGAGCACAGCATTGGGCACAGAGGTGAGGTTCTTCCCTGTTCACTGAGTCCAACTTCCTCTTGAGGTTTCACCTTGCACTTGTGCTGCAGGAAGCTCTTTGCTCTTGAAACAGCTTCTTGTGCCTCTCTGTGCTCCACAGGCTCTGCCACAGCTGCTGTAGCAGCCAGCTGAAATCAGCTCCGCTCCTCAGGCTGTGCTCGGTGCAGAGCACATGCACAGATGCTTGTGCTTGAGATGTTAAAAATCCAAGGACTAGTTAGTCTTGAAGATGTCCTCATGGAAAGGTCCTCACTTTGAGGATTATTTAAATAATCCCATGTGGGTGTAGCTCACATCTTGCCAACCGCCTTTAGCGGGAGCTGCATCCCACTGCTGGTCCTAGGACTGCGTCCTCTCAACTGCTTGGCCTTAGTTTCTGCAGCTCATCCAACCAATGCACTAAGTGACTCCGCAATTAATTTGCTTGTCTGGGTTACAGAAGTGTGGGAACAATGAGAAACTTAGTGTTTTCAGTCTGGTTTGGGCTAATTACACAGAGGGGTCTGTTTGTGCTGTGCAGTCCTAAATCCCTCCAGCTTCTCTGCCTCACAGTCCTTAAGCTCCTTCTGCACCAAGTCTGGGTTGTCATGTGTGTGCCTTCTCCCTTGGAGGAACTCTGTGTTCTGAGTGGCTCATCCGCTTTGTGGAGAGAAGCACTCTGAGCAGCTGCTTGGCTCCATCATGCCTGATGGATATCCCAGCTCCAAGTTTTTGGGTTTATGAGCAAATCAGAGAACACAAAACTCTGCACAGACCTGGCAGGGAAGGGCCAGGCTCAACTTTCAGCCCCCAGACAAGCTGGACAACACAAAGATGCTCTGGGAATTAAACCCGAGACTTTCCCATCCTTTAACCCATGGTAATATGTCACTGATCAGCACTATTGGTTCTAATAGCTCCCCAGGTAGATTTGGGAGACCAACGAGTTGAACATAAAAAATCCCTTTATTATTGCCATTTTGCTTTTATATACCCATCAAGCTTTCATATTTAATCTCCTACATCACAATAGCTGATCATTTTTAACATTTGACATTGATAAAGTGCCCGCTGCTATTATTCTGACATACTATAAAACATTACACCCATTTGCGATAGAAAAGGCAAAGAATCAATACTCGGCCCCATTTTCCAGTGCGGCAGTAAATCACAGGGAGCCTAACAAATTGTTTTAAATATAAGCACCTTCAGGACCAATAAAGAACCCAACCGATCCCTGTCCATTGTCATAGCTGTCAAATGTCTTTTCTGCTAAATGGGCACAGGGGTCTTGGCCCAAAATAGCCCAACCCGCCCTCCTTGGTCCTGTGGGAGAAGGTGCTGCTGTGGGATGTGCTGTGAGTTCCTTTGGACAAATGGTTGGATGGCAGGGGCTGCATCCCAGCTCACCTCCGGCAACGCTGCAGGTTAGTAAGCCCAGGAGCCAAACAAGATTCAGGAGGTGAAGCGCCTCACCCAGCGGTGCAAAGAAAATTGCTGCTCCCAGTTTGCCCCAGACCATTGCTGGGCTGCGAGGTCAATCCTTCCTGGAGGCGGTGCAGAAAATATTCCCAGATTGCTTATTTTTGTGTGCATTTTTTTGCTGGAGAGCAGTGACCTTGCTGTAAGTGAGGGCACCTGTGTTATCCCCAGATGCTGCTCCTGGGGGTGGTGTCTCTGCAGCAAGTTTCGTGTCCGTGGGTTGGGGCTGCTGCGCCTCGGGGTGTTCTTAGGGTGCACCTGGTTGCTGGTAGCAGGAGCCAAGTGAGGGCTGAGTTCCCACAGCCTGACACTCCTCACGTGGTTGTCCCTCTTGGCGCATCTGTGAGGTTGTCAGTCCCAGGGTTTACCCATGCGTTGCTTCCCTGTGAGCCGTGTGTGTCCCTGCGTAACCTCCTTCCCGTGTGCCTCTGCGCCGTGGTGCTTAGTCATGGAAAGGTAAAAGGAAAGGAAAAAGTGTATAATTTTACGTCTGAGATGATGTAAACCTTGTGTGAGTAGATTAAAAATGTCTTTGGCACGTCTCCTGTCAAATAGCTCCCAAATAACATGGTTTACCTGGGTTGACTGATTTATAGGAACAGGGCTCCCAGACCCCAAGGATGACATTTTAAACACATCTTCCTTTCATTTGTAAGGGATTAAATGAACATGTTTTGACAAGATTGATCAGACGGAGGTTCAGACGATTTCTCTTTGCGGCTTCAATCTATAGCTTGTAGAACTGAGAGAATATTATTGTGTTTCATTACAATAATGCAGGGCTGGCACCATCAGAAACAAATGTTCAGGGAGTTCCCTGTGCTGAGGCCACCCCAGAGAGGCAGCAGCAGTGCTGGTGATGCAGCTCCTCGCTGCTGCTCCTGCATCTCCTCTGCTGTGTCCTGCAGTGGGAGGTTCATCTACTCCTTTGTTACACATTTCTTTGTGAGCACATGCTCCTTCCTCAATTCTGTGCTCCGAAAGGATTGCTGAGATACACCGTGCCATTAGCTGGGACTATGAGGCAGATTCTGATTCCTCTTTCTCCACAGGAAAATGTTCCCTCCCCAGCTATAATGCTCCTGTTCTCACAAGGAACTCCACCTCGAGGGGGGCTGTGTCTGCTGCAGGTGGAAATGCCTCAGGAGCTTGGTTTGTCTTTCAGTCCCTCATCCTGTGAAACATTCCACAGCTTTGGGCATGGAGGCTTGATGGCAGGGTTGAATTCGCCCCTGCAGGATGAGGTTTTTGGAGTTTATGCTCTTTGTTTCAATTTCATTAACCTTGTGACCGCTGTCATGGGCTGTCTGGCCTCCATAGCCTTAGGAAAATATAAAGGAAAAAAAGCCATCTTTAAATTCAGGCCAACATCTCTAAGCCCAGAAGCCTTGAAAGACCCGAGCTGGCTTGTTCTTGCTCCAGAAATACCAGAGCCTTGCAGTTCCTTCTGCAGAGGGAGCAGTAAATCACTGTGTGCTCCCTGTGGAGAATGGAAATTGCTGATCTGGCAGAGGCAAAGGCTGAGTGTGGAGTCACCAGAGGCGTGGCAGGGCTGGTCCAGTCCTGGTTCATCCCACAGGAGCTGTGTTTTCCTTGCTTGCTAAGTCACAACCTATTGCGATGATGCCCTTAGGCACACAGCCAAATGGAAATGGGAGTTGACTTTTTACCCACCCAGTTCTCGGCTTGTAGACATGACTTATTTCCTTCCTGGCTCGTTCCAGGCTTAGGAAGCCTTTACCCTGGGATGGCAGGTGAAGACAGCAGTTGTCTGGGTACTGACTGGCAATTTGCATTGCTGCATTATGCATGGCCAGAAAACCAGGAATAAAACACAAGGAACAGGAAATCACTGTGGTGTTTTTAATCCGAAAGGTGAGATCGAAGCGCTGTTTGTAGGCTGCCTTTAATGGCCCTCGATTGGCAATTAGTGTTATATTATCACATATCTTTAATAGAATATTGATGCTGTTGGCAGAGATATAATCCCAGTGTCAAGAGTAATTCCCCTCTTTCCAGCGTGTTGCACTTACTACGTGTGGACCCAGCGGAGCCAGTCGGAGGCTCAGCCAATGCGTCTCCAATCAATTAGAATCAACACTTCCACCAGTGTCTGAGGGTATGTCAGAGATGCATATTAATAACTTGCTTTGGGAGGGAGATGCCGGCCTGGTCTGACTCCTGCGGGCTGCTGGGTTGGGTTCCAGGAGAGCCTCAGGAATACATGGTGCATCCCGGGTCACAGGGATTCAGGCACAGGGTCCACACCTTCCTCGGGGCCACGGCACAGCCAGACAGAGCTCCTGGTTCATTTGTCAAAACACCTTCAGCTGCCATTGGAAAGCAGGTGAAATAATAATAAATACCAAACAATGGAAGTTAATCTCTATCCACAGATAATAAATGGGAAGTTAAACAAAAGATCAATGCGGATCTGTTAATTCCAGCCAGCTCCTGGGGCTGCTCTTAGCGGAGTCCAGACCTGGTGGGATGCTGTAGGCATGAACACTGAGGCATGAACACCCTTCCTGTGGCATAGGGCATTATTCCCACAGTGCTGGGAAGCTGCACCTTCAGAGGACCCTCTTCCTTTTCTGGAGTACAGGAGGTCTTATTTGGATACGATCATCAGGCCCTCAAAATATTTATCCAAGTTCATTTTACTTCGTGTACCACAGGACTCTCAGAAGGACTGTTAATGCCTCACAACCCATCCCTTCTGAATGCACACAGACACGGGCATGGATCAAAGACAGCACAGCTCTCCGGCAGCTGTGTCCCAAATGGCAGCAAAGGGATACTAGGATCGATACTTCTCCTGTTGTCTCCTCCCAGTAAGGACCGTGGTGTTCCTGGCTCTCTGAACATGCTGCTCTCCCTCCTCCTCCTCAGCTGTGGGAGCCGGACATGCTGGAGCTCTCCTTCCCCCTTGCTCTGTCAAGGCTTTCCCAGCCATCTTCCAAGGGCAGGCACAGCCAGGGGCAGCAGGTTGCAGGCAGCATCCTTCAGTCTTCCTGTCAGCAGCAGTGCTGTGGCTCTGGCGTTCTGGGAAGAGCTTTTCACAGGGAAACCTTTACACCCCCTTCTCCCCATACCCGCAGACACAGTAAGATCCCTGGTGGGATGCCTGCCTTCTCTCCTGCTCCCCTTTGCCGTGATGCCTCTCGCAGCTCTGATGGATGTGCTTGCGGGAAGTGTCACATCCCAGCAGAGTGATGGTGTCCATGTTCCTGGGACATCATAATGTCAAATATCAGTCATGCACAATGAACACGAGTTGATAGCAAAGGACACTTCAGAAGAACTGGGGAGAGATATTTCAGGACTAATCCAGACATCATGAGAGACCAGGTCCTCCCAGAGCAGGATGCTGATGCAGAGGTGACCCCAGTGGTGGTTCTTGGAGCAACTGGGTTTCTGTGCAAGCTCAGCACTTTGGTTTTTCACTGGGATGAAAGAATTTGATTACTGCAGAAACCAGTGTACCGAGACATCTGTAAACAACATCCCACACTGGAGACTGATACACAGATCCCCAAACCCTGTAAACTTCTGGGTTGGTAAAATGGTTTCTGGAGAGCCTCTCAGTGAGGGCTTTTCTTTCCACAGGAACCAAAAGTCCTTCTCCCACTCTTGGATAGACTGTCCCTTGTCCTCCTCACTTCCCTCCACCAAGGGGAGCTGGAAACCCATGTCAAAAGGGAATATGGTTCAGACTTTGAGCTCTGGCTTGGGCTCCTGGTGTGGTGACAGCACCATTCCTTGGAGGACATCCCCACAACTATGGCTGTGTTGCCTCTGGAGCGGGCTGTGCCTCCAGCCTGACCCTCCCTTCAGACCCAGCAGTGCTCACTCCTTCACCTGCCAGCTCTGATCGAAGCGAACCCGTGGATGCTCCTCCATCAGCTCATCTGTGGCGCTTTCTGCAAGACTCAGAAGTGTATTGCCCCAAATTCCTGGATATGAAAGGGAAAGCCAGTGAAAACAGATCCTAACTGCCAGCTCTAGAATTCAGCAGGCTGGATGTGCTTGTGCTGCTGCCCAGCACATGTGGGGCATGAGTCACAGCACAGGGGCTCTCCTTTGCCAGAGAGATGTGGCGCAGCACCGCATCCCATTCCCATGCTCCTCCAGCGGGACTTCGTGCTCCTGGAAAACTTGATTCGTAGTCCTTAAACAAACTTTGGAGCTGGGATATAGTGGATGGGAGCCACTACCAGGCAATTTCAGCTTCAAAGCACTCCTGGTGAGTTCCAAAGCCTGGATGTATTTAACTTTTAGCAAAACACCACGATCTAAATTCTTTCCTTCGCAGGCACAAGTGTGTCTGCAGCGAGGGCTCCCGGATGGTGACAGAGTGGCACATTAGCATAAATTTTCTCAGGAACTGAACTGTCACAAGGCCAGCCTTGAAAGCTATTTGGAGTATTTACAGCTTTTATGAGGCCCCCCGGGAGAGAATAATCTTAAAGTACTGCAGACATTGCTTGGAAGAACCGTGAAAAACATTCAATTTAGGAACAATTTTGCCTGCATCTCTCTATTTTTTGTAAGCCCTTACTCCCACCACCAGTTCTGCCCCCACCTGGGTCTCCTCTGCCATAGTAATGGGTCACAGCAAAGTAATGCTGATGGCACAAGCAGAGAATTAAGGGACTGAGCAGGGAAAAGGAAGCGGCGGGTGGAAGGCTTCAGGAAAGAAAGTGATATCTTCATGTGAATCTGCATTTGGAACTAAGAAACAGAGGGAGTGACATGCAAGAAGACAAAGCAGATGAAATGTCTCGAATCGGCCTTCTCTTCCTGCTTTTCCAGGAGGCATCGGTGGGTTTCTGAGCCTACTCAAACACACGTGTTGAGCCCTGTTACCCCATCCTCAGAATTCTGTAACCATGTCAACCAGAAGGGAAGACAAGGAAAGCCAGGGAAAAAAAAAAGGAAGGAAAAAGAAAAGGAAAACTCAGCCTGAAACCCACTATCTTTTGGATTATGCAAAGCACATGAGTACCTGATCCAGCTCCCGAAATTACAGGGTTGCACAGCGTTCTGTTTACAGTGGCATGTCACAGGCTGTAATGAGCTGCTGTGTCATTATGGGAACAGATGCCAAACAGATCTCGGCGTGCTTATGGAAAGGCTCTCGCTTGCTGTAGTGCAGTGGAGGGGTTTCAGGCTCCTTGGCAAGTTCAGGGGACAGGGATAATGTTTGCCCGGGGTGTGTGCACATGCAAACACAGCTGAGAACGTGCAGAGCCACTTCCCTGGCACTCACACACAGGCTCCAGCCAAAATATCTGTTCCATCCAGGAGCTGCCTGTTCTGACCATTTCATTGCGGCTGCACTGCCACCATCATCGTTGCATTGTCATTTTCCTATTACTTAGGACAACCTGGGAACAGCACCAATCCCAGCCCCCTGTGGCTCCATGTTGAGTGTGCATCCCTCTGGAAGGCAGCACAGAGCAGGACCCACAGGTGGCTCGGAGGGCTCACACCCAGCAAGCAACGTGAAGCTTAGGAAAACAAGAACGTTGTTCCCTGCATGAAATAACCTGAGAGGAGCAACAAGCGGGGCTCCTCTTTGCAGGCTTTTGCCAAAAAAAAAATCAGCGTGTGCATGAATAGAAAGAGAAATAAAAGGTTTCTTGGAGCTCATCTTCAGGGCGCAGCAGCATGAGCCCATGTTTTATTCAGCAAGGAGCAGCTGCACTACTTGGAGCAGAAATTCTGCTTGTTGAGGCCTAATCTAGGTAGATCACTGAAGCTTTGGAGAGTCTAAACAGCCAGAGAGCAGCAGATCTTGTCTTTATTGCAAGCAAGTTGCTTCTGCCGAGAGGGTCGACCTTCTGCCTTTGTCTCACCCAGTGTGACCCGGTGCTTTGGCAGCTCCTGCTCTCCAGTGGGGATTTTCATAGTGCTGGGACTCCTGTGGGGCATCTTGTGGCTGTGCCCTTCAGCCTGGGACCCCAAAACGTCTTCCTGGTCCCTAGCTACCTGTGCAATCCTCCTTCTCACCTGCTAGCCCTCTCTGGCACCCCAACCTGTGGGATCAGGGCAGGACCCCCTGGATGTGGTGTTGGTGCCATCCAACTCAGCTGGAAACCCCAGTCCAGGACTCTGACAGCTCTGGGGCTGCTACTCCATGAACATCGTGGGCAAAAACTGGGAGCATTCCAGTGTGCAGCCTGCCTCTGCTGCTCAGGTCAGATGGATGAGGTCATGACATCCTTTTATTCTCCTTTCTTCTGTTTGCTGGGGTTTGGAAGATAAAGTTAGTAAAATTCCTCCTGTTCAGGGCAAAGGGCAAAACTTGCAAAGGCAAAAGCCTGGCAAATAAAATCCCTCACGTGCTGGGAACATGAGACACTGGGAGACATCAAGACCCCACTGCCGAGGCTGTCCATGTGCTGTGCTTACCCCTGACAGTAATTCAGGGTCCATGATACCTTCTGCTTGCCTGGTTCAAAGGATTCCCCCTCCAGCCTTTGGGATCATGGTCACAGAGGGATTCCCCTTCCTCAACCAGTTGTGACCCCACAAGCCTCTTCCTGTATCACCTCCCTCTGTACAGCAGCAGACCTGTATCTTCAATATTTCATATTAAATCTACACTGAGCCTGGAGCTTCTCTTAGTAATTTTAACATGACTTTTTCTATTTTTGAGCTATGTTTATGTCACCTGAGGACTAGAACATGCTGCTCCTGAGCCACACATGGCTCCTGTATCTCACTGTCTTCATACACATGGTATAGCCCCATTTTGGGCAGAGCTGTGGTCATGTTGGTGAGGATGGGGCATGGACCCCACTCATCACAGCCGGAATGCCATATTCAGCACAGAGGGGCTGGCCAGTGCTGGGGGCAAATGGCTCCAGGGTGAGAAATGATTCAGGGGAGATGGTTTAAAAGCTGGGATGATTAATGCATGTGACTTGCCTGGAGTGCTGGAAAGGATAAATCAAAATGGAATGGGGAGGCAGGATGTAAATTCAGAAGGTGTCTGCATGGGGCTGGTGTGGAGGACGGCAAGGCTCAGCCTGGGTGGCCCCTGATGCCTTCACACCAGCTGGCTGAGGCTGCTGGTGAGGATGAGGAGGGTACACAGATACCCACATATGCATGGAAGTTCCTCTCTCCAAGGATACACAGCACTGTGCATCCAGGTCCTATTCCTTGGCATTCCAGTGTGGGCACGTGAGGTTAAATAATCAGCATGAGAAGGATCCAGGAGGTGTCCTGGAGTCCCTTTCAGATAACCAGAAATAATCTGTGAAGATGAAGGAAGCAGAGGTCTGTGTGTGTGGAAAAGGAGAGAAGCAGGGGGGAAGGGGAGATTTTATTACTGAAATTTGCCAGAGAGGCTCTTTAATAACGTCATTCATCTTTCTGTCAAATACATCACATTAGTGTAGGGAAAAGGGACTTTGAGAAGATGAATTAAGACTTAAATACATTAAAATGACTTAAGGAATATTTAAATACAATACAATTTATTTTTGTGTAGGCTTGTTTCATGTCAAGTCTCTGCTGTCTGAGGCTGGTACGAAGCATGTGTGCAGCTGTGCATCAGCAGTGCCACTTCCCATAGAAACCGGGCTCAAATCAGGCTTTGCTTTGGACAAGAGATAAGGTGGATGCAATTAGCTGGCAGGGAACTGCCACAGGCATTGCACACAACAGCCAAACTTCCCTGTGGCCCCTCAGCAGCGTGGGGATTCTCCGGGAGGGAAGTGCTGTGCCTTGGTGCTGGCTGCTTTCACATTCCAGCCCACCAATGACCTTCACCTGAGCTCTTCCACCTGCTGCTGCATCCGAAGGCAGAGCATGAACAGGGGCGGATTTACCTCGCCGTGTGAGACACCACCCTCCTCCGCTGTCCTCTGCAAAGAGGAACATCTCGATTCAACTGGTCTGCGGCACCAGGTACAGCCCCAGGGTGGTGGCTGGGATGACCCGACCAGGTGCACTGTGCTGAGGAAAAGGAGCCCCCTCATCCTGCAACACCCCTTCTGCCCTGGCTCTCAGGAAATTAAGCTGAGAAAAGAGACAAGGAGGGGGAAAAATAGAAAGAAAACAGACAATTGCCTGGAGCTGCTTCTTGTTCTGCAACATTGGGGCTAAAAATAGCTTGTCGGAGCCTTTCTGCCCATGGGCGCTGTACGGGGAGCAGCCCGCTGCTCCCTCCTCTTGCAGGAGGCAAAGCAGTCCCAGCTTTCAGATATTCATGTCTGGCTTGTGACAAGGGCTTTGGTTGACTCTTAGTCTGTTTTTGTTTCTCAACCCTGAGTGTTTCATTAGAGAGAATCCACAGGAAAGCACTGAGAGCTTTTCAGGGAATGAGGAGCGGGCGGCATGCTCAGGCACAGACCCCAGTGAGTGCAGGAGGAACCACAAATATTGAACTTTCCCTGCCACAAATAATTCCTTGAGAGTGTTCTGTTATCTCCCTGTGCCCATAGAACACATTGGAATTGCGTTCCAAAGTCTTTAAAGTTTCTCTGTATAAAAGGCACACAGCTGCTCTGTGGTGGAGGAAATTAAAAACCCTCACAACAACCCGTTTGTCTGCCTGGGGAGAGATGGATTCATCCGGAAAAAACCTGCAGCTTCATCCCACTCTCTCTGCAGCTGGTGCATGGGACCACTCGAGGATGGAAAGTGCAGGAGGTACATGTGTCCTCACCTGGCAAATGCAGGGCTGGCATCTATCCAAGGTCACAAAGTTCAGTGTAGCTGGTTTTAAAGAGGAGCCACCTAATTTTCTGATCAATTATAACATTTGTAAAGGTGTCTGGAAGCCAATCCTCAGCTCTGGTGGTGAGTGATTGGTAGCAGAGGTCAGGAAGGGTTTCCCTCTGGCATGTGGCTGCCCAGGTGCCTCTGTGAGCAGTCATAGTGTCACCTCCCTCTGAGGCAAGTGACACTGGGGGTGAGGGGTCAGCTTGGACACACCGGCACGGTGCTCAAGCTGCCTGGCTGTGATTGCATTCAGAGCACAGCACCCCTGATTCAAAACCACCTTGGGAGAGCTGGAGGGTGATGACTCTGACTGGAGGGAACATGGACGCACAGAGCCAGCCCTTCCAGACTCTCCCAGTCCAGTGGAGGGATTCACCCATCCCTTCTCCTGTGACATCCAACCAAGGAGGCGTGAGTTCTCCCTGCACTAAGTCTCAAGCCTCCCAGAAAAGCTTTTCCTCAGCTGGGCTTCCCATCTCTGATGCTCGGCTGATATCCCAAAGCTTAGTGGAGAACAGGGAGGTTTTGGTGCTGCAGCTGTGCTCTCAGGCTGAGTGACCTTCTGACTGTCAGAAAACATGTCCTTTGTGAGAGTCCTGTGGCTGCCAACGTCCCCTCCCGCCAGCTTGAATGGGACAAGACGTTTTTGCCATACAGATCACGGTGTTAGGACAAGCCAGCTTCTAAAGATCACAATTCTCCAGCTACTAAACCCCAGGTGTGGCAGCTCCGGCTTCGTCTCCTTTCCTGGAGCCCCTATTACCGCACACTCATTACTGTACTGTGCAGAAATCCCTCAGGGTTGTTCCAACACACAATCCCTGACAGAACACAGAGTGACCCTGGTGCCGTGCTGCATATTCATGGAGCAGCATCCCGGGGCAGGGGAGAGCTGGTGCTGCAAACAGCACCCCTCTGCCCCATCAGCCTGCCCTGCTCTCCCTTGTCTCTAGGCACAGCCTCCTGCCTGGAGTGCCCATGGACGGCTTCGCAGCTGTGACAAATCACCGGGATATAATTGGTGTGAGTTGGTGGTGGTGTTCCCGCGCGTTCTGGGCTCCATGTGCCACAGCCGAGATGCATTTTAGGCTCCCCAGATCTCCCACTCTTGTCTCATGGGATGAACAAGAAGAATCTGAGCACATGAACACCACAAATGAGCAGGGAGAGGGCGAGAGCTCATGCTTGGCTGTCACCCCAAATCAAGAGAGGCTCTTCTCGCCCCTCCAGCTACATGGCAGGTGGGGACAAGTGACACAGCCCACCTGTGCCACGCCAGTGAGAGGTGTCCCACTGGGACAACATCTGGTGAAAAGCTAGCAGATTATGGAATGCCCGAAAGCAAATGATTTTGGGGAACAGGAACAGGGTTTTCCAGCCCTGGGGCTCGTCTCTCCTTGTCACCCTGCAATGGCCACCAGCCCTGAGCAGTCCCTGGCAGTGCAATGGCTCTTTTCCAGGCAGCCAAGGGTTGGTGCAGCCGTGCCTCCCCGATGCCTCTGTCACTGCCCTTACCACTGCATCATCTTCCTCTCTGACCTCTTCCTCTCCCTCCAGTCAAAGCATCTCTCCTCACTGTCTCCTTTCCCTGGCAGAAACCCATTACTGCCTGCAATGCATTCTCATTCAACCTCACATACATTTTTGCCTTTGCCTCTATTTTATATCCTCTGCAGGATTTCATGGGCTTTAGAATATTTTACTTCCTTTTCCTATGACATGTTTTATGGAGTTTTAATTATCATTGTTTATTATTATCATGCTTTAATTGTCTGCTTGGGTACCTCAGCCCTCGAGTGAGCAATTTATAAGTAACCTTATTTTTATTATTACTATTATTTATCTGGCTTTCTCACATTCTGCACATCTCCCCTCTGCCCCTTTCCTATCTTACAGGCCTGTGTGTTCAGTTCCTTCATCTCTTTCCATATGTCAGACGTGCCAAACCCTCTTGGATTCATTTCCACTTGACTTTAATGCTCTTTTTTCTGCTTTTACTGAGATGCTTCGAAGGGAGTGAGAACCAGGTGTAGCCCTGCAGCGACAAAGTGACCAACCTCAGGCACCACCTTGAACTGAGCCCGTGTTGCATTTGGGAAGCTGGGAGGGGACAACATTCATCACTCTGCCACAAGCTGAGGGGGATGATGACCATTGCTCTGCCACGGCAGTGACTGGCCATCCTTACAGGTGAGAGCTGGGGGGCTCTTCCTGGGGCTGTGATGGAGGGGCGATGAACAAGGGATGAGCAGAGGTATGGGACAGGTGATAAAGAATTGCTCCCTGCTGCACAGCCAGAGCTCTCAAGGCAGCTGCAAAGACTGTGCAAGGTGTGGGTCTCCCTCAGGTGTTTGTGCAGGAATAACACCACAGGTACATGAAGCAATGCAGGGCTGGGGAAGTGAGAGGTAGGGGATCATGGGATCATAGAATCATAGAATATACTGAGTGGAATGGGATGAGCCTCCTAACAGTGGCTCCTTCAAGAATTCCATAGTTTTGCTGGTACTGGAACACCACCTGGATTTTGCTCCATTTCTCTGTGGGTGACCCGCACTCATCTCCCTCTGAGACCAGGCACCACGTGCAGAGCCCACAGGCTCCTTGGCTTTCCTGGTGTCTCCGCCTTGGAAGGCGGCTGTCAGGGATGGGCTGGACCGGGATATGGGGGCTGAGGGTGTGCGAGGATGTTCCTGATCCTGGGAGCCACGGGCTCAGCGCCCGGATGGCCGAGCTCCTTCCTCCTGTACATTCGCTCTCGGCGAGTAGCTCTGCTAATGAGCTCGCTGGCAGCAACAACTGCATGCGCAGCAGTTTTGAAGGCAGAGCCTGCTAGAAATGAATTTTTAGCTCATACAGAGCAGGGCTGCTGGCTGGAGCCCGGAGCTGGATGCGCCTGCATAGGGTCAGCCACGCGAAGACTGGGACATGGGTGGGAGAAGATGATAATGCTTTGTTCCCCGATGCCCACAGAAAGGAAATGGAGGGGAAGTACACATTACTGTTTGCTGGGTGCTATTTTGCAGGCTCTGCTTTTGTCCCCTGTCTCAGGGGAATCACCTGTTACTAGCACCAGTAGTCTTGAGCCACAGGGCCAGAGGTTCCATTCCCCCAAAACCCAGGTCTCATGTTTGGCAGCTCTAATGAGGGGAAGCGAATCCAGGCTGGCAAACAAGGCTACGTCACACCTCTCTCTCTGCAAAGAGGTTTTTAGAGCTGGCTTAAATGGATTTTGGGAAAATGTCTTTGGGATTGGAGCTACAAATAGCTTTTTGATCAAAACAAAATCGTTCATTTTGAAAACTGAAACTGTTTCATTAAACATGTTTGGGCTTTGTTTGTTTATGTCAGAAGCGATGGGTTTGCCGGGGTCTGGAAATTGGAAAGTTTAAAGTATTCTTCTATCTTGGACTTTGAATGTGAAAGCATTTCAAAGGTGCTATGGAAGAATAAGAACAATTAAAAATTTATTTCCTGTGGGAAAAAGGAATGATTAAAACGATCAGAATAAAGATCACATCTCTATTTTCAGGCAAACTTCTCTCGGCTTTAAAGGCAGGAGGTGGCATCTGGGCTGAATAGAATTGCACAGAGGCCTTTGTGTCATTTGAAGCGGGAGAGGGGAGCGTACCCCGGGCTGTAGAAAGGCTTTGCTGACACCTGACATTTGAGGCATTCTGCCCTTTTCTGAAGCCAAACGCCTTAGAAGTGTTTTCATGAGCAGTGGCGATAATCAGGCTCAAATCCCAGCTCCCTCAGAATCCATGGGCTCTCCCGCAGCCCCTGGATGGGCCGGTGTGTCGTGCTCTGCCAGAGTTGGATGGGCAGTGCCAGCATGGGAAGGGCAGGTGGGGGAAAGGGAACATGGTGATGTCTGGAGCTTCTCAGCCCTTCGGTGCAGAGCCTCCTAAACCCATGGGCCCCTTTCGCCTCCTTGGTGAGCCCTCTGGCTTTCATCCTATTTCCAAGGGACAATAATCTGTGGAACAGAAGGTTGCTCTCAGCTCCAATTCAGTTGAGAGGGATGGAAAGGGTATGTATGGCAGCTCTGAGCTTTCCTGTTACCCCAGCCATGCTGGAGCCCAGGGTGGCTTGGCTGCACCACCATGCAGAGCCCGCAGCTCCCAGCATGTCCCTGGACCTGGAGTTGGGAGCACAGTGCACAGAGGACCAGCGGTGGGATTGGGGGAGCAGGCTCCGTGCCGTGGCCAGAGCCTGGATGGATCCTGTGAACAAAGAAACCCGCCTTTGAAACCAGGCAGACCCGCCCAGCCCTTTGCAAAGCAGAAGCAGCTGGCTTGACTAATTAAATGTTAAAAATTCCAGCAAGATGAGAGTACCAGAAAACAAACAGGCACAGGAGCCAGGACGGAGCGAGTTGGAAAGGATCCGTACGATTCCCTGTCTCTCCCATATGTGTCTGGATAGATGCTGGCACCTGTGCAGCCATGTGTTCACCCGCCCGTGCTTCCATGCTACACTCAGTGCGCTTCCATATCCATCCATGGGGATCAGAAACGGGAGGATTGTGCACCCCCACATCACCCCACCCCTCCCATGGCCACATCCATGTCTGTATGTGGGTCCAGAGCCCTGGGGGCACATAGTGCCTGTCCCTGTGCTGTGCTAAGTCCCTGCTGCAGGCTCTGCCTTGCCTGCCATGGTGAGAGGCATCTCCATCAGTCTCTATTTGATGGTTTAGGGGAGGAGGGTAAATATTTGTTAGCAGTGGTTTTGCAAATCGCCACTTTGTGGAGAGGAAATAAGAGCCATCCATTTGTGCTTGTGCTATTAAAGATTTTCTATAAAGTGCCTACATTTCCAGTGCAGCTGAATGGATTTCAGTGCAGAAAACTGCCAGGACAGAGAGGCACAGTGGAGGAAAATATCATATACAATGATTCACAAACACATAAAAATACCCTTCCCAGCTTGGCTATTCTTCCACTGCACAACAAACACCTTGTGAGTCATTCTCAAATGTATGGATGCATTGGAAAATGGAAGTTGGATTTGAACATTATTCATTAAGACCTGGGATTAGTTCACTTCTCCATTTAGCTCCTCAAAGCCAGCATGCCAAGTCAAGCTAAAATGCATTTTAAGGCTGTTTCGGTCACCAGGCACCTCTAACAACCACGGTGGTTTTCTACATCAATGTTTCTGTATTCAGCGTAAAAAAAACCCCAACTTAATTCCTTGCTTCTTGCATTGAATTAATCAGATATCTGAAGGTAGGTGGAGGCAAAAAATCAACATTTTTCTTGGCAGGCACATTTAAGTTGAAGGGCTGTAGCTCTTGCTGCAGACGACAAGATTGCAATGTTCAGGAGATAAAGAAAGGGGATGGAGGGCATCCACAGAGTGACAGCCACGTGCACGCCCTGCCGCTGGCGGGGGCAAACAGCCAGGGACGAGGACAGAGCCCGGGGATGATTTACAGCCATGCGTTGATGCTGCATTCTCTCTACAAACACGTTAACTCCCACCTCGGAGGAACTGTTAATGAAAACTTGCGTCAGCTCTTCCGACGCCTGTCAGACACAAAGATACTGCTGGATGTGCGGCCAGAGTGGAGCTGAGGTCGGGAGCAACATCAGGGCCACGTGCTGCCTGTGACAGCTATAGATGTGTCCCCATCGCTGCCCCCACGTCCGATGCCATTCATGGGAGCACAAGTCCAGCAGAGGGGAGTAGAGCAGAGGAACTGGCCAAAGGGACACCAGACACCACGAAAATGGCCCGAAGCAGATGTGACATACTTCACAGCTTCCACATAAAAATTTCAGGCCAGTTTGTAACTGGCACGGCGGCTGCACGTGAGGCGACAGAAACAGCATCTCCTTCCCCTGCCAATGGGGAAAAACAGCACAGCTGTGCTTACTGCTGCTCCCAGGGATATTTAGTCTCATTTAATGACAGTATGGGGCAGTTTGGTGCAAACATATGGACGATGCGGCCACGTTTCAACAATTACTCAGCTAACGGGTTGTTGTACCTACACTTCGGATGCCTAATCCCACGTCGGGGACTGGGAACAGCTGTCCTTGGTGCATGGGTATGGTTCCTGCTAACAACACTCTGCTCGTGTGAGCTGCCCTCTGAGGTCCGGTTCCTCCCAGGCCATCAGCAGGAGAAATACCACGAGTGAGGCACCTGATGGAGGGCAAGCCCACGGCCAGCGTGGCCGCTGGGGTGCTGTGCCCTCTGCCAGCCAGCTGAGCCAGCTCCAGGCCAAGCCAGCAGCTCCCCTGCATAATTGCATAGCACCAATACCTTGGTGAACAGCACAAGCTGCTTGTGGGCAAGGAATCAAAATTCATAGAATAAATTATACGCGCTAAATTATTTGCCCAGCTTTGTTGATTATCTGCAGTTAAAAAGTTGGAGAGAGCTGAGCTGCTCCACACATAAACACCAGACAGATCCTTGCAGGCGGGAGGTGCTCGGCATTGGCAGAGGGAAGAGGAGAACTGCCAGCCCTGGTGGGGAGTGAGCTGCCTGTGGACACACTTCCCTCTGGCATCCCCAGAGGTTGGGATGGATATCAGCCCTGCCACGCAAGCGAAGAAGTTTCTACAAACACCTTGGTGGAGTTTACTACATCATTACTCAGCGAGCTGCAGTTTGGTGGTGACGCTCCTACGCACAAGAGGGATTTACTCTTTGCTAGCTGAATGAAATGAGGTTTGTGATGTATCTGTATGTTATAAAGCATTTAATGGCATAAAGACAGTTTGGTGAAAGCATGAGAACAAGCACATGAGCCTGCAGCCCAAGCTGTGGATGCCCTGTGCACATGGAAGGGTCCTGCTCCTCCTGTGCCTGGCCAAGCTCCTTTCCCTCTGCCAAGAGGAGGAAGCTCGTGGTGGGTCAGCATGTTGAAGGTCTGTGATTGAGCCTGGTGATGAATCGCAGCTTGATGACTTCCTCTACATCAATGGAGCTGAACTGGCTTGGGGAAACTGTTTGATTTAAGAAGAATAGGCCTAATTTTGGAAGTGCTTCACACCCATCAATCTAAGTGAAATTCATTTATCTGAGGCACAGCTGATATGTCTCCCATTTACATAGCACTAAGTGCCTCACAATCCTTGATATATTGAAGCTCACAGCAGGGGAAGAGGATAACGTTGCTATCCCCATTTCGCAGGCGGAGAAGGGAATTTGCAACGTAATCCAATGAGTCACGGGAGTCAAACAGGCACCATGCCCTGGACCCGGGATCAGTGTCCACCTCCCCAGCTGCTCATGGCTCCGGACATGCTGCAGTGAGGACAGAGCAGCTGCGCACGCGTCCGGGCCGATGTCCACGGGGAGCGGAGAGAAGGAGCTTCAAAGCATTTCCCATCTCCGATCTAACACGGTTTTATGAAGTGTTTGCAATAGAGTCTCAAAGGCAGGGTTGGGAGGCAGAGTGGGAATCACAGCGGTATCTGATGGAAGAGATATTTAGAGGGAAGAGACATATGGCATCTTAAATAAAAAGAACCTACTCAGTGGTTAATCTCTACTTGAAAAGCATCCAGGACGAGCTCGTCCATCTCGTGTCTCACACCCTGCCATGCTGCCGGCTGGGTGAAGATGCAGCCACTGCAGTTAAGGCCGCAGGGCTGAGGTTTTGGGGAAGCTGAAGCCCCTTTCCCACTTCTCAGTGGGTCCTGCATAGCTGCCTGTGAGAATTCCAACCTGGGGAGGAGAGGCTGGGGTGCTGCAGGGCAAGCAGAGTGGGATTCTGGGCAGCAGCCTCCATTCCCCAACCTCCTTTACAGCTCTGTCCTTGGTGGCCTGAAAACAGAAGCAGGCAGGAAAAACAAGTGCTTTCTTCCCGCAACTCTCCATGGGCACTTAGGACAATGATGGAATACTTGGGCAATCACACAATGTTTGTTTAATGCCAAAACTATCCTGGCCACTTTACAAACAAGCATGAGTAATGGCAGAGCGGGGTGGGGGAGAGCAGAAGTTTCTCTCTCTTCCTCTGAGATCTTCTGAGTGTGCACTTCTGCTGTGATTTATCCTTGTTGCAACCTTATCGGCTCGCTGGGGATGTAAATCAAGCAACCCGACATTTTACCCGGAATTCCAGTTATTTATACATAGATTGAAAGGGTGTAATTACGGCTGTCTAAAAACAGACCAGCAGAGAGGACAGACACAGGTGTCCGTCTCCGCGGAGGTTTGGGATGGAAAAGTCCGTGCTGGCTCCCTGCCCATCCCTGTGGATTAGAGGCCACTTGCACCTTTGCGGCTCCACTGAGGTGGAGGATGGGAAGCAGGGATGTATTGGCAGTTCAGGAATCAGTCTCCTGGTCTTTTGGAAAAGACCTGGCTGGGGCTCTCTCCTCTTTTTCCATCTCATATGTCCAGCCTTTTCTGGGAAGAGGTCTGGCTAGGAGAGATTGATGAATCCTGCCTGCGATTCTCTTCATCCCTCCTCTGGGAGCCAGTGTTTCTCGGAAGGGGATGTTGTGCCAGCTCACCTGGCTTGAACGTAGCATCCCATTTCGGTTTCCCTGTGGGTTTCTTTGTGGCTGGAAGAGGGAAGCAGACACACGCGTGTGAGTGTTGTGTTACCCAGGGTGTCAGGGGGGCAGCAGCAGCTGTGGCCAGCCCCTCTGAGCACTCCTGAACATCCACATCATGCCACCTTCATTAGCTGGTTTGCTGTGGCTGTTGGGAAAATCTCCTGACAAGTGATTTAGTGCCATGGCAAAAGCGTGACGCGGTGGGACACATCCCTGGTGCTGGTGCCCGGCTGTTGAGCAAACTTCCCTGCTCCTCTTGTGGGTGCTAAACGAGCCTCTCTCCATGGAACAACAATCTGTTCTTAATTAAAGGGTACCCAAGGAGGTGACAACACCAGCCTGAGTGAAAAGTAAAAACATGCAAAAACTTTTCCCTCGTCGTTTGTTCCATCCTGTTGGCTCATCCCCACCTGGAAGCCCCCCCAAATTAAACTTTCCCCAGCTGGGTGTGGGGTGGGAGCAGCTGGAAGGGGTGTGCGGGCGGCCCCCGCTGCTCTCGGCCGCGTGCCAGTGGGACGGCACATTAAAATAAACCTGTTACATGCTCGAAGGGATTTCAGCTATGGCTGGGATGGTGGGAAAGAGATTAACAGCACTGCTTCCCCCCTGGCACCGGCTTGACTGGCAGCTTGGGTAAAGAAGAGCCCACTCTAAGCGCTCCCAGGGGTCCCGGGAGGAGCTCATTACGTCTGGGCTGGCAGTAGCCGGCAGTTCTGCTTTGTGAGCTGTGAAACTAATGTTTATCCACCACTCGGGCAGGCTCAGTGCTGTTGGAGGAGGCGAGGGTGTGAGGCAGGAGGAATGAGGAGCGCATTACCCAGCGTGCTGCTGAAGCTGACCGTGATGACGAGGATGGGAGTGGAAGCCCATCCTGACCAGACTGGAGGGGTCTGCAGGGTCTCCCATTCCACCCACACTTCAGCCATGCTAATTCTCTGACAGGCTCCTGCACAACCCCACTGCCAAATTGGCCTTCAGCTCAAGGCAGCCACTGCTGTTTCATCTGTAAGTTGCCATGTACTTTAACAGCCTCTCCCTGATCCCTTGTAATCTTGCTTTTTTTTCACTGTTCCCAGACATCTCTCCCTCCCCTTCCCTCCCTTTGGCAGCTGTGGAGTCAGCAGCAGCCCCACACACCTATTGAAGGCTGGAGAGCATCACAGCAGTGCCCGTGGTACCTGAGCATTCCCTGGCCAGGCCAGCAGGTGGGCTGGATCCACATCCCTGTGGGACCTCGAGGTGCAATGCAGGGGCCACCATGCCTCTCTGCAGGATGCCCTTCAGAGGCCCAGCATGAAAGACATCTAAAATTCATAAATGTCAAGGAGGAAAGGAAGTGAGGACAACTAAATATAGAAATCCAAACACCTCCTTTAAGGCGACAGAAACAGTGTGATGTGCACAACCGAAAAGCCTCCTTGGACTTGAGTCTGGCACAGCGTTGAAGGGCAGCTTGGTGACTGTGGAAGGGAGATGTGTGTATCTTACTAGAGTCAACGCACAAAGATTTACTCTTAGAAGCATGTACACATCTTCTCCCTCTCTACTCTGCTCAGGTGAGACTCCACCTGAAGCACTGCATCCAGCTCTGGAGTCCCCAATGGAAGACAGATGTGGACCTGCTACATCCAGACTAGAGAAGAACCACAAAGATGGTTAGAGGGCTCAACACCTCTGCTCTGGAGGCAGGCTGGGAGAGCTGGGCACACTCAGCGTGGAGAAGAGAAGGCTCCAGGGAGATCTTAGAGCCCCTTCCAGTGCCTAAAGGGGCTTCAAGAAAGCTGGAGAGGGACTTTGAATACGGGCATGGAGTGACAGGACAAGGGGGAATGGCTTCCCACCGCCAGAGGGCAGGGGTAGATGGGATATTGGGGAGGAATTCTTCCCTGTGAGGGTGATGAGACCCTGGCACAGGGTGCCCAGAGAAGCTGTGGCTGCCCCATCCCTGGAAGTGTTCCAGGCCAGGTTGGACAGGGCTTGGAGTAACCTGGGCTAGTGGAAAGTGTTCCTGTGCATGGCAGGGGGGGGGAACTGTATGATCTTTAAGGTCCCTCGCAATCTAAACCAGTCTGTGATTGGGGACTCGCAGATCTGTGTTGGTTAGGGGTCACTGTGAGCCCCCAAACCTGCCCTCAGCCCTCTCTGCATGAAATGTGATGCTTCTGATCCCAGATGTTTCTTTCGCAGGAGCTGGAGGGAGAGGCCTGCATCATCCCATTTTTCCTGCCCGAGTACAGGAGCTTCCCCAGCCACACATGTTCCTACCAGAAACCAGGGTTTCATCCATGATGCAGTGTGCACAGGGAGATGGAAGTGAAACCCCTCATGTTTCTGAGTTGAAAATGTCTTTTATTTCTGTTCCATAGGAGATGCCAGTGCTCACTTCTCCATTCCACTGCAAGGGGAACAGAAATGGGTCCTGAAGTGTCTGGATTTGCTGTGGAAAGAAGATGCTGATTTTTCTACAGGGAATTGCGTAGCAGAAGTAGCTAAAACTCAACAAAAAAAAAAAATTTCAGGGTTGTCAGAGTCTTCAGTTTCTGTTTTAATTATTAGTCTGGTGGGATTTTTTCAGAAATTATGTTTCCACAGTGATAACTGTTATCACTTTATTTTATAGGCTCAGCTATTCACAAGCCAGGAACGAGCAGGATTGTCACTGGGACAAGATTCCAGGACACATTCACAAGCAGAAAGTGTGGAGTTTCTTCTGCCAAAGGCACCCCAGGTGAGCAGGGTGCTCCATGCCGGAACACCAGGCTGGGGACTGCGGAGCCAGCTGGCAGGATCTGGCCCTCAGGTGTTATGTTCTGATGGACCAAGGGAAATGGGATGCCAGGGATGGCTCGCTCAAAGCACGGCCCGCGTCTCTCCAGTCCCATCATTCTTGTTGGGATGTTTTATCTTTTTAATTTGTTACGTACCATGCATCATCTGATTAATTATTGCTTCTCTGCAGGGAGGGCTGGAGTTTATAGAGCAATTCAGCTTCAGTGTTGGCTTTACACCCCCTCAAAGCCCCGAGGAGGCTCCGCGCGGTGCTCAGGCGATGTTCCGTCGATAATAATGACTCAGCGTTTGGCCGCTCCACGGGTATATCAGAAGCGCTTTATTAAAAAGTACACAGTCCGTGCATCGACCATAAATCCAGCCAGGAGCTGCCGAGTGCATCGTGCTGCACACACATCACTCGGGCAGCCTCCCCGGGCTGGAGCTGCCCCTGCCTCTGCCTTTCCCTGCCTGCTCCTCGTGGCCCCTGGAACGATGGAGTTTAATTGCCGTGGTGGCCTGGGATGCATTGAGCTGCTTGGCATGTCCGTCAGCCCCGTGCAGGCAGGAACAGGCACAATAAAATTCCCTTTACAGCCACATCTCTCCATCGCCGGAGCGAGAGCCTCTCCCTGAAGAAGCTTTCCCATTCAGCAGCTGAGAAGGAGGAGGCCGTATAACTGCTCGGGAAGGCGCTGCAGCAGGACTAACAGCAATGAAATGCAGTTGAACATTTCCAGCACTGAGTAAACCATATGTCTTCATAATTTGATTGTGCCCCGGTCCCCCAGGTACCTCCCAGCTCTATTGAACACCGATGGAGTTATTTGGAATCATAAATAATATTATCAAAGAGGGTCTTCTGGGTAAACAGAGCCGGTGTATAAATTGTCGGCGGCGGTATTGATTGTTCTGAGCTGACTAATGAATTATTCTGTTTAAGGGCTGTGGAAATAGCGCTCAGCGTTTTCAAGGAAGGGCCCTTTGGATGCTTCCCCCTGGTGCTGCTGGGCTTTGCTGCCCTGGCACAGCCCCTGGGGCAGCAGCCCTGCGGCGGAGTGATGCCGGGGCAAGCGGGCAGGGGTGTATTAACCACAGGAGCGTGTCATGGGCAATTGGAAAAACATCTCACTAACCTTCAATCCCACCACTTCATCTTTCCCCTCTGCCTTTCTCACGTCTCCTTCTCCCTCCCTCTTTATTGACACAGCAGGAGCTGATGTGGGGTGTGGGGCTGCTCTCTGAGGGGCACCACATGCTTACCACCAACCACCCAAGGCTTATGACCCCATCCCAGGGTGAGCTCTGCTCCCTGCCTGGAGGGAGACTGGACACTTCTCCCTCCTCTTCCCATTCCTTGTCTTTTTGGCCTTCCACCTGTTTAAATTTGGGCTTTTTCCCCAGCTGCCTTATGCCCTGTCCCAGACCAAGGAGAAACGAGCCATCCTTTTCAACAGAACTTGCCTTTTTTCCCCTCACCTGCATAATGAATTCTGTTAAATTTCCAGTTTTCCATGCCTTTGAAGTAGGGGACTCCAAACGCTTCCCACTAATCTCGAGCAGCAGCATCTGAGACGCTGAAGGCGCTGGCGGGGAGATGGCAGGGAACCAACCAACAATTACTGGCGTTTGGGGGCTGGGGCAGCAGGAAGAGACAGCTCATTTTAAAATAAATTATGCCATTAAAAAGCTTTTGTTCTTTTTCCCTGCTTTTTGGGCTACAGACTCAGCAGAGAAGAAACAGAGGAGGAGCATCTCAGTGGAGTGGCTGGTGCAGAGGAATGGGATATGTGGAAGCACACCAGAACATAGGAGAATGTCCTTGCAGAGCCGGGCACGGGGAACATGTCCATCTGCTCCAGGTGTGCAAGGTTGGGAAGGAGTTAAACTGAGCCACCCAAGCCCTGAATGTCCAGCATGATTCAGGCCATTTAATTAGTGTCCCATGCTCCGGGAGTTCGATAGCGTTTTCCCCCCGGGAGGAGTGCACCAGCTCACATATATTGCCTGTTATCTTTCAAGTACTCCGAGCAGAATGCTTTTTCAGTAACCTCATCAAAGGATAAGCCAGGATTCAGATAAGCTTTTCAAGGAGGAAGTCAGGGTTATAATTTTCAGAGACTTCTGAATGTCACCTCCAATTTTCGGCTCCGCCGTTGGAGCGGCCGTTTTTGGAAGCCACCCAGCCTCAGATATTGAAATGGGTGACCTGTGGACTCGGGCCTCCTCAGTTCCTGGTCATCGTCAGTCTGGCAGATCCTGGAGTTGAAAGTGCCTGAGATTTCTGACTTTATAATAATGCGGTTTCTCAGAAGTGCAAATTACAGAGGAATTGGTGCTAAACTCCCCATTAACTATAGAGCCAGAGAAATCCTCAGTGTCCCAAATTACCTGTCACTTTCTCTGTAACGTGGCATAATTCTGTCGCTTAAAAAAAAAAAAATAAAGGGCTGTAATTTGAAATTTCAGTGAAATTCCTAATTGAGTGTGTGGCTCACTTTGTAGCAGGCTGTGCCCATCCCCTCAGCTGCAGGGCAGTGGGTTTGACATCACCTGGACATCATGATGCTCCCCAAGTCCCCAGGTGGGACCCCTCAGTGATGGTCTCCCCTTCTCTGGTCTCTTTGGAGTGTTGGGAGGTCTTCTGTAGTACTCAGCCTGCAGAGAGAGCAGGGATAAAGGGGGTTACAAGGATCCTCAAGAGTAGAAGAACAGGATTGAGGGAGAAGGTGGCAGGAAAACTTCAACTCAGGTTAATTTCAGGGTTAAACCAGCTGCTGTCCCTATAAAATGCCTGTGTCTCACAGAGACATCAGCTTATTAGAAGGTTTTGGATATGGGAATGTGAGTGATTTTCCAGAGCAGGAGACAGAAGACAGATACAGTCAGTGGTATCAACAGGCATGGCAGGAATGAGACTCTGAACCGTTGGGTTTTTGTGAATTAGATTTTGTTGTGAGTTGCAAACAACTTTTGGCTGCATCTCCAAGGCCACATTTTTAGCTTTCATTCATGACCACAAGATTTTCACCAAAAATAACCTACACTGATTAAAAAGGACTTTTACATAAATACAGGGAGGGGAAAGCCAGGGGAAAAGCAATGACCAAAATATGTTCTTCTTTCACTACTGCCTGCTGGAGGGATCACCAGTGTGTCACCAGAGTGAGTTTGGAGCTGCAATTTCTGCCCTAAGTTTGGGTATTGCCACCCACCGGCCACCCCTGAGCTGGGAGCTGGTGGTCCTGTGTCCTGCTGTGACCACCCCAGAGGGACCATCCCCACCCTGCAGTTTTGTGCTCATCCATAGCCAGTCATCTCTCCCCTGTCGTTTTCCCAATGCAATTCCCATGACTTCAAAACAGCTGGTTTGGACTCATCCCAGCGGGGGAAGAAAATTGGTTCCCTGGAGCCCATTTGCAAACACACTCCCGGCTTTAGTTTTCCTCCCTGTAAATGGTAGCACCATTTGGGTTCTCTTGGAGAACTTCCCAGCCCTGTGTAAGGGTGTTCTGCTGCTGCTGCTCCCAGGGATGGCAATGGGGACAGGACCGGCAGGGTGAGTCACTCCTGGTCCTGCGCCTCTCACTGATGGGGACAAGACAGCGTGACCATGGGCTGGTGGGTCCTTCTGCAAGGGTTTTTGACAAGGATTCCAGAGCTTTGGCATAATGAGATGAGTTGCTGGTGTCTGGCTGTGACAGTGGCTGTTACCCTCTGTGCTGTCCCCTTGGGCACTGCAGTGTGTCTGTGCTGTGTCTGGGACAGGGAGCCCTCATTGTCCATTAGAAGGGGTCATGGAAATCTAGCTTTGGAGTTGGTTGACTGGGCTTTGCCCTCAGAAGAGGCTGGTGCTGGACCTCTATGAGGCAGGCACAAGGCTCTTCCCCCTCATGTGCTGCTCAGCTGTTAGACCCTGAGGGGGAGTTTCTGGCTGCAGAGAGATATAAGCCAAAAATCTCTGCAAAAAGCTGAAGCTGGCTGAGGTGGTCCTGGCTGGGCAGGGCAGAGGAGCTGGAGTGGGTGAGAGTCCTGCCAACTCTGGGCATTGGTGTGCGTGGGACTGGTGAAACGCTGTGTGAGCCCGAGCCATGCCCAGCTCTGTGGGCACCTGGCTCAGGTCTGGCATTGCCCCTTTGTGTCCTCCCTGCTCTCTCTCCCTTCAGAGGAAGAGCTCGGCCACAGGCAGATCCCTTCCCCTGGGAGAGGGGGTGGGAAGCTGCACGGGTTAAAAAGAAGTCAGCAGCGACTCAATGCCTTTTCTTCCCCTCTGGTTTTTTTCTTCTTTTTCCCTCCTGGCTGAATCAATAATTAAGCATATTCTAAGTAGTACAGTTTTGCTTGAAATTTTCCATTTGGCTTGGGCATCAGTTGGAAATGAAATATTTAGATGACAGAATATAGTAATAAAGCCAAGACACATTTTCTGCTAGTATATTTTATTTATTTTGTTTAATAATGAGGTTCTGTGTCTGTCTCTACCACCCCTTCCACCCCCCCCATATCAGTGGCTTTCTCCTTTCCCCCTTTCCTTTGGAGGCAGGAGATAATATCCCCCTTCTAAAAAAATAATAAAGTCTGGCTTGTCTAACAAATCAGACCCTGTGCTCTGATGTTGTAAGTGTTCAAAGGAGCTTCCCAGAAGGCTGAGGGAGGGGAGGAACCCAGCACCGATGCTCGTGCTCCACTCATCTGTCTGCAAGGACAAAGTGAAACGGATTGCTTTGCTTAAAATTATTTGTTCCTTGGTGTAATACCTTTAATAATTCCCCGGGAAGGGAATGGGTCCTTGCCATGTGGGAACAGAACCTTCTCTGCTCTGTCTCCCCTTGGCAGTTCCATGTTTCCACTTTTAAATGTATTCTGGCTTGTCTGGGCCCTTTTCTCCGCCCCATCAGCGGGGTCGAGATGCTTGCAGGAATATATTCCCTGGGGAATGCCATGAATGCATTACAGGTGCTGGCAGGAGAGCAGGGAGAAGGGGTGGAATGCCCAGTGGTTGACCAGGGAAGGCTGTGAGACCTGACACAGTCCTGACCCTTCCCATCCCCATTCCCTCACCCCATGTAGGTGGGAAATGCTTGTGCTGCCCCTAAAAATTCTTTGCAGCTTCAGCCTTTCCCCCCCTCGTTCTGCTTTTGGAATGTAAAAGCAAATGTAAATCCCTCAAATAGAAATTACTCCCAGGAAATTCCTATCATGTACAGCGAAGCGCTTCATCCCAACAGCTTCAAAATGTTTCCCTCAGATTTTGATCTTTTCTTCAGAACCTGTTTACAGTTAAAAAAAAAAATAAATAACTGTGTCTGTATTTGAGATGGTGTGGATTTGAAATGGAGTGTTTCTCCCAAGCAGCCTCTGTGTGCAAAAGCTCTTGTCTGAAAAGCAAATTAAGTTTCCCAGTAAAGAAACATGGAGCTTCCCTTTCTTTGAGGAGGTAACTGGCCCCATGGGAGGTTTGGGCCTGTTTTATGGTCCCTGAATGTCACCAGGTCCAGTGCACGGTCCTTTCCTGGTGTAACAGAGGCTGTAGCAGGGCCCTGGGGGGAACTGGGGTACCTGTGCCAAATCACAGCTCTGTTGGTGCTTCCCAGGCTGGACTGTCCCTGCCACCCCCCATGGAAAGGTCCCTTTCCCACCCATCAAAAGGCTTTTTCTCCTGGTGACACTGACCTCCAGCTGTCTCAAAAGTGGGATTAAAGAAATGGAAAAAATAAAGAGCGAACCAAAACCACCTCCAGCCTCCTATTTCGGGTGTGAAGGTGCGTCAGATGTCTAATTATTTGCACAGCTTGGCTCTCGGAGCTCTCCTGCACTTCAGATAAACATTTTGTATACATTCGAACTGGAAATGAGGAGGATAGCTGAGCTGTGTTGGGCTGTTTGGGATCATGAGTGTTTGAGAAGTCAATCCGTTCATCCTCAGCAAATTAGGGGTGCCCAAAAGTGAGACTTTTCTAATATTTGCTCAGGCCTGCGTCTCGTGCCGCACGTTCCCGGGAGGAAAGGCTTGTGCAGGAATTTAATCAGAGGCTCTTACAGCTTCATTGTGTGAAAAAGAGTGGGATTGGAGAGATTCCTGGGGCCTGATTCTCGTGTTGCTTGGTCGGGATGTTGCTTTGGTCTGTCCTTCTGCAGCCAGCATGGGTCTTTTGGTGATTCACAGCTGCCTTACCACATGATTTCCTCCACTGGTCCAAATCTTCACCCTATTTTGGACAATCCAGGCTGAGTTTGGCTTCCCCTTCCTGTTCCTTCACACAGAACCACTGGTTTGAACTCTCCAGGGCACTTCAGAGCCGAGCTGAGCACAGGGGAGTAGGAGAAATCCTTCCTTGTTGCTCACTGCAGTTAATTCTCGATAATAGTTCTCCCATTGTTAATATTGTTGTTGAACTGCTGCATTCTCACCCAGCCAGAGCTAATTATAATAATTAACAGGCAACTCATGAACTTGTCAAACTGGTAATTATAAACCGTGGGGACTTTTATCATTAAGAGATTGTTCAGGAGAGGGGAGAGGGGTGTGAAGACTCTCTGGATGAGATCCATGCCCGTGGCGAGTCTCACCTCTGCCCAGGAGACTTCTCTCCCCAGAGCTGGATTGCAGTGCTCCAGTTTCCACAGAGCCCAGGCTCTCCACGTCCTGCTGAGCAGGGAGTTGGCACTACAATGTCCAAAATAAATAAGTGACAAAGGCAAACACTTGCCTGCAGATCCCCAGGACAGCCGGGCAGGGCTGCTGCCAGCACACGCCGCAGGCGCTGGCCGGGCTCTGGCTTTGGGGAGTGTGGGAGGATGCTCAGCCTGAGCTTTCCTCTGCTTTCTTTCCCTCCTCTGGCCATCTTCTTCCATGGAGGAGGACCCTGTGGTCCATGTGCCTCCCGCTCCTATCCTGCCCTGGCTGTGCCTCTCTGGGGAAGCCCTGTGCTGGTCACTGGCATCACTCCCTCCTTTGCACATCCCCTGGCAAGTTTGGCTCAGATATTCCCCAAGTTTCCTCTAGTGCCTTTTGTGAGCTTTCTCTCCCGGACAGCAAACAACAAATGGTCCTTTTCACCCAGGAGATAAGATTGTTCATCTTCCAAAGTCACCGGCACTTGCGACGCTGGGTCTGGAGCAGTTTGAATAATGAGCCTTCGGGAGAACTCGTGTTTCTCTTTGTGTCCTTTTCTTAACAAAGACCTGAGGCTCCCGAGGCAGCGGCGCCTCCGCCAGGCACCAAGTGCGACAGGGGCTGCTTCTGAAGGGCACAAGTTACAGAGAAGATTTTCTTTTCTTCCTTTTTTTTCTTCTCTCCTCCACTTTTCCAATTGTATTTTTGTCATGCGCCGTCACTGAACAATCGGTCCTTTATAGAAAAATTCCCACCAGGAGCAATAGTAGTGCTGCTGCCAGATTCCCTCCTCCCTTACAACCACTATCTTTCAGTGCCTGGCATACACATTTCAATCTGAAAAGCAAAGCCAGAAGTTCTCTGTGTCCTTAAATCCTTGCTTTTTTGGCTTGTGTTGCTCACCCTCCCTTGACCTCTTGCCTCCTTTGCATCCCTCAGCCTCCCACTCCTTGCTCCAGTGGCATCCCTGCGCACTGGCCTGTTCCTGCCTGGTCTGCTGGATGCCTGCAGCATCCCTGGAGAGAGACACAGTTCTCCCATGCCTCGTTGGAGTGGTACCAAGGCACTGGGAGAGGCAGGAGAGGAAAAGGTTTCCAGTAGAGATTGGAAACCTGCATGGTCTCATCCCTCAGCCCTTTCCTGTCCAGCTGCTGGCTTTGCCTCTCCTCTCCTTTGACTACAAGGAGTGCAACAAGAAACACAGAGCTGTCCTCATAGTGTCTGCAGCTTCCCCCAAGGAGGATTGGCATCACAAACTGCTTTTCAGGCCTCTGGCTAAACATGATGGGCTCTAAAGCTGGCTGGAAACACTCTTACAGGTGCTACATGGCCTTTTGCATTGGCTGCTTCTGAGCTGAAACCTGTCCTTGCCCTGAAAATGAAGAGACATGAAAATACAGAAAGTAAAAGTACAGGAAAGCTCTTTCTCAGAATTTGATCCTCCCTTCTTGGTGCAGCCACAGAAGAGGCAGAAACACTTCATTTCCTGGGCACTGAACTTGCAAAGGTGTATGTGAAAACTCAGGCTGGGTTTCCCTTCCCTTGATGCCTTCTAGAAGCTGCCACTCACCATATTTCCGAATGCCTATTGTCCTGTAGCCCAGTCTGATGTGGGTTCCCTGAGAAACCAACAGGACTATTGCACCTGTGCTGGATCTGGGGGACAAGCAGGAGGACAAGACCAACCAGTTGCTGAAATCATCAGGTCATCCTAGAAGTCATGAAATCTACTGTAGGAGGCACTCCAGGGGCAGTGTGTCCCTTCCAGAGGCTGTGGAGAGGAGGGGTATGAGGGGTCCGTGCTGTCCTTGCCAAGCTGCTGCATCAGAACAGCACATTGGAGCATTTAAAATACATTAAAGGAGCCCTCCCTTTGAAGTGGGAAACTATCTCTATTTAATCAGAGAGAAACAATTTTTCAAAAGATTTCCCCCCCTCTTTCTCTTTACCTTCAGCTGTCTGGCTTCTCCTGTGGATAGTACCATGAATAAAACATGCATATCCCAATTAAATCTTGATTTAATTTCTCTTCTTTGCAAAGCTGATGAACTCGAGTGCTTTCACAAAGACACGAGCATTAGAATTCTTTTGTGCTGCACCAGCCAGTCAGAGGAACAAGGGACTGAAATAATCACCCGCCTCTCTCCTGGCCTTGCCAAGCTCTGCACTGGCTTGGAGAATAAACCCTAGGCTGGGATCATCCTCTGGAGCAGCAGCCGGCCTGGGGAAAAAAAATTGGTCAATGGTGCAACAAACTTTAGTTTCTGCACCAAAAAACATATATGAAAATCCCTCTTGGAAAAGGTTTGTTCCTTCATGAAGAAATGAAGCCTTAAAAAGCAGTACTCCTCAAACTTTCTTTGCTGGAGACCTTTTTCTTTAGGAAAAAAAAAAGTCTATAAACCCTCTCAGAACAAATTTCCCCCAGAAAATTGTTTTTGCCCTTCCATTTTTAATAGGGATTTTTGAAATTCATTTCCTGCATGGCTCTATATGGTGCTGCTGAAATGTCACCATGGTGATTGTCCTCATGACATTTCCATTCAGGACTTACAGCAGGAAAACAAATATATTGCTGGGATGGGGGCTGGAGGGGGCTGGGGAGGGGGCTGGACCTGTCATGGCCATGGGTTTGGGAGGGCTGGACCTGCCAGCTTTCTGTGCCTCAGTTTCCCCACCTGTGCAATGGTGACAGGTGCAGTGCAGGATCCTTTGTTAGAGTCGTGCTCCTGATGAAATCTCCTGGTTTATTTGCTTGTGGAGCTGCCTGAGAGCTGATCCTCTGTGCAGGCAGTGGCATGGGTATGTTGTCCTATGCCTCACATGTGACTTGCTCTGAGTTGACCTAACCGCCCTGCTGACGGATCAGTATTCCAGGCACCCAACTCATTTTGGAAAAATAGCAATTTATTTGCACCCAAAGGAAGTCCTGCTCCGAGTTGGTTCTGATTTACAGATGTGCTGCGGTGTGTGTGCAGCCTTGGAAATATTGGATTTATTGGCTGTGCCAGACCCCGTGTGCTGGCCTTGGCAGTGCCAGCACGTCCTTTCCCAGAATCCCTTCGCTGTGCTGTCACCCCTCGGGGTGGGGGGAAAGCATTCTTTTGCATCCTGACTTCTTGTCTGTGCTGTGGAGAACAGCAGCCTGTCCCTCCTTCCACCCTTGGACAGCAGAGAGAGGCAGGAGGAGCCCTCAGGTACCTGCCAAGGAAAGGTGGGGTGTGCAGGGGGGAAAGCAGGGAATGGAGTGCTGTTACCTGTTCAGCCAGATAATAAAAAGCTGCCCAAAGGACCACCAACCTTTCTTTCATCACGGCGTTGTTCATTATAAAGCCAGAAAGAATTAGCTATGCTGTGTTATCAGATAGAGAAAAATATTAATAGCAGAAATGGGAGAGAGAAAGGAGAAATTTTGGGTGAGTTAATTAAACCACACATCCTCGATGACTTATGAAGTAGCTGGACAGGCTTCCTCTGTCTTGGCTGCCCCTGAGAGTGGAGATACCATCTTGGAGGAAGAAACTTGTCAGCTTGAACAGCTTTTGCTTCTGAGGACCAGTGCGTGGGTGATGTTCCCAGCTGCGGAGGCAGGGTGAGAGCTAAGAGCAATGCAGGTTTCCCTTCTGGTTACCTTCAGTGTGAGGCAGTCAGAGCTGGAGTGCATCTCTGCTGGGTGAGGCTCTGGGTGTCCAGGTCTCCGCTCATAACACACCTCACCAGTAAAAACATTGATGATTCCATCCCACAAACAACCACCAACAGACTCTGCAGCCACACAGCTTCATATCCAGCACCACTGGATGCAAAGGCTTCTCCCACTGACAGCCAAGCTCTCACACCCTGATAAATCATGTCACACAGGTATCAGCTCTCCACAAACCCTTGGATGTGTGTGAGCAGCAGTAGAACACTCCGCAGCCTGCATGGGGTTAATGAAGAGCGGCACCCTTGTGCTAAGTTACAGAGCAAAGCTCAATTAAGTTGGGAACTGAAATGGATAATTCCATTAAAATGGATTTATTCACTGTGCCGCTGCCGATATGTGTCATGCTGAGGAATAGTTTCAATGAAAGTTTGTATTTCACCAAGTTTGCTCAATGTCCTTATCCCTGAATGCCTGTGGGAAGCAGAGGAGCCATTAGTACATGTGGCAGAGCTGGAGCCTCAGTCCTCCCTTGCCCAAGCTGGGACCTTTGGCACAAGCTGGCACTGGCTGTGCCGATGGGGCAGGCACGAGGCCAGGAACTGGTCTGTCTGTGAGATAAGGGAAGATATGAAGTGCTGATCCTTGGCATGGAAAGGTACCCATAAATAGGATACAACGCAGCTCTCACTCCCCCTTTGTTGAAACCAGCCTTATTTTTACCTATTAATTTGTTGTTGGGCCTGGAAAGGTACAGGAGAAAGAATCAGCTCAGGATGCCTTTTTGGGGAGAGCATGGCTGTCCCTGTGCCAGACCCTTTGCCCAGGCACAGCTTCAGGAAAGCTCTAGAAATCCTGCTGGAAGTCCTGATGCAGAAAACATTGCCTTCTTGTGTCCACCTGCATCAGCACCCACACCCAGCTCCTGTGGCACTGTTGCTCTGGCCAGCACATCCATTCACACGATCCCAGAATCATCAGGCTGCAAAGGGGGAAATAAAAAACAACCCTTGAACACTTAAAGAGCAGAATTGTTTCATTCTCTCCAAAGGTCAGTTGCTTTAAACTCAGTTCAAGTCACCGGGGCACCTTTCAGTTTCTCTTCTTCAGTTTAATTCTCAGCAGTTCGTTAAAGTCTGACCTTCCTGCTCTTGGCGGCAGCTTACGACAGCCAGCCAGAGACAAGCCCTTCTGCTCCTCAGGCCGTTAAACTGCCAGCGATATTTTAGGTTCCCTTCTTAATATTTCTGATAGTGACTCCTCAGTCGCCGTCGGAACCCTCGGCATGCGGCAGAGTAGAAAAAAGCAGAAGATAATAGGGAAGAATAGAAGAACAAAGCCACGCAATGCCATTTCTTGTGAGCTGAGGAAAGGTCAGGTGAGGCTGTGAACAGTTATCTCCCACCACTGCTGATAAAGCTCAGGAGAGCTCATGGCCACCAGCAACTGCTTCAAAAAAAGAGATATTTAATTAAAGCCCACAAAAAGAAAAGGAAGGATAAGTGCTTTAGAGATAAAGTCCTACCACCTGTCCAGGCTTGAAGGTGCATGAAAGCTGAGATTCAATCTCCCTGTAGGTGCTTGGTGGGTGCCTGGGCATCAGCTGTGTGCTCTGTGCCCAGGTATGGCCCGGGGACACTCCAGGATGGGGCTGTGAGGTTTGGGGAGCGTGAGTGCAGGGGAGCTCTGGTCTTGCAGGACATGAGCACAACGTCAGTGTCCGAGGCAATATCCACACCTGGGGAAAGGCTGTGAGGACAGCGCACACCACCATCCATTCCTGCAGTGCCAAAGCCTGTCTGAGCATCCCATGGTCCTTCACAGAGGCAGGAGGAGGATGTCAGCTGAGACCAGCTGCCTCCGAGCAGGCTGCTCTGGCTGTCGAGGGGTATTTAGACATCACATTTTATTTGTTTGCCTAATTAAACCAGAGGTGGATCTGGCTCTTTCCTGCCCGGCTGTCCAGGGCCGTTCTGAGGAAGGTGTTGATTGTGCCGCTGCAGCTCAACAGGGGGTTCGTGCAGAGCCAGGTCCCCGAAGAGTGGCAGTTTAATAAAAACACCAGCATGATTTATCATCTCCCAGGCGTGGGAGCAGCCTCTCTCTCCAGGTGAAAAACACCCTCTGAATCCGCTCTCTTAATTTGCATAGGTAATGGTCATATCATTTACAGCTCATTAGGAGCAGAGCAGAGTGACAAAACAAAAAGTCAGAAATGCTGAGCTAGGGAGAAACCTGGTCCCTGCCTTGAGGAGGAGGGAGACACGACGGTGCTCCAAACTGAGGGTTAAAAAAGCCAGAGCAATGTCTGGGAGACAGGCAAATGTAACGGGAAGATCCACGGGTCATTTAGACCTTATGAAATGTAACGTATGAGGAGCGATTTGCTGAATGAAGGATTAAATTGTCCTGTTGTGGCCATGGCAGCCCTAAACGGCTTGTGCCGGGGAGCTCATGTGCTGCCTTCAAGGTGAAACGGATGGGAAGGAGATAATTGAATTGTAGCGCGGAGAAGGGAATGGGATGAAGCTGGCACAGGGATGCTGCCAGGCAATTCCTGGCTCTTGGCTGTCGGGGTCACCATGTGGGGTCCCCGAAAGCCACGGAGCAGTGCTGCCTGCGGGGCTGGGGCAGCTGGTGAGCGGCTGAATCACGACCGTGCCGGGGCACTGCTTCTCCTATGGCTTACCCGGAGAACCTACAAAATGGGAGAGAATAATAAGTTGAATATGAGGCAGCCGTGGTGAGCAGGGCTTTTGTCAGGAGCTCATAAATTAATCTCCCAGGATTAGACTCCGTGTGCCAGTAGCGCTCCTGGGGTGCTTTATTTACATGTTAATAACCAGAAAAATAATAAGAGAAAAGGAGGGCAAGTTCTGACAACTTTCAGGAGCAGTTGGAAATAAAGGCAGGAACTGGCTCCTCTGTCCTAAAAGGGTAGTTCCAACTGCTCGGCGCAGAGATTGGTCTCTCACCTTTCCAGGTACCACTTAAGACACCACTTTCTTTCTGGAAAGCACCATCACCCACGAGGATGTCTGGCTGGATAACCCACATCAACACTCTGATTTACTCCTGCTTGTTGACATGGCTGCTCCACTTTCCTTTAATTGTGGTTATTTCAGGATGGATTTGCAGCTGGGGGGGGGTGTCATTCATTGCTGTCTTGCCCATCAGGCAGTTCCCTGGAGCTGCTGAGCGTAAACCCAACTCTTTATCGAGGAGATGTTGCAAATGTAATATAAAGCTGATACACTCTCAGATCGAATTGTTCCCTGCCATCACCCCATCAAATCAGAGATATTCTCTTTGTCTGCTTTTCCAAGGGATGGATGAGGAGCATCCATTGCCTCTGCAGTGCCCTGGAGAGCGCCAGGAACTTATGCTCCTGCATCAGGTCTGGGGTTGTGCAGGTGAAGGGCTGGGATTTCTCTGGTCTCCCGACTCCTCTCCCTCTGGCACCGTTTTGCTCGCTCACAGCAGCGAGGAGCATCATCTCCTCAGCACTGGAAATCCTCTTCAGCAGCCAGAAAGCACTGACAGCTGCCACCACTGCTGGGAAACCTCTGGGAGACCTGGCAGCAGTGCTGGGGCACCTGGCCAAGGCTTCTGTTCCTGCTTTCTGCTCTCCGGCATCCATGTTCCCTCCTAGGGCGGGAAGGTTTGAACACCTCTGAGGGCAGAGGGATAACACCAGGCAGGCAAGTCCTACTCCACTGACTGGCTTGAGAAAAACCAGGACTGTTAATGCTAAGCTCCAGCCCGTGGAACACAGAAAATGGTATTAAAGGATTTGCTTTTCATGACCATAATTCAGAGTTAACGTATATTTGATGTTTAATGTATGAACCACAGGTGATTTCAGGCTGGCACGGCCTTTTCTAAATAGTGTTTTAATCTTAGGGGGTTTTTCAGTTTTTTAAGGTTTGGCTACTCAGCCTGTCAGACAAGAGGAGAACAAAACCACAGCAAAGCTGGGTATGAGAATCCAATGTGGGCAGAGGCTTTTGTTCCGTCTTTTATTGAGGTTTTACCTCTAATCTCTGCCTTTTTGATGCAATTTAAGATTAAGGAAATGAAAGGCAAGGCTGCCTGTGAACAGTTATCCAAACAGGACAGCCGAGGGGCACTTCCAAGCGCTGTTTTAAGAGGCTTTGGGTGGCTTTCCCTGAAGGGAGAAGACAGAGACTCTGCAGCAGCTCCCGAGGTCCTGGAGGGAAGAATGGGGCATCTCCCACGCTCCAACAAACCTCCTGCCATTGCATCCCATCCTCATCTGCTGGGAAACAATTCCTGGCAGAATGGGTGTTGGGATGCTGGCTTAAAGTGTCCTGTCAGCCTCCAGCAGAGTCCCAGCTGTGAGGGAATAAACCCACCTCCCCCTCGGCTGTGCTGGGTTCAGTGGCAATTCATGTTTAATGCTCTTTCAGGGATGCCCCCAGCCCCAGGCAGAACTCCATCACCGTGGGCAGGAATTGTATTTGTATTTCCAGTTGGTGAATACCTTGAATGGCTCAGAAAACAGGGGGAAACCAAGTTCTTGCCAGGGAAAACAACTTGAATAATCAAGTGCCTTCTTGTGGCACTGGTGATAAATTCGCGCTACTTACCCTGACGAGCTGAAAGGTCACAAGCAGACCTTCTGAAATAATTATTAAATAACTTTGCCATTTGTTCAGGATCAGTTGCAACCTCATTACTGGGAGTGGGAGATGATATCGCTGCATCCTGGGCACAGATCCAAAGAGGTCATTAGTAACAATCATCCCAAATTTTGCAAGGGGAGAGAAAATTTCTCTTCAACCAACACACAGAGCTTTCCAGGCTTTTGTCTTTCTGATAAACAATCTGTGAGGACTTGGGAGATCCATCTTCCCTCTTTGGATCACATATATGTTTCAGTAGCCTTGAAGGGGGTGAAGGGCAGAGTTGGAAAGAAATGTTCTGTCACTGCAAAGCTTCAAGCTCAGCAAAGAATCAAGAACCATAAATTAAATCCTCTTTAGTCTTCAGGACATCTGCCTCACTGTGTGCCAGTGGTGTTACCGGTCGCACACGGGATGTGCCTTTAAACCCAAAATATGTTTCTTGATCAGAAATAGGAACCAATCCAACAAGGGTTGCTTCTTTCAAGTTAAACAAAGGTTCCTACAGCCCAGTGAGAGCTAATTCACATTTCCAGTCAAATTAAACAGTATTTGGGCTTTGGCAAAGAAGAAAAAGCAGCATTTCCATGCAGCCTTCCCCATACAGTTCATCAACCATGATGAAGACACAAAGAAGGTGCGTTCAGGCTGTAGCTGAAGGATGTTTCAGGTCTGAAGGGATAGACATGAATAACCTAGTGTATGTGCTCTCTCCTTGATTTCCAGCCGAACTTTCCAGCCTTGCTGGTCCTTTCTGCAGCTCCTCAGCCTCCTGGACTTTCCCAGCATCCTCCCTCGGAGCCATGACAGCACGGCTGCCCCTGCGTCATCAGCCCAGCACGGCAGCGCCAATAATGGGATCAGCTGGCGAGAGCCATTAGTGGAACCGTTTACCCTGCACTTTTATTGTGCTCAAAATTTAATTGGCTGATGATTCAATGGGGAGAAATCCTTTCTCTCTACATTCAACTGGCAGCCCCCTTTATCCTCCAGGCATTCCAAACTCAGCCACTGATTCCTCGAGGACACACCGCGCAGTCCCCCTGGCCCTAGCACCAGCCAGAAGCCGGATGCTAACCCTACCCATTACCATAACCCTAGCCTTTACCGTAACCCTAGCCCCAACCCTACACACTGCCCCTCCCAACCACTACCCCAATAACCGCTGCCCATAATTCCCACCGCAGCTAACAACCACTGCCACTACGCAACACAACCGTGCAGGAATCAAAACAGTCTTAGAAGAATTTCCTATACCTTCCAATTACTCACTTTCTAATAAAGCTCATTCGCTCACCCTCATCATTATCCAAGGGGATTGGAAGCTGACTCTGTGCCCCTGTTGCTGTTCTAGCCCTTGAGGGAATGGAGGAAGGAGAAGTCATGGAGCCTTGCATGTGCCTGCATTTCAGGGGTCAGATCTGACCTGACTGAAGTAGTCTAGAGCCCATACAGTAGTTTAGAGCCCATAGAATGCTCTACACTAAGTACAGGGATGCCCTGGGTCAATTTCTGATATCGAATTGTTGGCAATAACAAAACTAAGGCAGGCTCTGTATCCATCAGTCTGGCACCAAATATTTAACCTGTTCCCAGCTTCTTCCCAGTGACCTGGAGCCAATGCCTCTTCCACCACTGTCTGCTGGCTGCACTCAAATGGATATTGCAAAACATGGGGCTGGGCAATCACCCTATGAGGTCAGCTAGTCTGTCTCTGGCTTCAGGGCTCTATCATCCCACCAAACCTGCTCCTGACAGTCCAATCTGTCCCCAGTAATATTCCACACATTCCCCTGCACTGCTCAAAGCTTCACCTCGGAATCACAAGCACATTTCTGATGTCGAACATGAATGTTCCTTGCTGCAGTTTATGTTTATCTTGTCATCCTCATAGCGAACATGAAAACCTGTTTATTCTCTCCCTTTTCAGAGCTTTCCTTTAAATGTTTGAAGACTGTTTGCATGTCTCCCCTCATCTTTCTTCTCTGGAATATGCAAGCCAAAATTCCCTCCACTTCTATCCTCTATCAGTGTTTCAATCTCCCTGCCTGTTATGGTTGCTCTCTCCAAACCCTGCCCAGTAAATTCCCATCCTCAGGAGTGGCAGTACCTCTGGGCAGCAGGATGGGCAGGAGCCTGTGTGGCACTGGAAAGCTTTGACATATTCCCCAGTGAAAAACACATGTTATTTCTGCTGATTCTGCCTTTTTTTTTTTTTTTTTGCTCAATTGACAAATTAGGAGCTTCCCCTCCCTCCTAGTTGTGTTACCAGCTCACAGAAGCAGTTGTTGGTGCTTTCCCTGTGGCACTTTGGGGGAGCAGAGCAAGGGAAACCTCTTCAGCTCTTTGCCTGTACAGGGAAAAGCTGATGTTGGAGTTTCTGGAGCTTTTCCCCCAGAGCAACTCAGCATGTGGGGAAGAAGCTGTAGGGAGTGTGGAGGAGAGAGGGAGCTTTGGAGAACACACTGCCGGAGCTTTCATTTAACTAAAGAGCAAAGTAACATTGTGCTCCATTGATTACACATTTTTTGTGCCTGTTGTGACATTTGCAGGAAGGCTAATTTATTCAAGCATGGAAATCTTTAAAAACTTAATTAAGTTATTTCTGCTATTTCCATGCCTTATTGTTTCGACTTCACATTTAACTCTTATTTCTGTTTAATGTCTTTGAGAAAAAAACAACTAGAAGGAGAAGTGAAATTGAAAGGAAAAGGAAGATGTGGTGGAAATCCTGGTTTGTGCCTTCTTTGGGAGCTGCTGTGGAGTCTGTCCCACAAGAGCTGATCTCTGGTTTTGGGTGGCATGTGGACAAGGGGGTGGGTGTGTGGTCACAGCACAGAGCTGGGTGACATTGGCCCTGTGCCCATTCACTGCAGGTGGGTCCTGGCTTTAGCTGGGACAGCAGGACACTTGGGAAATGGAAGGGGAGGGCGGGAGAAGTGGTGATGTTGGGAGCACTGGTGGGCTGAGCATTGGTTCCCATCTCCAGGCTTTCTGGAGAACCCCAGACAGCACTGGTTTGCATTCAGTGGAGATGAAGAGAGTGCCAAAGTGCTGTCAGGCTCTGCTTTGCTGCTCCCCACCATGTGTGTATTACCTGGACAACCGTGCATCCCACTGTCCCCGCTTCCATGAGCAAATAATCAGTAAGAGGAGGCAGGGTTGGTGCCCTTGGGCACCCAGAATGTGAAATAATGGCAGAATACACTCTGGGCAGCTGTGCTGAGCCCCAGGGGGACCCAGCAGCCCCAGGAGCCACCGTTTTGCTGAACAGGAGGCTCTGAAGGGCGCAAGATGCTGCCAGGAGAGCTAAATGCTGCATTAATAAAGTTTCTGTCAGTAAATTCACTAATTAAGGCTCACAGATGGAGCTGGAAGGGATGCTTGTGGTGAAACCCAAGGAGTGTGAACATTGCCTGCTTTGGAGGCAGGGCTGCAAGTCTGGGGAAAAAATGAGGAACAAAGAAAAGCCACCAGGAGTTTCAAAAAGCTTCACCTGCATCTCTGGAAAGTGGGGTGAGCCCGAGGATTGGGTTTGGGGGTTGTGAATATGGCTGGCCTAGTGAGCTGGGGCTTGGTCACATGCTACAGCCCTGGTTTTACTGTGGTTTTATAGCAAAGCTGCCCAGGAGCCGGGTTTGAAGCGAGTTCGGGTTTGTCAGGCCCCACGTTAGCACCCCAAGCACCAATCTCCTTGTCCGTGACAGCAAAGATGGATGCAAGGAGGAACCACAAGGGCTGTGAAAACCCCCAGAGCCATAAAGAGCTCCAGCCATAAATGACAAAGTGCTGTAAACTCTCCCAGTGGCAGCAGCGAGGGCCGGGGGAAGAGTAATCCCCTCACTCTCCAACATTTGCTGAGCATTAGGCTAATTTCCCTTGGGCTTCTGACCAGGCATTCTGAGTTCTTGCTGGGTTTCTGTGTATTATTTTTAAGTCGTTACCCTCTACCTCCTATTCCGACTCGGGAACTCTTACAGGATGAATTTATGGAGTGACTCCTCCAAGCAGCACAGTTCTTTGAGTGCCTGCACTGAAGGATGTGGCTCCCAGACAGTTTTTCCCTTCCAGTGCTAGAAGGTGCTGGCCAGAGGGGAATGCTCATCCCCTGTGAGTGGTCTGAGGGTCCAGACTGCCTCACCATGTTCCAGCCTCTTCCCAAACATCGGGTGTGTAGGTGGGAAACTGGAATGGCAGTGCAGGTCTGGGTGCCTCAGGGATTGCCCGATGCTGGTCCTGGCTGGGGAGAGCAAAGAGAGCTGGTTCCAGGGAGAGAGAAGGGTGCAGGTGACAGGGGGATCTAAAGGAGCAGGTTCCAAGGGAATTGAAGGGATCAGGTGCCAGGGAGATCGAAGGGAGCGAGTACTGGAGGATTCAAGAATCACGCGCCAGGGGGATCAAAGGGAGTGGGTTCTGGGGAGCTGCTCTGTGCTCGGCAGGGAGTGCATCCACTTTCTTCTGCAGCAGCTTTTCTGCGTTTCCTCCCTCTGTAGCTACGGCAACATTTGTATTTGTCAGCCTATGGCAATCCTCTGCATATGGAATGCATTTGCTTTGGGTGTTTGCCATTAACATTTTCATTTCTGTTTAGCGTCAGGAGTTTTCGATTACTGGCCTTGCAGAGCAGCGAGTAAACTGTTGTGTTCATGCTCTCTTTGTTTTCATTTCCACATCCCATCCCAGTGAATTACAGGACGGGAGTCCTGCCCTGGAGAATGCAGGGAGAAATCCAGTCCTTGTGCTGTGTTTGGGGCTGGCTGCTCTCATGTGGTTGTTGGTTTGCAGGGACTGACTTTATCTGAGACTACACTGCACTGAGGTGGACAAGCAAGTGTTGAACACACCTCTGTCCCCTCTGTCACCACTCTGTGTCCCTGTCTGCAGTCAACTCCTCTGGGGCGTGAGTGGGATGGGGACTGACAGTGGGAAACAGCTTGGTGCAGGTGTGACCCCCGCCTGACAGATCTGCAGGTGCTCTGCTGCAGTCTCCAGCCCAAAATCCTTCTCTCCCTTATCCTTATCCCAGACCTGTTTTACTCTTCCTCCACTGTGACTTTACATTTCCACTTTATAACTTAACTCCATGAAGTGGATAGAGATAAAATTGCTTTAGCCAATAAAGAAATGAGGGACGAGTAATGCACATCCTGGCTGAAACAGCAAACTCTGTATTTCCAAAGTGCCACCTTCCTAAACTCTAAGTAAGCCATAATGTTTAGAAGTGGCCATTGAAGAAGCAATAAATGGCTGCCAGGTTGGGTAAAGAGCAGTGCAGCGGAGCATTAGCAGAGCTGAAAGCCCTTGATCATGAACACCCAATCTGCTCCTCCCTGTTATTGCATTGCTCAGGCTGGCAGCTGCAGTGGGCTGTAAGTCACTGTGAACAGGGGGTGGTGGTGATGGACAAGCAGTAGATCAGCACTGGACAAACAGGTGCTTAAGTTCAGAAGTTCTAGGAGGCTTCCCCTGCTCATCCTGCAGGTAATCAATTCCTCAGTGTTCCAGGACAACTTTCCTTTTTCAGCTTCTTAGAGCAGGGAATGAAAATTCCTGTGTTTTTCACACCAGCCTGGAGATACACCTGCAGCATCTCCTTGTCCCTGATGTGCTGCCTCTCCCCACAGCCATGGCCTGAGGTTCTGGCTGATGCTGATAGTGCCAGCTCTGCTTCCAACCCCACTGCACACCCATCGCTGTGCCCTCCACCCCGTGCCTGCCACCATGGGGGCTGTCACAATGGCAAGGGTGCTCCACAATAGGAAGTGTACCTGTAGCACAAGGGAATGGGCCTTGGAAGACACCCAGATTCCTGGAACAAATGGGGAAGTACAAGGAAAGAGAGGAAAAGCATCCTCACACAGGGTGCAAAGCAGATGCTGCGAGCTGGCAAGGCTGCGGAGTTTTGCAACTGTCCCAAATGCTGTTCACCTCAGATTTAAAATATGGATTTCCTTTGATTTAAAATGATTTTAAAGGTTCCTGCACTCCCGCAATGTAATTATCCCAAAGATTTCTGGGAGAGTTCTTTTCTGCCCCTTTGTTCCTAAGGAGGCTCTTTAAGAATGCCACGAGGTTACAGCCATTATGGCGTGTAATGCAAACAGGGCCATTTATTGCCTTTTTATGAGCGTAATGCAGCACCACCCAATAAATTCTGCAGGAAGGATTCAATGGAGAAAAGGCTGAGATTCAGCCACAGCGGGGTCAGCCAACGGGAGCTCTAATTTCAAATGGAAATAGTTAAGGGGGCAAAAGGCATATTTTTCACTCTCCCGTTTTGGAAAGGGTAGGGAGGGATGGGAGCCGACTAAAAGCAGAGGAGAGAGCAGATTCAAATGCACTAACTCAAAGAGGAGGAAAAGGTCCCAGGCTGCCAATGCAGAAGCCACAGCTTAAGAGATGCTGATTGTCCTTTCTCGGCATCCCTGTGCCTGTCCTTGTGAGGTCAGAAAGGGCTGGCTCCTGCTTGGCCCTGTTTGGGAATGTACTGCCAGGAAGAAACATGTGCTTAGTGGCAGACAGGGGCAGAAATGCCCCTGAAGAAATCCCCCTGACCAAATCCCCCATGACGCTCATATAGGACATACTTTAAGTCTGAGGCTGTCACCCACACGTGGTCAGACTGCCCCACAGTGCCATGTGTCCCTGTGGTGAGCCTGGCTGTGCCAGGAGACCCGGCTGCTGCCCTTCTGCCCTGCCAAAATCACCATCCAAGAGCCATTGGCTCTGCAGTTGTGTTTCCCTTAATCAGTTCATTTTGGCAAACAGGGAATCAATGAGAACAGGGTATTGATCACAAATTCATAACTGAGAATTGCGCTGCTGGTCCTGGTTCATTTCTCGGTGGCAGAGATGGATTTCTCCCTCCCCTCCCGTACAGAATCCCCACCCGGTGCCCTGTGTGTCCGCTCTCCTCCAGCACTGCTCGCACAGGCGGACACACTGTGATTCCACACGAAGCCTCCTGGGCTAGTTCTATCTTACTGGTTTGTCAAAAGGCCACTGGGAGCACGTCCATGAAGCCTCAGCTCCCTCCCTCCCAGCATCCCACCTGCCGGGAGCCAGTAGACCCACAGCAGCGCGGGGGTGCCCATCCAGATGTGCACAACCTCTGGAACTGTGAGTGGCCACTTCCACACAGAAGCAGGCGCGGATCTTGGCCGCTTGTGTAACAGCCCAGCCAGGCTGCAGTGGCTGCAGCTGCCTCTTGACAGCCGAGCTGCTCTTTCATGCTTCTCTTGTTCTCCCCGGTCGCAACTGATAGATCAAAATTCCCCGCAAACGACCGGTTTCATGGGCCGTTTCCTCTGCTGTCAATACAAGGAGCTGAGAACTGTCAGCGCTGTCCCTCCCCGTCAAAGAAAGGATTCAATTATTTATCTCCACCTTTTAGAAAACTAATTGTATTGCTAATTGTTCTTTTCCACGGAGGAATGTTACATTTTTTTTCAGGTGAATGGCTTCAGGCAGTTTAAGGGTTTATAAAGAGTCTTTCATCAAACATGTGATGCAGGAATGAACTCACTGAGATGACATTTCCCTTCCAATTTTCTGTTTATATTATCGAAGAGGGGATTGTCGGAAGCCCAGGGCTGTAGCTGCTAACCTGATTCATTCCCTGCACAGGGACGGGACTCGGTGTAGATGAATTTTACTAAATTGGCCGTGTTTATATCTAATGGTAACAATAATACATTTCATCTATCTCCTGTTGAACTCAAGAGGAGTTCTCCCAGTAAGTTTGACAGCAAGGGGATCAAGCTGCTGCTTAAATTTCTCCTTGGAGGACCTCGGGATAATTTTCTTCCACCACTTCAGACTGAGAAGGGTTGGGAGCAGCCCTACGAATCTCGTGCATCCCTGACCTGAAGGAAGATGCCACGGGAGATGGGAAGGGGGATGGGGGGGCACTGCCCTGAGGGCACAGGAATATCAAATCCATCTTGCACAAACACATCAGGATTTAAATGCCTCCTTTCCCAGCTGGCAGGAGCTCTCCTGTCACATCTTCGGCCTTTTCAGAACCACAATAAATCTTCCTGCTTAACACACCCTGAAGAGTGACAGCATCAATCATTTATCGCTGGCATTAGTTCTCAAGCTTCCTGACCCCTTCCTTGCTTGGAGAAGAGGAGCATTCATGGAGCCTCGGCACTGCTTTTCCATGTGCTTTGTCTCCAGCTCATCCTGGTGCTGCCCCATCCCTCCCCACATGGAGCTGGAGCTTCATGGAGGCTCTCGGAGGGTCTGAGCTCCCGGGGTCAAACGACTCCTTTCCCCAGCCTGAAAAGAGCAGGAGAGATGTGATTCCATTCTCATTTCCACAGCATTAGGAGCAAAGTGGGAGCTTGTGCCAGGCCAAATCCCTTCCCTGATTCTGCTCGATGAAATGCAGCAGCGAGGGAGACATAACCCTTCATTACGCCGCGGTGCAGGCAGCGATTTACATGCTGCTCCTCTTTTAATGGTGCCAGTGCACCTGAAGATGGCAACGAGCTGTAAAAACAAACAAACACACACTTATCCCCCAGTCCCTCTGCTCTGAGGTGTCCCAGAGCCTGTGCCAAATCTGTTTTATCTGCTGCAGAACAGTACAGGACAAGGAGAAGCCTGTGTTCCTCTACAAGGGTCAGCTATGGGATTCAGCCTCAGACATGCTTAAAGACCCTTTCAGCTCAAGTTCTTTACCACACTACCCTTACCCCACCTCCAGTCCATGGGGTGCTTCAGTTCTGGTGCACTCAGTGCCTGACTCGGTTCTGCCAACCCAAGAGGAACTTCTCCTTCTCTGAACGGGAGCATGGCCAGGGATTCACTGCAGCAGCCTGATCCAGCATCTTACAGTAAATCAATGAAACTTCCGTGCCTTGACAAGCCCTTGCCACTTAAATAGACAAGAAACAGGTAGGGATGGATGCTGCAGGTTCCTCCAGATCATGAGGCATAAATCTCAAGAGAACAGCAGCGGAAAGATAAAACACTGCTGGAAGCAAAGGACAGGATTTAGGATTTGTTTAGAGGTTGTCATTTCGACAGTGAGGAAAACATGTTTTCTTCTGCTCAGGGTTAGCAATTAGTGTGGCTGCAGGGAAAGGTAACACGGTGGTGAGCACAGCAAAGCCCTTGCTACGGGTGTCTTGATGCTGGACAGCTCTGCTAAAGATGATGATTTCTAAAATCACAGAATCATTTAGGCTGGAAAAGACCTTTAAGATCACCAAGTTCAACCGTAGCCCAACTCTGTGGAACAGCTGGTAAGGATCTGGTGACAGTATGGCAATGCTTAGAGGGCACCAACTGCCAAGGCAGTGAGCTTGGTGTGATCAGCCCTGATGGACAGGGAAGGAGACAGAGAAGTACAAATGGGAATTGATGAATTCAACAGCCAGATTAGCTACCACTTTTAACAGTTCGTGCTGACCCAGCTCTCCAGCTGGAAGGGATCTGTCCCAGTGAGCTCCCCATAAAACCACAGGGCAGAGCCAGCCAGCCCCTCGCAGCCTCTGTTGGTGCTACCTCTGGAAGAACAAACCTTTCTTGTTTGGAAGAACAAATGCTAAAGCCATTACGTCCCTCTCATCGCTGTTCCAAGGGGAGCTGGGCTGCGCTGCTGTGAGTGGAAATGTCATTTCTGAAATGTAATTTGGCTGGAGCACACTGCAGGACAGCAGCAGCTGCGGAGGCAAATCCAAATAACGCTCGGCACTGTAATTGCATATGTAAAAATGGGAAAGAAGAGAGCGAGAGGAAGCGGCTTCGCCTGCTCTGCTGGGTATTACAGATGTAGCTGTCATCCTCTTTCCCTGCTGGAGTGGTTGTAGGTGTTCAGTCCTGGTACTCCACTGGGTGTTGTAGAGAGATTGGAATATAATTTCCGATGTGCAGAGGTCAAACCATGAGGCTGTACAGGCGCCTTGTGCCTCTGACAAGGACTTACCCAGCTTAGAGCTTGATCCTAAGTCCCTCTGCAAGGCCAGAGGCCCTGGAGTGGGCGAGCTGTGCATGCAGCTGGTGGTGGTGCAGGATGGCAGGGCCAGTGGCAGCATGGGACAGCCCACACCCTCTCAGCAGGTGCTGTCTGAGCTTTACCAGTGTGCTGGTATCACCCTGCTCACAATCCTGCACAGCCTTCCCTGAGGTGTTGGGGTCAGATGCCTGGGATGGGACTCTCTCCACTCCTCAGCTCTTTCCCTACAGCAAGGAGGGAGGGATGGATGGACGGATGGACGGATGGGATGGATGGATGTGCAGATCCATTCTCATACCCACTGACCTCCCAAAATGACCTGTGTCCTCTCTGTGGTCTGCTAAACTGACTGTGTCACCTCTGAATCACCAGTACTTGCTGTATCCTAAAAAGCTCCCTGTTAAATCCCTTAAGGTGCTTTGCAGGAGAAATATAATATTGCTTGTGTCCTAAATGAGATAGTTGCTTCATATAGACATTAATCAATACATGAAGGAGACATCCTTAGGCAAGACAGAGTTCTTTGTTTTCAGGTGAACTCTTTGCTGTGTTACACCCCAGATGGTGAAAACTGAAATCAGTTTATCAATCTACTTTTCTGTTCACAATTGATACTTTTATTTTTTAATTTGCTCTAATCAGGCAGCAGAGCTAAACAGAGCTGTTCCCTCTGTGAACCATCCATGTCTTCCTCCCAGTTTGCCTGGATCCCACATCACTCTGTTCAAGTTGGATTGCTGGAGTTTGTGTGCTATCCTCTTTGTGAAGCTGAGTTATCCTGCTCCTGTAATTTCATCCAGCTTCCCTAAATTATTCATCTTTTTCAATAGGCCATAGGAGCCTTCCATTCCCTTTCCTAAATTATTTTGCAACAAACAGAGCAACTGCAGAGACAGCGGTGGTTCCACAGAGGAGAATGATCTCCACAGATCTCCTCTGTCACTGGCAGTACCTACGGGCTGGGATAACTCCCATGTGCAGCCAGAGCCTCCCAAGGAACAGGCTACTCTAGAAAGGTAAAGCTTTCCTCTGACAGACTGAATATTTTCTCCCCAAGGCATTTGCCAGGGAATCCCCGATGGCGCTCTGCTGTTCCAAGTGGCTCCAGTGCTCACTTGCTTCAGGTTGTAAATGCTTTCTATTTCTTACAAGCTGCGAGTCTGATGAAAGTGTAGAAAACCCACGACCCAGCAGCAGAGGAACCAAACTGTGCAGCACGCGGTGTTGTGCTCCTATAGGGTGTCTTCAAGTGTGCCGGGTAATGATCCAGCAGCTGTGAATCCATACAAACCAGCACTGCTCCGAAGGGCTGTAATTATTAATCTGCTAACGCAGACACAATACACTCAGCCTCCCTCTCAGCCTCTCCCAGGAATGGGAAATAATGCTGCAGCGGCAATTACCTTAATGCAATTATCTCCAAATGTGAAATTCCATAACGGCACTTCATGTCCTGGTTTGAGGAGAGTGGACGGGAAGTGGGGGCTCTCCCAGGGCTCTGGGGTCAAGGCTGGGGCCTCAATCCTGGTGCCAGCAAGAGCTGGTGCCCCTCGTCACCTGTGTTGTTTAAACCCACGGTGGAAGCAGAACATGGGCACTGCCACATCCTGCAGTCAGGGTGCCCAAGGGATTGTCAATGCCAGGGATGTGAGCAGAACTCTGTCCTCAATAAGGATTCCTGAACCAGGTGGCATCACATGGGCACTGCAGGCAACCCTTGACCCCAAATCTGACTGGAAGGAGCCTGGATGCATTTGTCTTGTTTAGACACAGCTCTCTGAGGCCTTTCCCAAGGATAAAGAAAATACAGGAAGCCATGCTCATGGTAATCCCTGGGTTAATGGTAAACACCAACGCTGTCCCTCCCACTTGCAGAGCCCATGGCAACCCATCATTAAGGACACACAGCGGGAAGGGCTGAGCTACAGAAAGTTCCTTGAAACCCTCACGCACACACACTCCAATCAGGCAAGAAAATGTTCTGCAATTTGTTCAAGATGGACTTGGAGACTATTTCAGCGTTCTCGTCTCCCAGGGAGGAAGGAACTAATTGCAAAGGATTTTTAAAAGGAAGATTGTAACTGGCCAAAAACAGTAAATGGATTTTACTTCCTCTGCTGTGATAAATATTTAATTACAGAGTGTAATGCGGGGATTTGGTTTAGTTCTTGCTTGTTTTGATGGGCTTTTGTTTGTTTTTACATGTATATTTATTTATATTCTGTGCTTCCGTTGAAACTGACAACCTCATATGCCACCTCCACAGTGGTACCTCTTAAAATCAAATGGAACTGTCTTTCCATGCTGCCAGTCCTCACTGCCTTAGTGACCAGAGCCCATCTCCAGGACCAGCAGTTTGAAAATGAGCCACCTCTGTGGAATTTGCTGTCTCCCTCACCTCGTTGCTCCAACAGTCGCTGGTTTGGGTTTGTTTTGGTTTTCCCCCTCACTTTCCAGTGTCATCCTGCACAATTCTTAACATTTCATTTTTTTTAAAAATCTCATCCCAATAATGTAATCGCTTGAAAATGTTTATTTACTTAAGGGACTCTTTACGGAAAACTTCAGGCTCTTGACTACTAATATCATGCATTTATGTAATTGTGTAATTACAACTCAAATGACAAATGTTTCTTCAGGCTCCATTTCTCACTTGTGCCCCATTCCCAGAGCAGCACATGGGGTGTCTGGTTGCTCCCCGCACAATGTACCCTCTCCAGCACAGCCTGGCAAGTGCCCACACTTCATCTCTTCCCAGTCTGCACTCCAGGCTGATGAATTATTACTTATGAAAAAATCTCATTAAAATCACTGAGAATGTGCCCAGATGAAGCACCCTCAGGGCCTGGCAGGATCATCCTGCTCTGCCTTATTGAGGCAGTGTTGGAGCTGCACCCTCGGCCAATGCATATTGTGTCAGACCCCACTGCAGTGACTGACCCTGCTCCATCCCACATACACGACAGCCTTCCTGGATCTCATTTCATGCAGCAGGATTTTTCCCAGTAGGATTGATAACAATACAGCCTCATAAATAATGTTCCCATTGGGATGCTGCATTGGTGTCTGGCTATTAATGGTTGTGTATTTTTCTTCATAATGTTCAAGTGCCTTATTTATGCTTAATGGGCCTGGCTGTCTCTGTAAGGAGTGGTCAAATGGCTGGTACTGGCAGGTTTGGTGGGGTTTAATATCTCTGTTTTTAAATTGCAGTAGTTGTTACAGCTAAACGTCCCTACATGTCCTTACAGCCAGCTGGGAATGCCTGTTCTTCACTCTCCAGCCACATGTGAAATTTGTTCTTGCAAAGGTGACTCTCTCCTTCGGTGTATCTGCAGCACCCACGGCGTTCCCCCACATTGGCACTCAGAGTATTCCCAAATGGGCAAGCCCAGCTGCAATAAAGCTTCAGCCTCGGCTCCAGTCCCAGCTTCTCAAGGAATAAAGGTCTCTATATTTGGCATTTGATGGCCTCAACCATATGAGGAGCCATAAAAGGGGAAGGGCAACTCCACCTGGAGGTATTGTTCCCCCTCATCTCCCCCTAACAAATCTGAGAGTGTTGCTGTGTGCCCCCAGATGCTCCTGGCTGAGGAGGAATGACAAGTACCAGTTATGAGAAGTTAGAGAGGAGGGGAATTTAAAGGGCTTCTCCTCTTTGCTCTTCATTAGAAGCCACTTTGCTAATAAACAGAGGCACTTGCACCGACTGGTGTGGCTGAGCTGGGGTTTCCATAGTGGAAAGCCTTCGGGGGACATTGGTCAGGGCTGTAGGAGCCCCTTCAGAGAACAGGAGGAAAGGCAGGGCCCTGGATTCAAAACATGCTGGGTCCCCAGGAAGCCATAAAGGAGAGCCTCAAATTTGGCAGGTATGTTTGATGTCAGCTTTCATTGCTTCACAGATCCCATTGAACCTACATCGATCAGTGAGAGACTTTCAAAGTGCAGGAATAAAACTCCTCATGGATAACAGCCCCGAAAAATGCCTTTTGGCAGCTTTACTGCCAGGTGCAGAGGAAAAGGAGCAGATGCACTTTCAGGACCAGAAAGTAGTCCAGTAATTTCATTAATGGTCATCCCAAGGTGAGGGGAGGGGTGCTTTGCTTTCACGGTGGAAGGGAGAGCACCCTGGGCTGCTGGGACTCTCTGGAGGAGGGCAGGCTTGGCTCTCAGGCTGGCTTAGATCTCAACACCAGTGCCTGTGAAAGCCCAGCGATTATGGAGAGACTTGTACCAACTGGGAAAACTGTCCCCACGTGTTTCCATGACAGAGAACTCCAGAGTGGGTGTGCAGGATGCTGAGGCCCAGACCCCACTGACCCCTGGGGCTGCCTGACCCCAGCTCCAGCGGTGCCCACGTCTCCCTGTCCAGAACTGAGGCCGTGCCAGCAGATGGGCTCCTGCCATCCAGATGTTGTCACCAGGAAGTCCTGTCAGAGGTTGCTGGCCGGGGTCTCATTCTCGCCTGTCAGACTTGACATCTTCAGCGAATAATTAAATGCCAGGACGCGAGCAGCAGAGCAGGTGCATGCTAATGAGGAGATCAATTTTAATTATGGTTTTAATTAAACACCCAATCCAGTAGGAAATATGACAAGCAGGCTAGAAATGCAAAATTTATACTGGGGAAAAACAACGGTGAGAGATGGGGAAGATGGAACTGAGGTGTGTGTGCCTCAGAGCACAGGTTGTGTGAGAGAATGGGAGGATGGTTAGGTGGCTATGAGCTGGGGGGTGGAGAATGGAGGGCATCCTCTGATTCCCTCTTGTCATAATTTGATGAGGAAAGCTCAGAAAACCACATTTACTGCTCTGTTGTTTTTTCCCAGCTCGCAGTTTTGCTCTCTGCCAGTGCTCCAGAGCTCTTGTAAACCGTGGGGTGTGCAGCCACATGGTGGAAATCAGCTACAAAAGGAATTACCACTGAATGGAGATCTTTGGCAAGAGGCTTTATACCAGCCCATGTCACTAGGGGCTGAGGTTTTGGATCACGGATCAGAGGGAACCTTTAGGATTCCTCTGTGCACAGCCCGGTACGTTCGGCTGCTCTGGATTAACTCCTGTGTGAACTCCAGCAAGCTTCAAAAGAAAAAAATCCCTCTCTGAATTACAGCCTCCCCAGAACAGGAAACCTTCCATGGCTCCTGCCATGGATAACACCCACCATGTAACTCATCCAGATCCATCTGGCTCCTGAGCCACTTCCATCAGATTGGTCTCTTCCCAGCACAGGTAGAACCAAAGCAGCTTGTGGCACACCTGCCCTCTCGCCATGTGAGCTCTGGAGCCTCGAGGTGTGGCAAGGGCAGCCTGGGCACCAGGTCCCTTCCCTGCAGGAGGTGGCTGGTGACACAGGAGCCATAGGATGCTGGTCCAAGCCCCGGGGGAGGACCAGGAGCAGTGAGCACAGGCTGTCTCATCCAAATGGAATGTGGCTGAGCATGGATGTAACATGAGGCCAGATGCAGGGAGTGGGCGTTTTAAGCTCATTGGTTACCTGAACTCATTCCTGAGCCCCCTCCCTCCCCCAGCCTCCCCCTGGCTGCAGAATTATTGATTTTGCTGGGTTTCACTATTCCATATCATAAATTGACTTCAGCAACTCTTTTCCCTAACTAATGAGGCCATTAGCGATAGGGTGTGGGTGGACAGGCAGCTCACCCAGATCAATGAAACGAGGGGATGTGTCTGTGCAGAGAGACAGGAGGAGGTGGGGACACCCACAGACTCAGGGTGCACCTGTCCCTACCACCTCCATCATCCCAGTTCTGGGGGTCAGCTCAGGACTCCCCAGCATCCGGAGGGATCTGCAGGGCAGAGCCCCAGGGCGATGTGGTGAGGACCAGTGTGGGGACACAGAGCCTGGAGCAAACTGGGGTAGAACTGGGGGTGGGGGCATATGCCACTTGTCCATGCAGCTTTGCCATCAACAGCACTTTTCCGTGAGGTTTGGCTCCTGGCCTCGGCGCTTTGAGTTAGGGGGAATAATTAGGGGCTGTGGATGGAGCTGCTCTGTTGTGCCAAGCCCTGCTCCCACCTTTCCCCCCAAAAAAGAGGCTCAAAGGGAAAAAGGGGTGCCCTCCCCGCAGTCCCCCCGCTCCCCACCAGGCTGGGCTTTGATTTGCTGGCTGGAAGTTTGCTATGATTTGTCCCTCCCGTTTAATTAGCTGCTCCGAGAGCTCCGGCAGAAACCGCAAACCCCGGGCTGCGTTTTTATAGAGCGTGTTTTTACCTTTCACCCTTTGGAAATGTCAGAGCAGCGGGAAAGCTGCGCCGCTTTGTTGCCTCCACTGTTTTAATAACTTTATGGCTCGCAATCGTCTGGCAGCCCTTCTGCCCACCTCCCTTCGGAAGGAGAGCACCCGGGGAGATAACAGCCCATCTAATGGCGAGGAGGCAGCGAACAAGAGCTCGGCTGTTATCTTTAACCCCGGGCATCCAGGGTCATTCCATTTAGGCAGCGCTGCGTTCCTGCCGCCAGAGCAGCAGCGTCGCACGCTCCTTCACGCAGCGGCCCCGTAAATCATCCTGGCCAGATAAAAATGAAAAGGATGGTTAGTTACTTATCCGGGGCTCAATTTAAAAGCCGGGAGCTGGGGATCGGGGAGAGGCTGGGGAGCGCGGGGGCACCTTGGCTCACCTCCGGAGTTAGAGCGGAGGCACCTCTGGCTGCAGGAAGCAATTTGTCTCCTGGAGGCTGACAGGAGCTCCTTTCTTCTCCACTTACTCCTTGCTCAGAAATAAAAGGGGCATCCGCTCACATGAAAAGCGGGGAAGGCTCCAGGTTTCCCTTGTGAGGTCTCTCCCAAGCTGGCACGGATGGGCAATTTGTACAAATGACACTTCCCTGGGAGGGAAGAAAGAAGGAGAAGAAGAAAGAGCCACCCCAGCTTCCAATTTGTGCCGCAGCAGTCTGCTCCAGCTCCTCCTTTCCCCACTTTGAACCTCCTGCGCGATGCTCTGGCTCCGGTCCCCGGCTCCGAGAGCGGCCAGCCCTGTGCCTTGGCCAGTGGCTCACGGACCGGGGCCAGCCGAGCTGCCTGGGGTTTTTGCTATGCTCCCGCTGGTCTTCCCACTCCGGGCTGGCTCCCTCTGCCACCTCAAAGTCGAGGTGTGCCTGGCAAATGCGTCCCCATTGTCCCTCGAAGTGGATTAGTTAAACCTTCACAGACTCCTCGGTGGGCGTTTTTGTTCAGTATTAGAGTGGTTCTAATTCGATTTATCTTAATTCACTTGCAATTTGCTTATAATTAAACTACAGTGAACCAAGGGAGCTGATTTACCCGGCGCACTGAAATCTGATGAGGATTGTGAATCAGCCACCTCAGTTCACTGCACAGTGTATTAATATAAATTGAAGTCAATGGTGTTTTACATTAATGCTTTCTTGAATGTCCCTATATGTGCAGATCTGGGGGAGAGCACAGAGAACGGTTGTTTTAGGGGGGAAACACCAGTTCCTGGGCTTTGTGTTTGTCCAGGACATCCAGGACCAGAACTAGGACTGCCACCCTACCTGCTGGTCCTGCCAGCCCACCTCGAAGCAACAGCAGAATTATTTGTGATAAAAGAGCTAAAGAAGGATTTATTCCCCCCAAAGTCTCTCCTAATTGCCCTGGCACCTGGCAAAGGGGGTCGTTATTGCCAGATAATGGACCTTGCCAACATTAAGCTCTCTTAGCCACAATTTCACACAGTCAATTATCTCCTAATCAGGGCCGTTTTGTCAGAGGTTATTGCCCTAAGGACTCAATTAGGTTATATCTACGTCATTAATATTTTATGGAAAAATCATTCGCATGGAAGTGTTAAACACCTTCGCAAACTTCCTTCACCCCGCCCTTGGGGAAAAGGGGCTTTGAAGCTCCCTGCAGGCAGCGGGTCCGGGCCTGGCAGAGCAGGCAGGGAGGAAAGGCAGGGAAACCTCCGCCTGGCACTGCCCGGCTCCCGGGATGCGTGGCCATCTCCTGCCCTGCCACTGCCAGCTGCAGCTGCACTGCATCCAACTGCACCTCACTGCTGCTGCAGCGCATCCCACCGTGCCAAATTGCCTCTGGCTGCAGCTGCACTGCATCTGACTGAACCCTACAGTACCCAACTGCACCCCATGATCGGATGCTCTCGGTGGGATGCAACGCCCGTACCTCGCCCAGGGAACAAATCCCCATCCCACAGTGGCAGAGGCACCCCTGGGAAAGGAGGCTGCAGCCTCATAAGGACACAGTATAACCAGGTTGGTGGCACCGCAGCACAGCAGAACCCTCATCCCTCTCTCAAGCACACTCCCCCTCACCTGCCCACAGCGACACTGGCTCACCTCACCTGTGCCAAGCACCGCCCCCATCCATGTGCCTGCTGCCTGCAGATCCCTGTCTTCACACCCAGAAAGGACCTGTTGGGACTGCTCTCCTAACCATCACCCTCTCAGCTCCCTGTATGTGTGCTCTGAAGTTATTTTCAAGTGCCAAGTTATATTTAACTCAAGGTATAACAGTTGCCACTCCAAAACCTCTGTTTTATTAAGTCAGGCATTTGGGTACTTGCAAATAGAGCTGCTTGGAAAAATGGAACTGCAGAAAATTGCAGGCAAAGCCATCACCATTTCTTTCCAGATGAAAATGGTTTCGTGCCACTCGGTCACCGTTCCCTTCATCCAGGACATCTGACTGTCAGGACTGGAGGTGATGGGGACAGAGGCTGCAGGCCATGATGAGTGGGCATTGCCTGTGGAATGGGGCTGCAGCATGGAAAAGGCTTCAATGTGGACCTCAGGGAGCTGATAAAGCAACTATAATGATGGTCTGGGGTGCCAAATGTCCTCAACATCCAAGAGCGACAGCCATTGAAGTTAATGAATAAAAGCCTTTGGAAGGCTTTTTCCAAAGGTTTCTTTGGAGGGCTTATACTGTTGCAGTTCTCTAGGGTGGATTTTCATGCTGGCAAAAACACAATGGAAAGAATGAACTTAGAGGAAAAACACGTACAAAAAGCAAGCAAGGCTACAAAATGTTGTGATATTCCTACATCTCTCAGATTTCTCTGTGTAAGTAAAGAATATGGCTTTCCTCCCTCCAACAGACTTGTTGGAAGTGTTCTCAAATGCAGTAAAGCTCTTTATAAAACAGTGATGGAGTCTGAGGGTGTCAGTGCTTTGTGGTGCTTCTGTGGGTCCTTGGGATGTCCCAAGGCAGAGCCTTCCTCGGGGCTCAGAGGTGCAGAGAATTCCCTGCAACAATCCTTATCTTTGCTCTCCCAGCACACCAGGCAAGTGTTTCCTGTTAATGGGAATTGACATAGACTAGGGTTGTTTTTTTTTTTTTAAAAAAAGTTCTCCTCCTTCCCCAGGCAGTTTTGATGTGAATATTAATATTAACATAATTTCATGATGATTAGAGAACACAATTACGGGCTATTAATAATGACACAAATAATGACATTTAAGGCCTCATTTTCCTGTGAGTAACACTCCGTCTGGTGGTATTTAAACAGCTCTGTCTGGTACAATCACTGCCGTGCCAAGGTGCAGCCACGTCATCGTGGTGTCAATCACACAGATCCCTGTCTGTGCCTGCCCCGTGGTCCAGGGAAAAGGAAAGGGAAAGGGCTGCTGAGAGTGGGGATACTGCTGAAGATGATGGAACAATGGGGACACTTGGGGAGAGGCTGATGGCTGTTCTTGAGGAGGTGGCCCCCATTTGCAGCACATACTCCAGCCAAGACCTCATCTCCACTGGCCTGGGGTTCCTTAGACAGGAGGAAACACCCATGTAATGCCAGTAGAACCCCATCCTAGCACCTGGCTGATCTTCTGCAGGCTCTCCAGAGGCCAGCTCCCACACCCCACCATAAAAACAGCGTAATGGGGCTGTTCCAGCTCATCTCCACAGAAGGCAGGCATTGCAAAGGCCCCATTTCTTTTACAGCACACTCACTTCCAAGCTCAGCCCTTGGAAGAGGCCGTGCTGTGCTAATGTCCCTTAATGGAAACCTCGGAATCAATTTTTTTGCTCCCTGAAGAAAATCCCCTTGGTTTATGCAGCAAAAGCTGTAACACTGGAAATGGCTTCAGAATTTTTTTGGGGGGGAAGGATGGGGAAGGAGGAGGAGAAGACAAGAAAGGTTCATTGTAGCTCCACAAAAAGGAGGTCAAGTGAAACTTTGCCAGGTAAGTGACTGGTCTGCACTGTGCCTGGGGAGGTGTGGGGCTGTGCCATGCTACAGGCTGTGCCCAGGCCTCCGAGGGACGTGGCACATCCCCTCAGCAGCAGGATGGGGGGCTCTGAGGTGGCACCCACCTTCCCAGTTACAAGCTCCCATTTCTCTGAAACACCCCAAAACATCTCATGCCATGAAGAGAGGGATGGCAAGATTGGGGATCCCACACTGGGACAGGCACAGTGCCAGCCTGCAAAAGGCATCCAAGGGGATCTCTCTCTGGTGCACAGAGCATCCCTCCCATCACTAGAATTCATGGTACACAGGGGTGGGCAACTGCACAGCCCAAGCCCTCTCCCCCAGAGCTACACCTCAGGATGTCTCATGACCCTGAGGATCAGCTCTGGTGAACTGTTCCTGGTGCCCTGGGAAAGAACTGGGTCTGAGCTTTACCTCCTGGAATACGTGAGCAGAACTCCCAGGCAGAGGATGCTGAAGGGAGCTCCATTTGTTAGGCATCACCCACACCTATAACTCACAGCATACACACTGCGATAAACAAAGCCTTTCATTAAATTCTGAAGACAAACAGCTTTGGGCCATTCCGCATTTCAATGCACACGCAGACACCTCAGCAAAATCCTGCTGGTTCAGCTGGAGGTTGAGTTTCCCAGAGAGTGTTTCCGTGCAGCCAGTTGCACTGCCAGCCTGGCACTGTGGGCACTGGGCACCGGGAAGCTCCCAAATGTCCTTGTGTCCAGGAAGTCATGGGTGGGCTCACCACAGCCACCAGGAAGGGACAGGACTTTGATACCAGGGCCTTCAGATCACAGAATCACGGAATCCTCTGAAATGGAAGGGATTCCCAAGGATCACCAAATCCAGCTCCTGGCCCTGCACAGCACAGCCACAAAATCCCACCCTGTTCCTGAGAGCATCGTCCAAATGCTCCTTGAGCTCTGGCAGCCTTGGGGCTGCGACCACTGCCTTGAGGAGCCTGTTCAGAGCCCGACCACCCTCTGAGTAAACACCCAACCTAACCCTGCCCTGACATGGCTTCATGCCACAGATCTCCTGCCATTTGCATTTCCAGAGACTAATCACCATGATTTCTTCATCCACTCTGAAGGTTCTTGGTGGAGCCAGGGTGTGTTTGGGCAAGAGGATGAGCATGTCCCTTCCCAGGAGAGCCACCCGGAGCCAGAGCTGGCAGAAGAGCATCCTGGGGAAATACAGCCCCTGGGGGGAGATCCTGAGCCCCCCCTCTGCAAACCAACCCTGCAACCTCCTACCCCACAGCCCCCAAAGGCCAGCTGCCCCCCAAGGCTGCTGGTAGGTTGGCCAAGGCTCCATAAAAGCCACCATGCCAGTGATTAAACTTTAATCAAACAATGCAGAAGGCTACAGAGATAACACTAAAATTTAATGAGCCAGGCTTGTTGGCTTCCCTGAAGAATCACATTACAGTAAAAGTGTGGCTCCAGAAAAGTGCCTGACTTCCAGGTATTATCCACAAACTCTTCCCACTCTTTGCTCACCCGGAGAAACGAGGCATGAAGTGCTTCCTTATGGCTGGTCAAACAGACCGTTTGTTTTTCCCCTCCTCAAGATACTGAATTCTTTTCTTTCACTTTCCCATCTTGCCACAATTTATTTACTCTGGAATTTTAACTCTTTCTTCAGAACACACAGGCAGGAAGTCCTCACAGAAAATCTGCTTTTCTTTGAATAATGGGATTGAGAACCTGCAGTGACCTGTGCTCTGGGGACCCTCACTCCTGCCCAAGGGGTCTGTTCCCAGCTTCTGGACCAGCAGAAAGGAAACCCCAACCCAAGACTGTTTTTTCAGCTGAGAAGCCTCCCAGCTTAGGATGCAGGCAGCATCGCATCCAGAACTGCACAGCTGCATGGAGCAATTCAGAAATTGTCTTGTTGGACTACAATGTGCCAATTTTTCACATTTACAGCCATTTTCAGTATTACAGCCTGTGGCACCGAAGCCACGAGGCTTTTCTTCAGGGAGCAAAAGCTGCTGCAGAGGTGACCATTACCACACGCTGCCGCAGCACGGCCTCTCCTCCAGCCTCAGGAGGGTGGGAGCCCAGTGAGGACAGGATGGGGGTGGCTGGATGGATGACTGGATTTCACCAGACCTGGAGCAGCGGGATGAGACCCGGCTGCTGCAGGAAACGGGAGCGTGACGCGCCAGGTTGGAGCCCCTGTCTAGACCAGGGGGTTGGCAGCGGCTCCTGCACCATTTTAATATGCCTGGTTGAACTCCAGGCTTGGGAAAGTAAATTAGTCCTTGGGCTGGAGCCAGGGCTGTGATGTTCCCGTGCTCCCAGAAACACGGTTAACCGAGGGACTGACTGATTGCAGGGGTGCTCAGGGCACTGGGCAGAGGGTGACAGCGAGGTGGGGTCCCAGGGACACATGCAGACTGCAGCTCGTGGCTCCTAGCTGCTTCACCCAGGGAGTCTGGGTGCAGCCCCTCATGCACAGCTCCCCCTGCATCCTTGACACGGGTTTATTTATACAGGAGGAAAATGCCATTCATTGCTAGGGCAGGCTTTCCCAAAAATCCCCTGGGAAAGCCTTTCCGGGCAGTGCCTAGTCTGGCTTCAAGCTGTGCCATTCCCAGCAACACCCAGCACAGCTCTGAGGTGTGTCTGGCAGGAAACAGCACTTTCACTGGTGGGCTGCAAGACCTGCCTATACGGTGGGGGCCATTCTGCTCCCCTTCCTGCTGCTCCCATCCCTTTGCTATTAATTAATGAATTACTANAGGTGGGGCAGATAATGGGGGACAGGTGGGACAGATATATAATTGGGCACGGGGTAGGGGGGCACAACTTGAGGTAGGGCAGTCTGATGGTGGTGGGTGGCAGCTGTGGGGCTGCTGGAGGGTCGTAGAGGAGAGGGATTGTTCCTTCCCTGGAGCTGAGGTGATGGAGTGCTGCTGGAGACACAGTGAGTCTGGGGTACCTGGGCTTGGAGGGTGGGGGGCTTGTACTGCTAAGTGCTGACAGGGTGCTGCTGTCAACACAGTGTTCTGCCTTGGAGAACCTTCATCTATGAGGATACTTAATGAATTAGTTAATTAATGAGTGGCGTTTGATTGATGGATCATAGGGAGCTCTCAGCAGGGTGAGCCTGACCCTGGGATATTGCTGCTGTTGCTTAAATGCATCCCCTCGCTGGTCCGAGGCACTCGGTGTTCTGGCAATTTGCATGCATTAAATGTAGCTTCTTAATAGGATGTAATGTTAGTGAAAAGCCAAAAGCATAGCAGCTGTAACTTAAAAGACAGCCCCATTACTGCAAGCCTTATAATTAGGGTAAGAGGGAGACTCGTGCTGCCATATGTTAAACTCTTTTGAGGTTAATAGCTCTGTAAGATTTTGCAATTTAAAAAAATTAGTCTTGAGGAACGATGACAAGGCTCGTCAATGAGGGCTGCTCAGGCGGGAGCCGGGATGCTCTGCCCTGTGCAGCCTCACCTGGTGTGGGGGACAGGGATGCTCTTGGGCATCCCGTGCCCTGAATCATTGCTCTCCTGCCCTCCTCGTCCCCAGCCTTGTGTAAAATATCCCTTTCTGCCCCCTCTCCCAGCCTGTGCTCCTGGTGCTGGGTCCAGGGGTGCTCCTGGCTGGGCTGGACCCGCAGCAGGTGCTGTGTGTGAGCAGCCCCTCCTCTGCCCTGTTCTTCGGGGGCTTGTTCAAATTACACAGACCGGCAGCTGCTGCCTGCAGGTCCCCAGCCCGGTGTTTGGCTGATGCAGGAACAAATAACCCGTGTGCAATAGCTGTTTGTTAAAGTCTTTTTCCCGTGTAATCGTTGCTCTGTGCCTCAGACCCTCGGAGTGCACAAGGGCTCCATCAGGACTCCTGAATGTTTGGGAGTGCTCTGAGCTCCCACACCTGGTCGTGGACCCAAAGAGGGGCTGGGTGGTCTGAGCTCAGCCCTGGCAGGGAGGCAGATCCCCGGGGGGCTTGTCTTGGTGGGGGGTTGAGAGACAGCTCTTGTGTTTTTCATTCCAGCTGCCGCTTTTCTTTTTCCTTTCCTTTGCTGTGCGGCCAAATCATTCCACCTTCCCAGCCTCAATTTCCTCATCCATAAAACTGAGACTAAAAATGTACTTGTTAAGGGTGTCACAGGACCTTCTGAGTCTTCGAGGGCTTTGAAGTCCTCTTGTTAAAGTACCGTGGAAGTGGAGGCATTTGTTGCTGTCATTACGTGAGGTGGGTGGTTATTGGGCAGCAGCGGGGGCTGCGGTGGGCTGGGACCCTCTGGGGGCACTTGAGGTCTGTGCACTTAACATTGGCGCCTGGGTAGGGCATTATTTGGGCACTGGCTTGTCTTTTCCTGCTGCCAAAGGATGAGTAAATAGTGCTTATAAGCAGGCAGGAGGAAAAAGGTAGGATCAGTCAGTTTGGGGAAGGTTCTGTGAACAGCTGTGCTGTCCATGATATCTGTGAGGGGATGGGTGCTGTTGTGGTGATTACATCAGCCAGACTTGTTAATGTAAATGTTCTCCACAACGGTGGAAGGCTTTAAGGTCATCCTGAGATCGCTCTAATAGTTTCCCTCCTGCATCCTGTCACCTTATTAAAGTGTTTAATTGCTTTCTTATTTAAGTGCATCAAGATTTCCTGATAGGCTGGTCCTTTTAGCTCACTTGTTCTCTTTAGGGAAGCTGGAAGAATGGAAAAGAGAAAATTATCTTGAAGGTCCGGGTTATTGTGTGGTGATATGAGATTGTTAAATCCTCTCCATCAGTGTTGGGGTATCATGAAGTTTGGGGGCTGTTTGGATATTGAGCTGGGATTCAGCTTTGCAAATTGAGGATTTGTTCTTTTGGTGTTTGGAGAATGAGGCCTTGAGTCAGTGTGGTTTGAGCTGACCAGTGGCTCTTGCTGCTGGGATAGTTCTTGAGTGCTTTCCAAAGAGTCTGGGGACTGGTACTCAGGAACTGCTGTTTCAGGGATGTAGACCCTAAAATGGTCTGACGTGTTGGGCAGGGGTGGTTCCAACTGTGTATGGTTCTTGTTGTTCCAGAGCCCAGGTGTAATGAGTGTAGTGGCACCTGTGAACCCACAAGTAGAAGCAGACAGAGTGGCTCAGGAGCCTCCCCCTTGGATACATGCTGCTTTTTTCCCATTGGTACTCCAATGTCAAAGGCAAAATCCCCATCATCAGATCAATATCAAAGCCATTAAAGTGCATCTTCAATTTCTGCCTGTGATGCTGCTGTGTTCGTCAGTGCATTGGCAGCAGGTTTATAACAAGTTCATGCCTTGCAGCAGAGGGAAATACTTCACTGTCCTGGCCTCTCCTGCAGGCTGGCCATGAATGGAGGTGGTTGATTCTTTAGCAGGGAAAAGGGTGTTAGTTTTTGGAGCAGAGTAGTGACATGGCTGCAGATTTCCAAGGTGAAGGGGGAGCTGCCAGCCTACAGCTTGCTTGGGTGTTGGAATACGGCTGCACTCGGGGCGGGAGCAATGCCAGAGCACACAGAGCTGGCTTAGGCTCCTGCAGCTCCAGGGGACTTAGGCATTTGCAAGCACATTCTGAAGCATGACCCTCCTACGAGGGAGCATGAAAAGCCCTTCGGTGCCCTCTTTCACATCCCTCTCTGAGCCCTGTCGAGCCTGTCACGCTTACAGAGAGTGAGCTGGCTTGGCAGGTCCCAGGGCTGGACCGACTGAGATCCCTTTAGCATCGCTTTGCCACCGTTCCTTGCTCAGGATTTGTCATTTGTTGATGCAAAATGTGTGTTCAGTGCCTGGACAGAAACTGGTGTGTCGTGATGTGCTCAGTGTTTAGTGCTTTGGTGCTGGGATGTTTCTCAGTATGGTATTGAGAGCTCTGACTGCTCACCTGTAGCTGTAAATCCTCTCCATCTTTCTTTACCTGTCTGTAGTGCAGACAGGTGAGGATGCTTTGGCCCTACACTCCTCTTGTCTCCTCTGACTGGCTACAAAGCTGAATCAGCAGCTCATTTGGGTTTCCATCTGCTTCTTCCACACTGGAGGAGAATGGTGTCTTAGTTGTCTGAGTAGAGAATGCTTTTTAATCATGTCTGTACTGCTTGGGGTTTGGGCCTTGGTGCCAGCCAGTAGGAAAAATCAATAATGTTTAAACTGTTCGATGAAGAGCGCTGGCTGCCGGTTCCTCCTCCTTCAATAGTGCCTGTGGGAGGGGATGTCTGTGCCCTGGATGCTGCAGGGGGGCTTTGGGGAGCTGTACCCCTTCCCCAAGGGGGCTGGCAGGGGGTTCCGTGCCTCGTCTTCCTCTGATAAAGAGGTTTTGAGATCAGCTCTGGTTGTGAGCTGATCTGCCTGTAGTGAAAGGCAGTGGAGTTGCGGTGTGGGGTGTCTGCCTGCTGCTGGCACAGGTCAGCTGCATCTCCACTGCTGCTCTTTGGGGTCTGGTTTAACAGCCGGTCATGGGGGGAATATAGATCTTTACCTGACGCTCCAGTGATGGATGGGAAAGCTCACTTGGGAAGGCTGGACTCTCAGTGAGGGACTGACTGGTGTGTGATGAGTGAGGATGGGGAGCGGAACAGGAGGAAACAAAATGGAAATCCATCTTCTGGCGCTCCTTAAATAATGATGGTGGTGTTCGGGCAGCAAAGAAATATCCTTTGGATAGCGTGACAGAAAACCTTATGGATGCTGTCAAACATGCCCTTAACTGCTCTGAGCACATCGTTGATCTGGTTGCTCTGCGAGGTGCGACAAATAACCTCTGCAGCTTGTGCAGGTCCAGCAGCCGCTGTCCCCCTCCTGGTGCTGTGACAGGTGCTGAAGCAAATGGGGTTTGCAGAATTCCTGCTGGGAATGGGAGAGGGCAGAAGGGCCCCAAGCAGCTGCTGGGATCCAAAGCTCTTGTTGCAGAGGTGGGGGTGGTCATTCCAGCTGTCCCGCTGCCCTGTGACCCACTGGTGGATCCTCAATCCCCTTCCTGCTCCTGTCTAAAAATAGAGGACAGTGGCCCTTGGCTGAGCCACCCTGAAAGGGACAGATGTGCAGGGGCTGTGCTGCAGGGGTAGCAGCCCTTCCTCCTGTGGGCACAGGGTTGGGGGGGTAGCAGGCTGTACAGGTCCTTTCCAGCTGCTGATAACCTTCACTCACTGATTTTCCTTCATTGCTGAATTCCATTGAGGTGTAAATCCTGTTCTGACCTCAAACTCCATCTGCATTTCCTCAGATATGCCATTCTGAACAGTGGCTTAGCTCTCAATCCCCCCAGTAATCTGGGAGTGGGGGCTGAATAATGCTTTTCACTGTTTTACATCTTTTTGCACAAAAAGGTTTCTGAGCCCTTTGAGGATGTTAAGGAAGGCAGCAGGTGAGGAACAGGTAGTGTTTAACAGGTAGACAGAAACCTAGAGCTGTGCCACAGTGAATCCAAGGCCATGCAGGTGCTGAGAGCCAGGGTAAGGGCTCTGCAGCCCAGACCTCTGCCTGGTCACAAGCTCCTGCTCCGCTGGCACTGGGTTTTTGGGGAGCATATTGCATGCTGGTTTCCCTTTAAGCAGTTATCAGGAGCTGCTGCCCAAGATCCTGGAGTTCTCCTGCCTCCCAGAGCAAAGCATCGGGACAGAGAATCCTCACTACAGAACAACCTGTCATGTTGTGTTTCCCAAGGCTTCATTTCACTTTTTAAATGATTTAATTGATGAGCCCTTTCTTTTTATACATCCACATTCAGCTGGTTTCCACAGTAACAACCAAACCTGGAACCCGGAGCTTGGAGTCCTTTCTAAGTAAATAACACCAAACCCAATCCTCGAATATTTAATTAAATTCACTGTCATGCCCCTTTTATCTTTATGCTCTGTGGATCTTTCATAAACAGATTTCATGGAAACATGGACATTAAAGGAGATAGCAGAGGACAGCCTCCGGGGGAGTTGCCCTGGGACAGGCACAGACCCCTCGGTGGCCTTGGCACTGTGACAACATGGGGACAGCGCAGCTCCTCCTTGTCCTGTGAAGTGTGTGCCATAGATCCATCCTGCTATGATGCCTTGTGCTGGGATGCTGTTGACTCATGGTCGGCTTGTGACCCTCAATAACCTCAGGCTTCTCCAGCAGTCTGGTTTTTCTGGTAGTACCTTAAAAGTTCCTCGGGTCCTCTGGATCACATTTCCAGTTGCAGGACCCTTTATCCATCCTGCACTTACCTGCTGATGTGCTGCCATTCCTAGCACAGTGGAATTGCAGGGGTTTGTTTTTAGAGAATCCCAAATCGGCTCTTCCTGAACAGAACTTGGGGTAGAAATGAAGGTTTGGGGATGGGGGAGAAGCCATCACCAATGGGATTATCTATTCAGATGAACATGGACGTTGCTTCAATTGTGCCAAGCAAGGTCAGGAGCATGGGGCTGTCTGGGACAGGGGCTTAGGCTATTTTTGTGTTTTTCTTCCCAAATGCTGCTGCACGGAGCAGGAGTCTCAGCTCTGATGGCCATGATGACTTGCAGCAGCATTTTGGTTAATCTCTGGACATATCAATTATGCCTCTGCCAGGGAATGGGACATTAACACCCAGTTGTGTTGGTTTGCTTACAATAGCTCTTTGGTGCTTTTCCATGGTATCACAACACATCTTAATCAGATGGTGAGTGGGCTTAATTAGCCCAAGTATAGGTTTTATTTTTGATTTCTATGACTACTTAATCTAATGGAAACACATTATCTGCTCCAAGGTCTGCAGTTTTCCATTTGTAATTATTGCTGCTCTTAATTGATGGTGCATCAGGGGTTGTGGCTGCAATATGGGAGTTGGAACGAGTTGATTTTCTTGAGCACGGATCCCAGAAATGTTCTTCTGAAAGTCCCTGTGCTGTGGTGTGCTTCAGCCCAGGTTTGAGTTACTGGATACCTGGTTTTTGTCAGAGGAAGAAGGAAATTCCTTGGATTGGTGAAATCTTCAGCATCTGTGGTGTGGGAGCTCCATATCATGAAGTTTGTCGTGCCATTTCATGGTGGAGTTGAGGGAATTAAAGTGCCTGGATACAGTAGCTGGAAGCTGTTCAGGTAATAGAAGCAAAACAGCTTATAAATTTCCAAAATGAGGCCTGGCATTTATGACTAAAACCTCGCATTTCAGGACATGCAGATGGTGAGACAGGAACAGCTTGGAGGGATGGGCTAATACAGAATTATTAATTGTAGTGGTTTTTGCATAATTTCTCAAAGAAGAAGCCTGTTGCAATAGGTGGTGGTTTGATGTGGACAGTGTGAAGGGTTGGGGGGCCCAGGGACCCTAACTTGGTGTTGGTGTGCCACACATGTGATTTCATGGATGGAGCTTGCCAGGATCTGTGCTTGGCCTTCCTCTTCCACCCTGGAGGGAAGGGACCAGGCTGTTTTGTCCATCAGGGCAGTTCCCACTAAGCAGCTGATATGCCATTGAGAGGTATGGGAATATATATATTTAGGTGTATTTCACAAGTCCCAACATCTTCCTGTGTCTTTTAGGTGTTGCCTTTTCCAGTTTCTGCCAGCAGAGGGAATGCATGGAAATGTGCCAATTTTATTTTCTCCCATGAATAGGCTCCTGCTCCACTGGGAGCAGCAGATGTGCAGCACCCTGGTGCTGTCCCTTGTCCCAGGTCATACCATCCTGTGCCCAGGACCCTGGCAAGGGCTCCCCATGCACACAGAGAGGCTGTGTTGCACAATATTTTCACAGGTTTCCTTGTTTCTGACCTGCTTTGGCAACAGGGAGAAGCCTCAGCCTCTTCCCCAGCCTCTCACAGGGTGACTGATCAGATAATGTTCTCTAAGCAAATGCACAAATAACACGAATTGGGGTTGGCACCGAGCAGTGAGGTGTAAAAAAGGCAATTTGAGGTGTTCTAAGAAAATGCCAGAGCCTCTATGATGTGATTGCCTGTTGGAAAGCCGTGCCCAGGGCTTGGAGCTGCAAGGACGCTGGGAGTGCTGCTGGTGAGGCATCGCCCCCGGGGAGAGCAGGAGGGTGAACTGGTGGGGAAAGCAAGGAAGAGTGTTTAGATTCCCTCTGTGGTCCTCAGCCCATCACTTAACCTCCTTTGGCTATGGCAATTTGCTCCATGCTGGAAAGTGCTGAGGGCAGGGAGAGCCTTTGCCGCATCCCTGTGCAGTCCCAGTGTGATGGGAAAATTGCTCCTGCAAGGAAGTGGCACAGGGCAGGGCTCAAGGGACACTGATGGCTGGGCCAGCATGAGAGCTGGAATTCTGCCTTAGCAGAGGCTGAACAAAAAGTTCAACAGAGCCAGTATCATCCTGTTTTCCAGTTACAAGTGTGATTAGAGATGGATTTCTCTGTACATGGTGGTGGATGTGGGCACAGCTTTGAGTCTGGGACGTGTCCCTTGCCTGAGTCCACTCTGACCAGGTCCTCCCTCACCCTCTGCTCCAGTGGGTGCTGCTGTGCCTCTGTGCAAGCCTGTCTGGAGAGAAGCAGACAATATCAGAGATGGCAGCCTTGCATTTCTGCTCCATTTCCCTCCAGCCTCTCCTCCTGTAACATTCATTAGCTGCAGAGATGCCAGGCTGAAGCACTGAACAGAGGCTGTGTGCAACCTCTGAGTAACCCTGCTGCTGAAGCCCCTGCCCTGCACCCCGCCAGCTCCTCTCCATGGAGTAACAAACCCTCACCTCCGTGCCCCAGCTGCCCTGTGTAATACCAGCGTTCCTCGTTAGTGCAGCAGAATCAACATCTGTCTCCTTTACCATGTCTGTTTACAGTGGGAAACTTCTGAGGGAAGATCGGTATTGTTAGAAATAAAAGCAGAGTTATAAGAGACTTGGGAATTCTGTATTATTTGGAAATCACACATCTTTCAAGTTTAATAGATCAGGTGCTTGCAGCCTTCGAGGAGCTACAGGCACTGGAATGGCCATCAGTGTAAGTGGACATGTTATGTGAGGAGCACTGCCATCTTTTGGGATAGTCTCCCTGCTACTCAGACCCATTACAGGTCCAGGGAGGTCCCACAGCTCTGAGGATGACTCCAGGATGTCAGGGGAAGAACCCAGTTCTTACACTCCTATTCTCTGCAGCTGGTTTGACTGGTTGGTGCAGCTGTTGGCACAGACTCCTCTGCTGGGAGGCTTTGGCATTTGGGCCTTGGATGTGATGCAGGTTGTTCTTAGTGTGACACTGAAGCTGCTGCTGAGAATTCACATGAGCAGCTGGGACACTGCTGCTCTCCATCCCTTCCTGGACCCTCCTGGTGATTTCCTTGCATGTCTCTACTGCTGCATGAGCACAGTGCCAGGACAGCAGCTAAAATACTCTTGCAGATAAGGATGTGAGGAAGTTATCTGGAAGCCAGCAGATACTGTATGTGAGGAGGGAGGTCATTGAAGAGGGGGAGGTGGAAGAGATGGAGATTAGGAGATTTGGAGATGGCTTGAGGGATTTAGTGGAGAGGCAGAGCTCCTGTGGAGCATGAATGGGCAGCAGCACCTCTGATGGATTATAGGGAGCCTTGTTCAGAGGTTTTCTGTGCTGCTGCAGGGACCAGCAGGGAAGAGACAGGGGAATCTCACATTGAGAGGAGGCTGCAGAGCTCCAGATAGTGACATCTCTTGCTCTTGTCCTCCCCACCTTGGGAGCACACTCCATGCAGGCAGGACTGGAGCAACTGCTTTCCAGGGTGTCAGCAAGTGTCACAGTGGAACCCCAGGGCAGAAGTGTGGCCATGGGAGGCAGGGGCTGTTTAAAAGGCTTTTACTGTGTTCAAGACCTCATGGTGGGGCTTTTTCTGTGGCAAGGTCTGTGCAAGGAAATCCCTGCCTATTCTGCAGAGCCCTGCTCCTCCTGCCCTGCGTTCATCTCCAGACAGCTCGTGCAAGCTCATCCCAGCTCCGTGGAGAACAGGCAGCTCCTGACCTCCTCTTGCGTGTCTACATTTGGGATTTGCCCCTTTCTATCCTATTTCAAACCCTGTTCTCTTAGCAAAAGCAGCGTTTACAGCCTTATCCCTACGGGTAATGCCTGCCTTACATTGTACCAGGGCTTTTCCCTCCGCTGCCGCAGAAAATCCGCGGCCACTGATCCTGCAGCCGCTGTCAGGGATGTGAACCCCGGTAATCGGCAGGCAGATCGTATCTCTGCAGCTGGCCCTAAGCAGCCAGATCCCTCCATCACAGCCGGGCGAACTACACCAGGCTTTATCCTCTATTGTCACGGACAAAGCACAGGGATTTGTGTCCCAGGCTTAAGCTTTCTCAAATCTCCGAGTATATTCCCCAGACGGTGTCCTGACTGTTTCCCGAGTGGCTTTTTCTTCCTGTTGCCTTTGTTTCCGATTGCTGTTGCAATTTGTAATAGGTATTTAGTAAATATCGACGTTATTTACTGAAAATTGGCAACTGTGTTTCTCTTTCGGAGGGTGTTTTTCCCACGGGATGCTCTGCCTGTCCCTCGATGGGGCAGGGGCTGGCCACCCTGGGGACACTTGGACCACAGCTCCAGCCACCCTGGGGACACTTGGACCACAGCTCCAGCCACTGTCGGCGTCATTCCCTGCGCCTCTGACGCGTGGGAGATGCCTGGATCCTGGAGAGCATGTTAACATTTAAATCAGTGCGATGGTCTGGGAATAGCATCGAGTTAAAAGGACCTCTCCTGAAAAGAGCGCAGCAGGGACTTGGCTGAAGAGTTCTCTCAGCCCTTCAAGCACGCACGGCTGCACGGATTTCATCAGCGCCAGCGTCACGCTGGTCCATTAGGGCTTGATTGAGCTGCTCTCAGGGTGGGGAGGAGAAGGAGAGAGCAGGAGCTCCCCCTTCCACAGGGTGGGTTGTGTGTGGGGGTCCAAGACCTCTGCAGACAGGTCCCTTTCACCTGTCTGGGGTCCACTGTGCTAGCAGCTTCCCGTGGGGTTTGTGTCGCCTTCATAGTTGCTATTGTGCTTCTGCCACGAAACTCGAGGCCAAGTGAATTGTATAATTATCTGCCCCCATGCATGAGGCTTCGTCCCAGCCTCTCAATAGGCTGAGGTGCTCTTCAGCATGAAATATGAGATTTAAAATGCTTCTCAGAATCATTTCACCTTGTGTTTCAAGTAGCCTGGGTGCTCCTGTAACTGTGTGAGCCCTTCTTTGCTCCTGTCCTTATTTCCTCTGGCTAAAATTTCAGCAACTTCATTACTGTGCTGGGGAAGTATTTCTTTTTATCTGCTCAGATGTTCTTCTGTCTGGTTTTATTGAAAGCTCCAGTTCTCATGTCTTATGAGACAGCATAGAAGTCCCACTCTACCTGTTATGGATCATCCATTGCCTTTTTATTGCCTCCTCTTACCAGTTGCCATTCCAAAGCCAGAGACTCATTTTTTTAGTTCTGTTGGAGTCCTGGACAACTCTGAGATAAAGGCAGTTCCTTCTGATCACCCTTGTCTCTTTGGGCTCTGTTCTGTGATGAGGAGAGCCTATGGGTGTGGTGATGTGGGATGTGGGAGCCATCCCAGCAGTGGTGCCAGCAGCCAGAGAAGTCTCCCTGCCCTTCACCACTGAGCAGGAGCTTTCAGCGAGCTGTCTGTAATGTTGGCAGCCCCTTTAGCTGAGCTGACAGGATTAATTTAAAATCCCATATGGTGTAAGGGTTGGCTTTTCCCTCCCAGATTGCTCCCTGTGTGGAGAGGGAGCTGTGTTTGGTGTCTCATTGCCACCCCTCACCCACATCTCTGCTGACCTTTGAGGCCCTTGGGGCTCCCCAGACCAGCCAAGGGCTGCAGCTGTCCTGCCCAGGTGTTGGTGCCACTCTCGCCTCTCTCAGAGCAATAAAACACATCAAAGCCAGTAACTGGATACTTGGAGCCATATGGGTTTTCAAGGTCTTCCATGAAGTGGTTGGAGTGATTTAGGGAGTTTGAAGGAAGGGGGAAGTGCCCATCTTTGGCCCTTGATGTGACACGGCAGCTGAAAAAATAAATAATCCAGTTACCGGGTAAAACATGCATAGAAGTGGTCCCTTCTGAGCAGATCAGCTGTGGTCCCAAGGTCCAGGGCTGTGTCCTGGATTTGTGCTGGGAGCTGGAATATCTGGGCTAGGAAAATTGGAGTGGCAGCTCGTGAACAGATTTGGCTACTGCAGGGCAGCCAAAACTCAGGTGCTGGCTGTGAGTTTGGTTTGATTTAATGTAACTTCAGGCAGGTGAATTAATCTTTCTGCACTTGTTACTTTTGCAGCTCCCAGTGCTGAGGTTTTGTTGGTTAATGTTTGTAAAGGCTTTTGAAATGTGGCTGCTGGTGTGTGGGTCCAACAAAGAGAAGCAATTGTGAACAATGAAAGAATATTTTCCAAAATACAGTGTAGTAAAAGCAGCTGAGATAAGGTCTGCTCTCATTAATTTAAAAAATGATATTTTCCCTTCTTCTTTCAATAAAAACTGTCTGCGTGATAAACTGACATCTTTAACAATTGTTTAAGCTGCACAGGTTTAAATATATACTTCCTGCATAGGCTGCTGATGAGTCACTAGTCAAAATTATTTATCAGAAGCGATGGCTCTGTGCTAGACAGTATTAGACAGAGCTCTTTGTTCTCTGGCCAGAGCTACATGGTTACCATGAGCAATTACCGGGGCCCTACAGTTGTGCCCACCATTAAATGATTTTGAGTCAACTTTAACACTTTTGGGAAGCCGGGGCAGTTCTGGAGACGGGCATGTAGGGTGCTGAGGGTGCAGGATTTTCCCTAGTCTGAGGCTAGAAGCCAAGCTGAAGCCATTCCCAGAGAATGCTCTTAGAAATGCATTTGGGCATCTCAGCTGCTCCGAGCTCTGCTGTCAATTTTTGAACACTTACACTCTCATTTCTTTTGATTGCAAACACACAAACACTCTCCAGCCAGAGTGAGAGTAACTCACCATGCAGAGAAAAGAACAGACAGGCTACACTGAGGGCTGATGGTGAGAAAAGGAATTTAATTAATGTATATGGACATGCACACCCCCAACAAGCTTTTTGTAGTGTCAACATGGGGTGGGATGTAGCAAATATAAACACTTTAAGGAAGGTGGTTTGCCAGGAGCCCCTTAAAGCCCAGCTCTGAGGGATTGCTGTGTTGATTTAGAGGCTCGAGAAGACTAGAACTGCTGGATTTTTGATTTGGTTTCAGCGGGGCTGATATTTGTAATTACAGTAAGTCTGGAGGGTGTTGGCCTCACAACTGCAACAGGCTCTGCTTATGGACTGTGTGCAGGGATGGGGATTCTGAGTGCCATGGGCTTGCCTGGGAAACAGGGAGGAGAGGATGAAGGGGATTCTCAGTCACTGTAAATCCCTTATGGTGGTGTTGGACTGAGCCCAAAGAGAAGCCCTGGTGCTCTGGGGGTGCTCAGGCCAACCTGGTGGGTTTTGGAAGGCACTGAGCCTGCTCTGCTGGTCCCTGGCCAAGCCCATCTCTTTGAAGCTCTGCTGCCTCTTGTCCCCAGTGTCTGGTGCCAGCGAGCTCCGTAACAAACCCTGTGCCCTTGGCTGCTGGAGGACGGGGGCTCTTTCTTTTGGTGTTGGCAGGGCTGGTCTCCTGCACAAAACACCTTTATTTCATTTTAATCAAATTGTCACCAGGAGACACATCTGTTCCCACTTGCCTGGTCGCTTTCGTCAGGGTGAGGGTGGGGTTGTCCTTTGGAGCATGTGGATGCAGATGCAAAACACCTCAGCCAGCAGGGCGAGGGGATATCAAAGCAGAGCCTGAAGAGGTGGGATGCTGGCATTTGCATACGCGATTGCCAGCTGAAATACAAACAGCAGAGACGTGAAAATCAGTGTGAAGGGTGAGCATGAAAAGCAGGGGCAGGCTGGGGAGGGGGAGCCAGGGCAGGTGGGGAGAGAAGCGTCAAGATAAGAAAGAGGAGGAAAACGAACACACAGAATATTTTAACTAACAGAAAAGTTTCTTGTACTGCAGACAGATGATGAAAGGGAGACAGTGAGGAATTATTAGGACAGAAGATAAGGAAACAGCAGAGATAGGAAATAATTATTTTGTATCTGTCTTTATAAATGAAAATGAAGGGCATTAACTTAAATAGGATTTAGATTTTCAGGGACAGAAGGGGATGAATTAGGAAATGTTCAGATAGCAGCAGAAACGATTATTAAAGGTCGGGGGCTCTTGAAACAGACGCTGTGGCTGGGCTGGTGCAGGGACAGCTGGGTCATCCCAGGGCTGCCACTGTGCAGGAAAGGGATGTCTTGGGGGCTCCCACCCCAGAGGCCAAATCTTGTGTATGACTGAAGGGGTGCTGAGTGTTGGTGGGGCAACAGGCCACCCCTGTCACCCCAGGCTGAATTACTCCAAGAAGAACATGTGCAGGGCTGTTTCCTCCCTCAAAACCCCCCTGGCTCGTGGCATACAGTTCCCCAACAAAGATGCTGCTGTTTAGGATAATAATAATAATTAGGAACACTTTCTAATATTGCTGTGGGAGTGGAAAAAAAATCACACCCAGCCCCAGTAAGAACTTCCTCAAGGCGTGTTTTCGTCCCCCTTGCACACAAGTAGAATGAAATTCAGCAAGTCAAGCATTTTTATTACATTCTTAAGCCAAACAGCCCTTGGCCCTGTTACATTTTCATGTACTTAAAGAGCGCTTGCAAAATTCTTTTCATTTGCACTTAGTTTAATTTCAGATGATGTTTTCATCACTCAGTGCCTCTGCTTCGCACGCACAACCTTGTACCTGTGGTTATAGAGTAGAACCTCACCTGTGTAACTCCAAATGTTGGTTTAATGTCCAAATAGGCAGGTCTGAGTGTGTGGCTCATTTCAGACATGGAGCTTTTGGGGGGGTGAATAATTTTAAATAAGTGGAGATTTTCAAACAGACTAGTGACATCAAGTTTAATGTCTGAAACTGAGCTATTTAAGCACAGCTTGACCTTCATAGGCTGCATGTTAATGACATTCCAAAAATGCTCTTGGAAGTACTGTGGTTTGGGTACTGAACCTCATGAACCACTTGGGAAAATCCCTGTTGTTCCTCTGGCAACCTGATCCGAACTTCTAACTTTTACCCTGATAAACAACATCTAATAGGCTTTAAATAAACCAAATAACAGTAATTTCTCTTAACCTCAGACTCTTAATAATACTTCTCTCTTGTGTCACTCTGATACACTGAACTTCACTGGTAATGGATTTGGTTTTGCTACTCATGGGCAGCCTCTTCTTAGTTCATCCATAGGGTTTTTATGGAGTCCTGCTGGTGGGTCTGCCCACCTTGTCACCCCATGAGGAGCTGGGGGATGGATTTGGGGATGGCATTGGGCTGACTTTAAGCCAGCAACATCAAATAGCCCACTAACACCTCACTCTGCCCCAGCTGGAGAACTGAGGGGTGTGTAGGGATGTGCTGGCTCCTGCCCCAAGCCCGTTATACCCAACCTTGGGCCCTGCTGAGACCAAGGCGAGATCTCTGTGTAACCCTCCTGCTGAATCCAGCATGGAAAAGCTGGTGGAGTTCTGTGTCTGCTGCCTGGAAGAGGAGCAGGATCAGCCTTGTGAGTGGGCGAGTCACTTATTTATAACTCTCCCACTGAGAGTGAGTTTGTTTAATTTCTGGAGCAGCTCAGTGCCGGCGAGTGTGGCTGTATAAATTTGCTAACAATAGTGTCTGAGCCTATATATAAACCTGAAGACATTGCAGTCCGCAGTGCATTCCAATTAACAGGATGATGCATGATCTATGGCATGCCAGAGGTAAGCTGGGACCTTACCTTGCTGATGCTCTTATCAGTACTAAAACTCCCTGGGAGCAATCAGTGCCTCCCTCCTCTACAGAGCTGTAGAAAATGTTTGGAGTGCCCAGTTTGTTCTCTGATCTTGTGGTTTTGTGATACTTGGTGTGTTCAGACCCACACACTGGGGGTTCCCTGGGTCTTTGGCCACACACCTTGCACACTATTCACTCTTGTACATCGTGACTACTTGCAATAAGTGTATGGGATGTCAGTGTTGGCTTTTGCAGCCTTGATGAGGCTGGAGGCTTGTGGTTCCCAGAGGAGGGTGGCAGAGGAGAGGAGGGATGCAGGGAACAGAAGATGACATTGCAGCACTTTCAGCATATCAGCAGGTAAACTGCTCCAGGCAGAGTAGATGTCAGTGGAATGAGGGTTTTTATGAGATGTCCATTATACTGTTAATTGTTAATTGATAAAATCTGACACAGAGTAAAGGCCAGAATCTGCATGAGTGAGGCTGAGCTTGTCCTGTAAATTGCTCAGACAGAGCTTGAGCTTCCGCCTTGGCTATTCTGTCAGCAAGAATGGGGCTATTCACCTGGTAAAGTGGAAAACCATGATTGAAATGAGATTTACAGCACAGTTGTGGGAAATAATCAAAATGAGAGGCTGCTTTTTCAAACCACCCACTGCCAGCAGAGACACAGCCAAGAGGCTGCTGTGGCCGGAGTGGTGGCTGCCACGTGTGGGGCATCTGGGGACACCAGTGCTGCAGGTCTGGAGCAGTGGGAGGGCTGGGATGTGAGGGGGTTGCAAGGATCAGGTGGTGGGGGCTCCCCTCGGGCAATTCCTGGTGGATTGACATTCACCAAGCTGCATCTGTAACATACCTGCAATTGTAATGTTACTTGTTAAGGTCTTATAAAAGTGAACTTGCAAACAAGCACTTGGACAAAGGCACGTTCCTTCCCTCAGGAGCAGTGCCATGTGTCTTGCCCTTTGTGGTGTAGCTGGTCTGGAAGTCAATCTGAGCTTTGGTGAAGCCATTTGAAGGTTCAGAGGAGCAGACTGGCCTATTTCATGTGGTCTAAGGACAATTTATATCCTGAGTGAGCTCACTGGGCACATGCTCAGCCCCTGCTCAGAGAGGCTGTTTGACATGCAGCAGCCAGAGCATGTTATGCACCGTCTTAATGGAGCCAAGTAAATCCCGTCAGCTCCAGAGGCTGCAGAGTGGACCTGGGGAGGGGCTGCTCCAGCCTCCTGAGAAACCCAGTCACAATATCGCTACTTCATGTCATGCAAGAGAAAAGGTGCAATTTAAAATCTCATCCTTCAGGTGTGGCGAGCAGCCTTTGGTTGTCAAAACTGCATTTCTTTAAGGCAGTGGCCCAGAATAAACTGGTAATGAAGAGTCATTTGACAGCAGGCAAGCTGGAAACATGTCTATGAAAATAATACAAGAGTTTCTAGTTTATCGTGCATTTAGGTGACTTATTTTTTCCCTGTGCACCTACTTACCACCGCAGGTAGCTCAGCAAAGCTGTGCCTCGGGGAAGGAGGTGTCTGAGGAAGCTGTAGGTGTGTGTCGAAGGAAAGCCTGTGCCCCGTGGACTGGGCACTGCCAGGCTTTTCCTGCTACTTCTGGGTATAACCAATGCCTCGGTTCATTCTGTTTCAGTGGCAGAGCTTGGGAACAGGATGTGTTCTGGACACCCAGCTGTGCTGCATTCCAGCTGCTGAAGCACTGATTCATGTTCCCTTGGCCAGGGGTTAGCCATGGCATCTTCCATGCCCAGTCAGCATCATACTCAGAAACCACATCTCCTATCTAGAATAAAGGATACATGCCCATTCCTTGGTTTTTCACATCATCCCCCTGCAGTCTGGAAGCAATGGCTGACAAGACCTATTATTTTTCCAGTTATCCAAACTGTCTGCATCGTAACAGCTTCCTACTTCAGTCGAGACAGTCTGAAAAGTTTAATATCATTTCAAATCAGAGCACCAATAAAACTTGACATTATTAATATGATGTCAAGGGGTTTTCCAACTGCTTAGGGAAAAACAACGTGTCCCATTAAACAAAGCTCCCTGCATTGTGAAATATTAAGTGACTTTTCAACGAGTGCCAGCTGGAGCTATTAGTTTTCCTTTGGTGCTGCTGATGTGGAGAGGAGGTCTGGCTGAGAACCTTTTATGAAGACATTAGCCGAATCCTTGCAGTCGGAAAGGCTTTTGCTTTCTGAGGGACCGCACTTGAGCTGGGCTGCGTCTGCCAGGATGAATTATTAAAGGCGGTAAATACATTTGGCGGGATGTGCTTCCTCCCCCTGTTAATGCACTTGTTACGCTGGGGAGTCTGGATCTTCTACAGGGAGTTGGAGCTGAGATTTCCATAAATGAAGCCACCTCTTAATCTTCTCTGGGATCTCCCCATGGGAGCTGGGGATCGGGGAGTGCTGCTGGCGCTACCATAGAATGGTTCAGATTGGAAAGGACCTTAAAGATTATCTTATGTCCCTGGCATGGGCAGGGACACTTTCCACTATCCCAGGTTATTCCAAGCCCTGTCCAGTCTTGAACACTTCCAGGGATGGGGCAGCCACAACTTCTCTGGGCAACCTGTTCCAGGGCCTCACCATGCTCGCAGTGAAGAATATCCCTCGCTCTGACTTGGGGCTGGATATGGATGTTCGTGCTGGGTGGTTGATGCTGGGAGCAGCCTCATCACAGCCCTGGCTTGGCTGGGTGCTTGTTTTCCAGGCAGGACTTCCCACCACTACTTTCCAGGCTGGCTGTTTTTCCTGGTGGATGCTCAGGCAACTCAAAGCTGGCGGGAGGCCCAATGTTCCAGCAATCCTTCCTTTGCCTCCCAGTCATTGTAAAAGAAAATCACTTCATCTCTTTGTCCAGACTAAACATGTTCTGCACAAAATAGTTGAAACAGATTTTTCTTTTTTTTTTTAAGAAAGCCTTTGGTACCACGCCCCGGACTGAGCAGGGATTTTTGTGCTCCAGGCTTTGTACAGCACATTAAAGCCTCTGCTACATGCGATGTTTATAATAGGCATGTGTTGGTGCATGTTCTCAAATACACCTCTGAATGCTTGGCTTGGCTCTGCCTCCACCTCTGGTGTCCCCACTGGTACAATAAGGAGGGCTTTGATGTCTCACAGGGGAAGTGTAAGTATTTAATTTAACTTTTATGGACTTCTTTGACAATGTGAGAGCGCTGCATATAAAGCTGAGTTTCAGGGAAGTTGAGGCAGTGATGTCCCACTTTTATCTCCAAGAGAGCTCCTTCATCTGAGCTCAAAGCCCTCCAACCCCCAGGGCTTCCAGCCAGCAGTGCTTGTGCCTTAAGGCCATAACTATTTTTGACAAATTTAGCCAATAAAACCATAATCCCCCTTTTCACATTCTAATGCAGCAGGACCAACAGCTTTATTACCTGAGCCACTTATGATGCCAGGTGCTGCAGCCATGCTCAGGGCTGGAAGGGAGCTGACTCCCATCTCCCTTCCCAAGGGAACCACCATCCCAAGGGTACTGCCATCCCTCACTTAGAGCTGTGACCTGTCCCAGAGCACCCCAGGCTGCTGCTCTCAGGGCTGCTCCCTCTGAAAGTGCCTCTGCCTGGACCTGGCAGTTCTCTGCCCCAACCAGGGGGCAGGAGCAGGGACTCTGGAGATCAATGCTTCTTCGGTTCCCCAATAAGCCCAGCTCCTGGAAGGAGAGCAGGCAGTTGTTATGTAGCCTTCAAGGGGGAGGAAGCTTCTTGCTGCCTCTTTCCTGCTGCACAACCTTCCTTCACCTTCCTTCTTTTAATGTCTTAATCAAGTGGCTGATAAAAGAAGTGATCCATGAAAAGGACGGGTATCTTGACAAGGCACAGAGGCTTGTGGCAGCACTTTCCCCACAGATCAGCATCCTCCACAAGAGGGAGAGACAAAAAAGGCAGATTTTTGTACCCTTAAGCTTCCACCACTGCAGTTCAAAAGACCAATCTTTACAGAAAATAAATTTAAAGGAGAATTTTTGATGTATATGATGGTCTCTTGTGGTCGACAGGAGTGCTGCTGGCGGTATATGGAGTTATGCAAAGCCAGAGTTGGGATTACTTAAAAGTGTCTGTAGTTCTTTGATTAACCAGTGTGTATTTTATTTTTTATATGGCACAATCACAGCCCTACATTGATAATATCTTGCTATTATTGTTCGATACGCCAGACTCCCCCTTTTCCTGCAGCATGTGGCTGCTTTTTAGGGCACTTTTTAAAGAATTTGCTCTCTGCATATTAAATTTGTGGTTTTACAGGAGGGTTTGTGAACTCAGGTGTAATTTTGGTGCCATGCTGTGCCCTGGTGAAGGGTGGCTGGTGGGGGTGGAAGCAGGGGAAGTGATGGGTCTGTGTCGTGCAAACCTTGCTGGAGGAAACACTGGATCAGAGGGTCTTAGCATCTTCCTCCCCCATGCTCAGGGTGCCTTTGGAGCCGGAGTGATGCTGATTTTTGTTGGTGCTCTTTTGTAGCATGGTGCTATGTCAGCTTTACAAGCAAGTCAGGGGAGGCAGCAGGGGAGATGCCAGAGGTGCTGCAACAGGTCACCGGCCAAGCCACAAGCAGATGTGAGGGCTCTGCTCTCTACGTGGCTGTGGTTGCTTTGTGCCCCCCTCATTAGCTGCCTGGTTCAGCTGCTTCCTGCGTCAGGCTGAAGGCATGGAGACAACAGAGATAAGAATAGACACTTTGAGAAGGCAGAAGTGAGCAGTCCCAGCCCAGGGTTGCAATCTGAGCCTGGGGTTGCTGGAAGGGGATGTTCAGCAGCTGGATCCAAACCAAAAGGAATTCCTGCTCAGCACAGTGTGCTGGGGTTTGGGGGTTGCTGCAGAGACTTGCTGGGCATTGTGTGTGTGCACTCAAAGATGATCCCTGCCCCAAAGTCCTTAAAACCTTTGCAGCAAATGCAAAGCTGCAAGCCAAGCTACAAATTCAGGCTGAAATCTGAGTCAGGCTGGTCTCTTTGGCTTTTATCCAGGGATTTATTTGTATTTTTATTTTACATTTTGCTTCTGGCCTCTCTGCTGCCCACAACACCAGTTCCTGAGCAGGGGCTGAGCCCTGTCATACTGATGTTCCCATGTGATCCATGTGCTCTCTGTGATGTGGTGAGGTCCTGCACTCCCACCGTGGCTGCTGCCTCTGTGGTGCTGATGGGCCCTAAAGGCTTGTCCTTGTCAGTCGACTGAGCAGCTGGGACTCCTGGGGCACACACAGCCGGAGGGGAGCTGCATCAAGGTGTCTTGTTTCCCCTCCAGCCTTACCCCCACCTTTGGGAGGGGGAGGAACCAATGGTGTGTGAGTTCTTTAGCTCTTGGGGAGCAGGGAATAGTCAGCATCACTAAAGGGAAGGACATCTCCTGTTTTCATGCTCTGATTTTACACGTGAACCATGATTGTGTTACTACAGGGTGTAACAGCCTTGGCTCGCTGTCCTGGGAAAGGTGAGCATTGCCGGAGGTGACAGCCTGCCCATGGGTGCTCCAAGAAGGAAAATGTGGAAGTGGGGTGTCGGAGCTGGTTCCGTGCAGTTCCTTTGGTGCTGTTGGATCAGAAACGAAAGAGAAAGGCATACTCAGCCCTTTCATTATTTTCCTCTTTTATAATGCTTTCACTTTAAATAGGAATGAAGGTAAAGAGTAAATTTCACATCCAAAGATGGGTGTCTACTCCTGAATAGGATCGATTTAGGGTCAGCGCTTCAGCAGCGCAGGATTTGGGTTTCAAAGGTTCCCAGCCATTCCTGCAGTCAGGTTTTTCTAAAGGGCCCAGCATGATGACATTTACAGCCAGAATTTTCAAAAACAGCGTAGTACTTCAGATGCTGAACTCATGAAAAATCCAGTCATTTAATTTGTTAAATGAGAGCTAAGGTCTCTTCAGATAATCTCCCTGTCACTGTGAGAGTGGAGTTCTTCTGTGGGAAAAGCAGCCTGTTCCCAACTGAAGCTCCTTTTGGGAGCAAAACACATGAGCTTGGAGTCACTTTCAAGTGTGTTGGGAAGGCAGCGAGTGACCTGAGGGGTGCCAAAGGCCACCTGACAGCAATTGGCTGGGATTTGCATTTGAATTTGGAGATGCTTGGTCTGTGGGAACGATGCCTCATTGGAGGTGCCTCGATGAAGTTCAGGGTGGCATTTCCCTATGCCTGGCATGGGGACGGGCACTGCAGAGGCTGCTCGAGTGAGCAATGGCTCTCCCAGGGCAGATAAAACACTTGTGTGACAACTCACTCCTAAGATTTCAGGCGCATCTTTGCCTTAAGAGACTCCAGTGTGCTGAGCACTGTCTGGGGACGCACAGCTCGGAATTCATGGCTCCCTCCAGCCACAAACTGCCTGCGATGAGGACAGGGCACTTCATCTGCCTGTCCTGCTCTGCAGCACGGGGTTGGTGATGCCTGGAGCCATTTGCAGTCCACAGGGTGCAGGAATTCCTGCCCTGACTCCTTGTTTTGGATCAGGTCCCATCTGGGGTGCAGAGTTTCGTTGCTTCAGCTGGTGGGCATTTCTCTTCCTTTAGTTGTAATAATCCTGAATTGGGTTATTACTACTCGATATCTGTCCCCTTTCCCCACGATTTGCTCCGAAAGCCAGAGCACCACTTGGAAACACAGGCCACAGTGAAGGGCTGTCACCTCTGTGTGTGCACAGGGATTCAGGATGGTGCTTCCCTGGACACCGACTGCAGGTGTGGAGTGTGTATAAATCCCAGCTGAGGAGCTAAGCTGCTCGCTGACCTTTAACTGCTTGGGAGCTGATTCTCTTCCATAATAAATATCTACCGCAATTAATAGTCAATTGGTGCTTAATTAATGAAGTAATAACAGTGGAGCAGAACATTGGCCCAGGGTAATGGGCTCCCATAGGCATTATGCTCTGGCTGTCCCCCTAAATCAGAACAAAGTGTGGTGAGAGGAGAGCAGAGCCCTGTCTGGCTGCTGCCCTGGCCTGAGAGCATGGCTCGGGCTGAGCTTAGTCTAACAGCATGGACAGGATGGATCCTAGCTCCTCTTCTGTCCTTCCTCATCACGACTTTCCACTCTGGCTGGCCAGAAAGACGTGTGCCCCTCTGGCAGTGGGGTTTGAAGTGATAAAAGAGCTTTCTCCTCTGGGGATGTGGTTTTCTGGGAAGGAGCACATCAGCTGTGCTGTAGAACATCCCTTCCCTGTCCTCTCTGGAGGCTGTTGCATTAGAGGTGACTCCAAGCATGTGAACACCAGCTTCCTTCCCCCCTTTTTTTTAAGTCCCATTTTTCTGTCTTGTCAGGTCTATTTAAGCATTTAATGAGGTGAGATAGTACCAATAAATTTAACACAGCACAGTAACTCTGATGTGGGCCGCCGCCGAATAAACTCCCATCCTTGGGCCACAAGGGCGATCCAGATTGCATCTGGAGCGATTGCTTTGCTCAGGTGTTCCTGAGGTTGAACAAAGACTTTGGAGGCACCACCACAAACCTGAGGGTGTTCACTGAGATAGGCAGGAGCAGGTTTCCTGAGGGCAAAGCTGGTGGTGGCTAACAGGCAGCAGGGGCACAGAGGACAGGGGTCTTTCTCACATTTCCAGCTCCGCTTTGTCCCATACCCCTCGTGGTGCTGCACGGAGGTCTCTGAGGATGCATCAGCTGTATTGACTTCCTGCTTGAGCAGATTCCTTCTGGGGACCCACAGGAGCAGTGTCCCCCTCCTGCAGGAGCAGTGACGTATGTGCTGGCAGGTTTGGAGTTTGGACTGTCTTTTTGGATCAGCCAACTCCTCTGGACTTGCTGGACTTGCACTGAAGGTCAGTGAATTGTGAGTGCTCCTCGTTCCATGACTGCACCAGCTCTGGAGGTCACTGCAGGTGCACAGCAGCTTCCTTCTGTCCACTGTGACTGATCCTGAGAGTGATGGAGTTGAGGGTCCCTGGGTAGTGAGCTCAGGCACTGCGTCCCTGATGTCTCTGCCGCATCTGCCTCTGATGAAATACTCAGGGATTTTTGTACCATGTTGCACAGTGTAGAGAGATTTGTCCTTTGGCTGCTTTGAATGTCTCCTGAACGAGTAACTTGGCAGATTTTTACTTTTTTTATCCCCCTCACTACTTGCAAATCTGTTTGCAAGCAGCTTGCTTTCTCGGGGGAGGACTTGGAACCATCCGCTGGCTCCTGCATCCCATTTACTGAAGCATCCCTGGCTTTGGCGGTGCCTTCTCTTGTGATCAGAGTGGAATTTTTTGATGGAGAGAGCAGGGAAAGCTGAGCTGAAATTTCATATGGGGGCATCTGCAAGTTTAAGGCTTATTCTGGCACCTTGGCATGTTCATTTGTGGCTGAGGCAAAGATATTTTGAAGAAAAGAATGAATTGTTTCTGACTTTGCATGTGTTTGAGGATGTTAATTGCATCTTCAGGCTGATATTGCCCATTCAGCAGGGCTGAGTGAGGCCATAGCTAAATTATCCATCTTCACATGGTCCTGTACATTGCAGTAGTTTTCAGCAGGAAATGATAGGGAGTCTTGTGGAAGTGTGAATGATCTGGAGCCTAGAGCCCTGGCTTTGCAGAGCTTGGCTTGCCTTCCTGAGTGCAGCTTCCTTGAGCTCCCTTGTGTTGAGGTGCTTTTTCCCTGGTCTGTACTGAGGGACGTTCTGTGAGCAGTTTATTACAGCTTTCAGTTCAGTTCTGCTGCAGTACAGTAGAAATAACACAATTGTGCCTTGGCTCCATCTGCTCCCAGAGGCTGAGGCGGAACAACCTTTAGCTTTACTGGTGCTCTCACCAGTGGCACTGGGGGATGCTGTGGGATGGGTGGGTGGATGCTCCACTGCTCCCACCCTGCTCTGTGCCTGCTCCCCTGAGCTGCTGTGTGGCTGGAGAGAAAACGCTGCACTTGGAAAACAGCCACATTCAGCTCAATATTGGTGTTTGTATGTGGGCTCTGTATTGAGGAGAGCAGGCACAGCACTGTCACCTCTCCAGCACAGTGGGTCGGAGCATCTTCCCCTGCTTCAAAACGTGTGGGTGCCTTCACTCCTGTTGCAGAAAACAACCCCGTTCTGCCTGCTGGCTGTAATCTCTGGCCTCTGACTGCTCCTACCCTGTCATCTCATTCAGGGCCATGGGAAATTAGGGGTTGTCTCCTGGATTTGGGATTCATGGGTGTGATGGGAGCACAGAAAGGAGCAGCCAGCGTGGTGATGGCTGCTGTGGTCACTGTGCAGGGTGGGAGTTGAATTCAGCACGAGGGTAAGGCCACTAAAATGACATGCAGAGTGTTGGGTGCTAGCTCTATCCAGACATCCAGGTGTGTCCAACACTCAGGTTTATTACCGTTATCTGCTCCAAAGAAGTCCAGGGATAACTTGCTGCTCAGAGCAGGGGACCTGGTTTCAGCTCAGTAAAGAATTTGGCAGTTCTTTGAACACAGGGTTAAAAGACACGAGTGCTGTCAGATAAGAAGCAACTCAGAACTAAAAAATGCCTGAACTGCTGGGTTTTGGGGGCTGTAGAGGTCATGAACTCTGCTAAATTCTTCCAGCCTCGGGTGCTGGAGCTCCATGAAACAAACCTGGGGGAGAAGAAAAACATTCCTGGTGCCCCTGTGCCTCTGTGGAGCGGCAGCAGCAAATGTTTCCAATTACCCTGCAGAGTTTGCATGCACTGGGTTATTCTGCCCAGTGCTGGAGGGGCTGGATTCCCTCACTGCTGTGGATAGAATCAGTCAGCCAACAGCCACAGCCGTGGAAAAACAAAAAATCCAGCTTGGGCTTTCAGCATAAAAATAAGCTCTACCCTGTAGAGGGAAAGCAAGGCATGTAGAGGGCAGGGATGAGGACATGCTCAGGATAACAGCCCCTCTCCAGTGAGATGGGGGGTACTGGATACAGCACCCTATAGCCAGAAATGGGTGCAGGAGGCTGTTCCATCAGTATAAAACACCTCGTGGAACTTGCTGCCTTTTGAGAGAAAAGTAGGATGGAATGGTTCTAAGGGTTTCTTAAACCCAGCTCTGTGCCATGCTGTCTTCCTCGAGAGGATAAAGCAGGGAACGGCGTGTGGTAGGTTTCCATCACATCGCTTAAATCTGCCGCTGCTGGGCACGGGTCGTGTTTGGAGAGACCTTGAGGAAAGGTGTGGGGAACAGTTTGAAATATCAGGGAAGCTTTAGCACAGAGATGGAAAGCAGCAGGAGGAAGTGGCTGGTGCCCATGGGGTTGTGCAGATGGACAAGACTGACTGGCCCACCTGCAGCAGCATTATGTGTGTGAGAAATTAGAGTGCTTTTCCTGGGACATGGCAGAGGTGGGAGACAGAGTGCTTAAGCAGAGTGGTCCTGCCCTTGGGATGTGGCTTGTCTAAATCCTCTGCAGCCCACAGCTACAATTAGGCTGCAGCTGGGTAGTTATAACTCTCCCTGGCTGCTCCACTCATGTTTCAAGTGTCCAAGTGCAGGGTGATCCGTGGAGAGCACAAATTGCCTTTGGAGAGGCAAAGCTCACTGAAGTACCTGCTGGGTGCAGTGGGTTGTGTTGTGCCTGCAGGTCTGACCTGGTGAGCTGGGAGCCCAAGAGGGTATCAAGATACTCCAGGAGGAGCGGGGTGCTTGGAAAACACGATGTTGACATGGTGGCAGGATTCACCCTCCTGAAGGGGTTTGTGTCTGATTTCCATAGTGCTCCCCACCACAGTCTGTGCAGTCAGGAGCTGGAGGGTCCTGAGGAAAGCAGCCTCTTGGCAGAGAAAGGAAAACTGTGGATGGATGAAGAAAGGGGGCTAAAGGAGCCTCCATGAGGTGGAGAAGCTTTGGGAGGGTGTCTGATCACCAAGTCTGTTTCCCTTGCGTTGCTACTCAGGGGAGCAGGCTGTTGAGACTTATTAGGAGAAGTAAGTTGCTTCTGACTTCAGGCACCTGGAAAACCAGCCCCACAAACCTGTAGGATGCTTATTCTCCTCCAGTGGTGCTTTTCTGGGGATGGCCTTTGGCTGGGAGCTGCATTCAGGGTGATGCTGGGTCAGGGGCTCCAGGTGCCCTCACAGTGCTGACCCTGCACTCCTGGAGCCTCACTGCTCAAAACCCTGCATATGGACGAGTGTTTCTTTCAAGCCGCAGCAGTGATCCTTGGCTGCCTGACAACCCGAATGTGGTAGCAATGCCATATGTTTCTGGCTTTAACCCTCCACGGAGTGCCCCAATTTCTACACATTTTGATTTTATTTATTTAATTTTTTTTTTTATTTTAGCTCATGCTTCAGCAGCTCTTCTTTTGGCTGTGCCTGCTTGGGAGTGCTCTGCTCCTCTCCAGCCCTTTGTTGCTGAAGCAAATCAGGAGCATCTCGGCTCCCTCGCCTTCCCACACACTGCCAAGTAAATCCCGCAACTTTCTCGGGTGACGACATAAATTTGCAATGGTGTTCTACAAAAGCTCCCTCCGAACCAGAGCTGCCTGGCATCCCTAACAAGCTTATCAAAGGGTTCCTTTGCAGGGAGATCTGTGCCCTCCAGGTTTTGATTCAGAGCAGGTGAAGGCAGAATGTGCTGGAGCCTGATTGAAATGTGTGAGGTCAACAAAATAGAGCTGAGAGTGCACAATAATTGGGGAAGAAGTGGCAGCCTTGCTTTCTGTGTGTGTTCCTGTGATCCCTTGGCTGTAATCTCCCATTTCCAAAGGGAAGCCTGTCTTGCATACTTTATCGTGGTGCTCATTTGCACAGGACGCCTCTTCTTGCAGAAAAGGGAGAGAACCCAAGCTAAAACCATCCCTGGCTTTATTCCCTGCCATTTTTGGGCAGCCAGAAAGGGAGACATCCTGAAGAGCTGTGGGGATAGGAGCAGCACACAGCTCTCATTTCATGGCACCCTGCTTCTCCCAGTGTTTGAGCCTTTTATCTTACCAAAGTGCTGGTATTTCCCCTCCATCAGCAGCTGGGAAGCTGAGGAAGGGGTTTCTGCACTCTCTTGGAAGTTAAAAATCCCTGGAAGGATAAGGCATCAGGGCTAGAATAGTTGGGTTCCTTGGGGCAAAACATATTTGCCAGCCCAGATTCTTGGGAGAATGTACAGCTTTGAGGATCTCTGGCCTTTCTCGGAGATTTGGGGAAGGGGTGAGAAAGGTTTTATTTTAAGTGTGTGCTTTCCCCAAAGGCTGTAACACTTTGTGGGAAATTCTCTGTTCCCGAACATCTGTGCAAGTTAAACCCTTCCCTTGGTTTGGAGTGTGCATTTGGGGGTTCCCACTCCCCTGCGTTCTGTCTGCGAGGGGAATAGATTAAAAATTAAAAAAAAAATTCAGGGAAGGGGGAAGAAATCTGTGCCCTTTTCCCTCCTCCCCATCTGTTGTTTAATCAGCAGCTGTTTGTCCTTAAGCTTGGATTACAACCTCTCCAGCAGCCTGCTCCTTGCGGGCCCCTTGCTCCTCACACACCTCATTCTGCACTCACTGCTGCTGGGAAGAGGAAAATCCAGGGAGATGTTGAGCCTTCACTTGGTCTCCTGCAGAAACGTTTATTTTTTCCCTCTGCATGCTCCAGCTTGAGACGCCCCTGCTGGAAGAGCCTGTGATGGGGCACAAGGCAGTGCCTCCTGCCCTGAAATTCAGAGTTTGAGGTCACTGCCCTCCCTCTAGCAGGGAGGTGATGAGGGCGAGCAATGAGCATCAGCCCTGACCCATGTGTGGCATCAGCAGTGTCCCTTCTGTCCCTCTCTGCCTTCCCAGGCTTAGGGGCATCTGCCTCCACAGGGAGCTGTGGCAGGCACGGGAGCTAATGGTGCTAATGGTGCTCCAGGGAGTACAGAGCCAAGAGTGACACCAGGATTTTAGGATGGGTGCCAGCTCTGCCTCTATCTAGAAGAGCCGGAGAAGTCAGCAGAAAAATCGAGGGATTGCTTAACAAGCTCTTTAGTGCTACTGAATGTGCTGAGCTCATCCAGGGAAGCCGTGGGCGCCAAGTCTGTCGTACTGACGGACTTAATACTGTAGGATGGGAGCCATCAGTCCGCTCCCTCTGCTTCCCCTTTTCCTTTGGGGAAAAGCTCAGCTTAGGGCTAGTGGCATCGCTTTGCTCCCCATCTCCCTTCCCCCTGCTTGCAGCACTTCCAGACCTGCTTCAGGCATGAGGAGACACAGCTCCATCCTTGGCATCTCCCAGCGTGCCCCACTTTGCCCGGTCTGCAGCTCAGACCTCAGCCAGTGGCAGTGGATTCAGCTGCCCTGCAGCAGCCTGAAGATAGAGCAACTGGAGCCTAATTATCACCAAACCATATCACTGCAGCCACCAGCCTGATTAGCAAACATCCCCCGCCAGCCAGAGCTCTGTGTAACCCGCACGGAGCGCCCAATGCTCTGCAACAAAGGAGCTGGAGGTTGAAAGCGGCGCCGGCTCCCCGGGCACGCGGCGGAGCACCAGCAGTGCCTGCCAGATCATCATTAATGATGCCGGTATCAAATATAAACTATTCTTAGACACCTGTGTCAATCGGGGAGGACAAGAAGAAAGCAGAAACCCAGGGCTGCCGAACACAGCATCCAAAATATTTTTATAGATTAGTCCAAGCTCTTTATTTCAGAGCAGGTGAGGTTCAAAGGAAAGCAGGGCATGGGGAGCGGCCCAGTGCACAACGCTGGGAAGGGATTGATTTAGCTCCGTGTTTGTACTCATACAAAAAACTTCAAGTGGAGAGAGGGGGCTGAGGTTTTTGGGGCACAGCTTGCAGAAGGAGCACTGGGGGGGTTTCTTGCCAGTACTGGTGAAGCAGCAGGTGGAGATGGGGTGAACGCTGCTCCTGTGTCCTGTACAGGACACCTGGGCAGGTGTTGGACATGGTGTTAGGTACTTTTGTGTGCAGGAGGAGGATGGGGTTGCCCCCCCTGGTTTGAATCACAGCAGAAAGGAATATTCAGAGTTGGGGGCCAGGGTGAGTTCTGGACTGAACACTGGAAAGAATCGTGAGTGACTTGAAACAGGGCTGGCTCTGATATGGCCCCATCCAGCTCCAGTGCTGAAATCAGCTCTGGGAAAGGGGATGTGGTGTTACCTGAGGTGTGTTGTGACCATGGAGTCACCTGCCTGCCTGTGCTCCAGGTGAAATCTGGGAACGGTGGCTTTGAAATGAGGCTTTTCATCTTGAATTTCCTGGGAAACCCAAGAATGCAGGAGAAAGGAGCAGTCTGGAATTAGAAAGGCCATACATTTGCTGGTTAATGCATCACCAGCAAAGGGGAGCTTCCTTACCCGGAGCTAATCATTTACAGGCTGTGTGTTAAGATGTGAGGCTTAAAGCCCATTACCTCATGCCCTGAGTATGTGCATCGGTTTCCTGGCTCCGGGGCAGAGTTGCTGGTTGGGTCTTTGTCCCTTTTGACAGAAGAGATTGGTGATGCAGTGCATGCTGAAGCCATGCTCAGTCCCTTTTGCCTGGTAACCATCAGTGCCAGACTGGGGAAAGTGTGGTGATCTCAGGGTGTTGGAGCTGTTCACAGCATCTGTCCTTTGGCTTCTGCACAGGTGGGAAGAGGGTAAATGAGTAGGAACCTCAGCCTTTGGCTTGGAGCTTTTAGGGCTGACCCAGGACCCTTAAATGCAACTTAACTTAAAATGGATCACACCACTTTGCTAGAAGATGCAAAATGTGCTCCCAACTCGTTAAACCCTTGGGATTGGTTCTGGGAATGGGTCTGTTTGCCTCTGTAGTGCCTCAGGTGGGGGTTGTCGTGTTTTGGTGCTGCAGGCTCGGTGTCCCTGCCATCAATGCCATGTTGAGCACTGTGTGCTGTCACTGCCACATGATTCCCACTCTGGTCTCCCCAGGCCACCCTCCCTCCCCAATCCCTCCTGTGCCCCCGAGCCCAGTCCCTGCATTCCCCTCTACATTCCCCCTTCAAGGCAGCTATCGATTTTCCTGCCTAATGCACAGGGTCACGTTGTGCACCACACACCAAGCCAAACAAGGAGAACTCAATCAGCCACTTAAAAACAGAATCAAACCAAACCCACCGACTTCCCATTGCAGGCTGGGCACCCAGCACTTGTGACAGCTTGAAAGGGCTCCCACTGACCCGAGCACTTGGATAACACAAAGGCAGGAGAGCTCTTCCCTTACAAAACAACACTTCGCTTTTTTTCTTTCTTGTTACCTGTAAATGAGAAGGGAACACTGCTCTCCCTGGCTCTGTGTTATTCCAACCATACCGACCCCCAGCTCCCCTCTCCCTGAGCTAATAAAGAATTGTGAGGAGGTTTGTGGCCTTTTTTATATTCAGCCTAGAAAATGCTTCCCCCCCAGCTTCCTCCCCCGCCTCTCTAGGTAAAATGCTTTCTGAGATTTATTTGTAAGCCTGTAAATACAGAGTAAATAGCTTTAATTTAATTTACTGGGCTGCTGTAAGAAGCTGTATCTGCAAACAGGAGTTCCATCAGCCCTGCTGAGCAGAGAAATGTCTGGGTTGCTGGGTGCTCCAATATTTTCCTTTTTACCCCCATTCCTAAGAAGAAACCATTTCCTCACCTTCCAGTAGCCTCAGGAGTTTTACTTGCAGGATGCTCTTAGTGCAGGTCAGATACTTGGTGCTGAAGGTGACAAATTCCCTCCTGCCCCTGGAGGAGGGAAGGCAGCAACCTGGTCCTGAATGTGGCTCTTGGTCCAGTTTGCCTTGAGGTGCCAGAGCCTGAGAGGACATATCCTGCCTTCCACCCACCTGCGCTCCAGGAGATGTTATTCCCATATTTTCCCATGACTCCTAGAGGCTTCCTGGTTTCTGGAATGTGCTTGGCAGGCAGGGCTTGGTGCCCGGCTCTTTCTATAAACAGTGTCTCTACAAAGATGTGAGAGAGGTGCGGAGTTTTATGAATGGGGAATGTTGGTGGCATATGGGAAGCAGCGCTGAGCCTAAAAAGAACGTGAGAAAAGAGGGAGAGGGTGTGAGCTGGTGCTCAGGGATGGCTGGAAGGAGCGAGGTTCCTGTGTTTCTTTCTGTCTGGATGGGTGCCCGGGCGCCTGCTGAGCCCGACTGAGTGGGGTGGCTCTTTTGGGCTGAAGCTTTTGGGAAGACAGGGCTGCTGATGAAACTACACAGCTTTCTCTCCCCATCTTTAGCTCTTGCCCCATCCATCTGCCCTCCCACCCAGCCCTGGGGCTGCAGGAGAAGCTGCTCATGCCCAGGGAGCTCTGTAACATCAGAGCACACCATGGCCAGGAGCCTGGAGCAGGATGGGTGGGAACGCAGTGGAGCTGGCAGCCTTGGCACATTAGCCAAGATAAATCCTGGATAAATGAGTCACTGACGCAGGAGTTTGCTGTGCCCCGTTTCGCCCCCATAGCTGGGGCTGGCACTCTCCCAGTTAATCCAGTACTGCTTGTGCTCCCCATGGCAGGGCTGGAGCACTGCTCCAGTTTCGCTGCTCCACCAGGGCCACGGGGTGGTTGCTCCCCATGTCTGCTTGTGCCTGCTTTTAGCTTCCAGTTAAAAGATTTGCCAACTGCGATCTCTTATTTTGCATCGATTTGTGAGGAGGTTCCCACACACGCACCTCTCCTTTCCGCCGGTGGCTCTGACAGCTTATTTAGAGGGGGCTGGTGCCCAGAGGTAGAATTTGCAAACAAATAACTTTCACCTGACATGACAGTGCGGAACAGGCTGCGACAATCCACGGCGGCGCTCGCTGACGTGACAGTGACAAGGGGAGTTTTGTGCTCATTAGTTTTCCCAACATAAAGACTCCAGCTCTGCCCGGCCCTCGCCACATGTCACCAGGAACAGACTCCTCCAGCTCCCGGCTGCTGTGCAGTGGCTGTGACTGTCTGGGAATATGTGGGGGGGGTGCCCACCCTCCTTCCCACCTCCCTGGGGAGCTGTGCTGGTGAACACCAGACTTGTCTCTGCATCTCCAGGAGGGTTTAGGACATTCATTAGGATGAATCCACCTGTGGTTTGGAAGAAAGGAAGGAAAGAGGCTGCTTTTCCTTTGCTGCTTAGTGTAGATTTAAGAGTTATGGTATGTGGTGTTCTTGTCTGTGGTCACAGTGACTTCTACATTCATTTTCCTTACTTTTAATCTGACGCATTTGCAGTTCCCACATGAGCTGTCCTCTCCAGCGCTGATCTCCATTACCTTGTTATGATCAGAGTGTGTGTGGTGGCTGGGGAAGAGGAGGAGTAAATCCTCCTACCGCTGGAACTGTGCTGCAGGCTGGGATTTACAATGGGAGTGCAGGGGCTGAACTCCCTGGGTCTGTGAGGAGGTGAATGGGGATGGAGTGGCACTCAAATTTCAGAATGTAATAATTTATCTCTTGGGCAGTCTGTCCAACAATGCACCTGCCCACTTAGGACCGCTTACCTGCTGGAAATTGAGTCATTCTGCAATTTCAATCCCCTTTATGTAAGCCTTGGGGGATGGAAGAACACCTCCATCCTTTCCCTCTCCCAAACTGCAGGGACCAAATACCTCTGGAGTAGCTGCTGAAGGTCCACAGCACAAACTCGCTCGTCTCCCCCAGAGCAGCTGCTGATGACACCTCTCCTGCTGGGGTGCAAGCGGGCTCCCATTTTTCCTAATTAGTCATGATGTCTTGCCCATCACAGGAATAAATAGCAAGCTTTCCCTGAGGGTGTGAGATGAGAAGCACTATTTATCGTTGCTCTCAGAGGAAGCTGACAACATGACAGGTGAAATATCAGGAATAATTAAGAAAAATAAGGGGTTTATGTACTTTATTGCACCACCAGCAGGGATGTATTGCCAGTGACTTGTGCATCCTTGTGTGTGCCCCCATCCTTTTCTGGGCTGCACCCTCTCCTGTGTTGGTGCAGTGCCTTGTGCCTGGGGACATGGGGACTGCCAGCCATCCTTGCAAGGTTGCGTGTCCAGGGTGTCCAGTGCTCCCAGATTTTGTGCCTTCAGTAGACCACAGGTACCAGCTTGGTGGTGGTGCTCACTCTGTGGTCAGTGCCTGTTTGGTAACTCCTGGTTTCCAGTAAGCTCTTTGCCCAGGAGGGAGGAAAGAAAAAAAACCACTAACCTGTGTGTGACTTGGGGATTTGGGGCTTTTTCTAAGCTGTTGGCTGGGCAGCAGAGCCCACTGAGATGCACTGTCTGTTGGGCTACAGCCAGGCTCGTGGTCTGCTTGGGGGTGCGAGCTGGTGGCTGTGCTGAGGGGGGCGTCCCCAGCTTCCCTGGGGAGTTCGTCATGCCATCCCTGCTGGAATCAATGACAGATGACGCACAGGGCGACGGGAGCAGATCTGGCGACCTGGTTTTCCGTCACAGCATTAGCCTTGCCCCGGGGTGCTCCTGGGTCCGCTCAGGCTAAAGCCAGGCTCCGTAGCCTCCTTGGGAATTCAGTTACAGCTGCGTCCCACTTGCGTTGGGAGATGTGTTTGGTTATGAGGCCAGACAGCTGGGGAGCTCAGGAACTGTATCTCCTCAAACAATGTGAAAATCTGATTACAGCAAGTGTCACTGGGCATCACTTAACTCTTGCTCTGCAGCCCCAGCCTCGCCTGACAGCCATAATAGATCTCCCGGATGCATCTTGTGCAGGAATAAAATGCCCAGTCAAAAATGCTTAAAATCCCTCAAGTTTTGGGTTAGCTGATCATGTCTCGCTCACTGGCTCGGGGCACTTTCAGGGCCACCCAGCCCACATCGAGCCTCATTAGGGCTGTGCAGCCGCGTTCCCAGACGTGGGCAGTGAAATGTGTCTGGTTTTTGGCACTTGGGAGAAGAGTGATTGTGTGTCGTGGTCCTTGTCTCGTCCCCTCTGGCCGTGTGCTCCCAGGGCTTGCTGGCGCTTTTTCGGAGGCTTGTGAAAGAGACCCTTTGTCAGGGGAGGAGAAGTCCAGCAGCAAACAACTCTCAAATTGGGAAATGTTGCTCTTGGGGCACTTATATTTAGCTTGCTTGCAGCACTGTCCCTTCAATTTGTCCTTGTGCTTTTGTCCCTTTAACCACGGACACCAGCGTCTGAAAGAGAAAGATGCCAGCGAGGAACAGCAGCTGCTTCTTACAGAGGTGGAGGTATTTTTAACACAATGCCTGAGAAAAAGGAGTTTGTTTCCTTCAACCTTCAGTCCAAATCAGCCTGTGAAGGGGCTCTGGAGGAAAGCAAAACCCGTGCAGATCTCTGTGAAAGCATCATGGAGACGAAACCACATACAAAGGCTGGAGAGGTGGAATGAGACACACAGGCAGGGTTTTGCCCTGGCTCGGTGGCCTGCCATGACTCACTGAGAAGCCAGGGTGCTGCCAAGGAGGCAGGAGAGTCATGGATATTAATTTAAAACATGCGGGGTGGCCAGGATCCCAGCCCAGGCAAAGCAGAGGATGAGGACTGAGTCACAACGAGTCAGGTCCCTGCCAAAGCGAGCCTGGTTTTTGTTCTTTTAAATATTTATGGAGCACTGTAGCACCTTGTGCTACAGCCTGTGTTCCCTGAGGCTTTGGAATTGGATAAAATGTCCAAAGCAGAGTTTGCATCCCTGCAATACCATTTCAGAACCCAGCTGTGAGGCTGTTTCCCCTCCCTGCTTTGACTCCCAGACCGATGGGTCTCATCTCTGTGGCAGGTCCCTCCAGATCCTTTGGGATGCTGGACAGGAGAGGGGGTGGCCGGAGGGACCTCACTCAGCCTGGAGGGTCACAGTTGGGGGACAGGGACTGTATTCCTGATGGAGCACCCCCAGCTCCAGGGGTGCTGGCTCTGCCCCCATGGTCCCAGAGAAAGGTGGTCCTGCAGGAGCAGCCCTGGAGCATCTCCATGAGAGGCACCATTCACCAGCTCTTCACCAGAGCCATGCTGGGTTCTGAGGATACTCCTACAACTCGTCCACCGTGACAAGGAAAAGCCTTTTTCCACTCCTTCCTTGTCTTTAAAGCAGTTGTTTTCTTTATCAGTAGCTGGCTAGGATCAAGTTCAGCAAGGCTTGAGTTTAACTGTGCGACCCCTGAATTTGACAAGCAAATCAGCCTAGATAAGACCCAGACCTTTGAAGCCAATTGTAATTTAATACAGCTTAAATTGTAAACATCTAACAGTGGCAAAGGAAATATGATCAAAGCCATCGATTTTTCAGTAGTGACACAGTGTCTTTTTGAATAATTCCCAATAAAGAGAAAATTGAAACCTGTTTGCAGATATTAGAAGCCTAAATGGTCAAATAAATAATTAGCAAGCTACTCATTTAAGTTGTGAGTATGAAAGAGCAATGAGGTCCTTACTTTCAAGGAAACATGCTACACTGAGCATTTTCCTGGAGTAAAATGGGGGGGGGGAAGTCATTTTGGGCAGCAGAAGATGGATTTCTTCTACTGGAAGAGCAGGATGGTTACTGTGGAGAACAAACAGCTTTTTCCAAACTGCATCAATATAGTACTACACATTTTCTGTTGTGCTCTCTGCATTTCTGGTTCATGGATTAATGTTGGAGCACTAACAAGCTGGCCTGCCACAGCATTCAGAGAACAGAGAAGGACTGAGGTGATGCTGGGAGTAGTTACACATCCAGTGTGTGTTTGACCCTCGGGTGCTGGCGTCGTGGGAGCCAATGGTCAGCACAAGGCTGGGGTAAACAGAGCTCTGAGATATTGCTCCCTAAGGAGAGCATCCTGGGAAAAGTGTATTTGGCTGTTTCCATTTAGGAACATGTTTGTAGTTGAATGTGTTTAATACGGGCTGTGGTGCCATAACAGAGGGGACTTTAAAGTGCTGTTAGAGCTGTGCTGACTCCCCTTTTCATTCAGAAAGGGCAAAGTACACCTGGGAAGAGGTTTCAAGAAATAGAAGTCATTTGTTACCACTTCCCTGTGAGAGAAGATGCTCCTGCCTGTGCTGAGCACGGCATGTCTTGCTCTGTTCCTTCTCTTTGCTGGAGGAAAACACTGAGCCTGGGAACTGGGGGTGTAGGGAATGAGATGCCATTGGGCTTGTGTGATGCATGGTATGATGCTCCATGGTGATGCAGTTGAAGCACATACCAGAATTTAGTGGTGTGTGTGAGAATTATGGACTGGAGGGCACGAAAGTGAGGTTTCTGGTTTCCCTAGCAGACAAAATACCTACCCGATTGTGGGTCCTTCAAAGGCTTGGAGCCCTTCAGAGCTGTGCCTTCCCTGCCAGGCATGTTTGGTGGGATGTTTGCCAACCCCTTGTGGAGACAACATTCAGGTTTGTCTGGATTTCCACGTGCTTTCAGGTGTCAGGATTTCAGCTAGATATCACAGTTGCTGTTCAAAGGGCAGAAACAGGGTGGCCAAAAAATCAGGATGCAGCAGTTAATGCACACCGGAGCGATGCTGCCACGGAGGGCAGGAAGCCACTGGTTATTGTTCATGCCATGCCTGGGCTCACAGTGGATGTCCTCAAAACAGCCACGCTCTTCCCCGGCCCTTCAGCCAGAAATGAAAAGGCTTTCATGTTCTGCGGGGGCGGAGAGCACAATTTGAGCTGACCTGGCTCCGGCTGGGATTCGAAAGGTCACTTTGACTACGACTGCTATCTGAGCCCATTGATTTAAAAAAAAAAAGAGCCCCAGTGCTGTACAGAGGGGGAAAGCAGCGGAGAGGAAGCGAAAATAGCTCTGGCAACAGTCATTGTTTAAAACCAACAAAGAGGCACTGAAAGGCTCCCCGCTCGCCACTGTCAATAGCCATGGCAAGGGCTGGGCTGGGCTGCACCAGGAGAGGAGGGCAGGATGAGCAGATGGGGTGATAGGATTAGGAGAGCATATGAGGAGCGGCTGAGGGAGATGGGGTTGTTCAGCATAGAGAAAATGCGGCTGAGGGGGAGCTTAGCACTTTCTGCAACTCTCTGAGAGGAGAGTGAAGCCAGGTGGGGGTCAGGCTCTTCTCCCAGATAACAAGTGAAAGGAGGAGAGTGAATGGCCTCAAGTTGTGCCAGGAGAGGTTCAGGCTGAACATTGGGAAGGATTTCTTCACAGGAAGGGTGGTCAGGCATTGGCATGGGCTGCCCAGGTGGAGTCCCCATCCCTGGAGGTGTTGAAGGAACAACTGGATGTGGCACTCAGTGCTCTGCTCTAGTTGAGAAGGTGGTGATCAGTCAAAGGTTAGACTCTATGATCTCAGTGGTCTTTTCCAACCTAAATAGTTCTGTGATTCTGTGGAAAGGGCATGGAAGGATTGGAAGCTCCCTCGTGATGGGGAGGGGCAGGTGCTCAGACCCCCTCAGGAGACCTGGGGCTCTCCAATGGGCCAGGAGTGACACCAGCACAAAAATCAAAAATGTTTGCACCCATTTATTCCGTCCTGGTGTGCCAAGAGCCCAGCAGGGCTCGACTGCTCACCAGGTGCTGCCCGCTCTGTTGGCAGAGCTATGACATGACAGGGACCCAGCTGAGCTCCTACAACCCCAAATGGAGTTTGAGAGGCCTCACCCCCCAGCCACGACCAAATCATTGCCTTGAAAGCATCCGAGGCCGGGAAAGAAAGGATTTGCCCTAAAGAGCTCAGCCCACTGTCAGCTGCTTTGTGAGCATTAGTGAATAATAAGGAGCGAGAGCAGCATTAGCCCTGCGTCCGTGCAGTCATCTGTCACGTAACAAGAGAAGTATTGGCACACTGTCATGTTTCAAACAGTGCTGATCGATGTTTTTAAAAAAATAAGCACTGCAGCCTGGCCCGTGCGTGCCCAGAAGCAGCACTGGCTGGATGGTGGGGACTGGCAGTGCTGAGGTTGCTCCTGCCCACCCACCCACATGCTGAGCAGGACACAGAGCTCCTGCTCCTGCCTGGGTGTTCATGAGCAGGGAAGGTGCCAGTGATGGACACCCAATGTGTTGTGTTGTCTTTAGTTTGTGCGGGACTGAACAAACCACTCCCCAGCTCAGCGTCCTCTCTGTGAAGTGGTGGCAGAGGCATCTCAGGGATGCTTCAGGGGTGGTGAAAGGACATCAGAGTCATGGGCTGTCCGGCTGCTCCAGGCTGGGCAAGGGGGTGAATGCTGGAGGTGGGAGAAGCCAAGCAACTGCCATCTTCTGCCTGCCTCTCCATCAGTAATTGTAGTGTGTGCAGCCATGGATGCTTCAGTGGCCAAGAGGGAAAAGGGAACACTCAAACCCATAACTGGGTTATGCAGCAGGGAAAAAGAAGATTTTGCCCTGGCTGGTGGTGAGGAAAGGTGGAGGCAGCATCTCCTGGCCTGGGTGCCTGTTGGGAGGATAATGAAAGAGCAGAGGAGGCTCTTCCAGAGGCGTCATGCTGCCAGGTGTTTGGGAAAATGGTATTTTCCTATTGACTCAGAGGGGGAGAGGACAAAAGGATGGAGGGATGGGAACCCCTCTGCTCCCAGCACAAGCCTGGAGGATGCACATAGGGAGGCAGAGCTCTGTGCCAGCAGGAAGGAGCTCGACAGAATCCCTTAATGGATTTATTCCTTCAATTTCCCTCAGCTCTCCAAGCTTTGGATATAAGCAAGGAAAGCAAGTTTAGGCACAGATTATAAAAGTGATGGATCTACAGAAACAGGAGAGGTTTGAAGGGCTGAAATTTACTATGGAGCCTGGCCCAGAAATGACCCTCTTTCTCCTCCTCAGTGTTTTTTCCCTCTTGTGCAGAAAAATGCAGCTGGTCAGCGTGACAAGTGGAAACTGGAGCTTTGTCATTGCTGCACGATGCTGAAACAATGATGTATGGCCGGCGATAGATCATGTTGGGTTTCCGGAGAGCAGAGAAGACGAAGGCATGAGACTAATTCATGATGCATGAACACATTGATCTTCCTGGCTCTGAAAATACAATGTAATGAACCCCCGCTAACAGATCATTTTTGTGCCACTGCACTTCACTAATATCTAATGATTTCACCTTGCTCTGAGATAAAATATAATTGTATGGGAGTTTCAGCTTTGTTCTTTAATACTCACGTAGAGTTAACGAATTATGTTTTCCTCTGTAGCTGTCGGCAAGTTGAGACAAGCTTACAAAAGCCCCACAATTACTAGGCTAAGATGCATGTTTAAAACCCCGTGTGTGTATGTGTGTGTGTGTATTTATGCATAGTGACCCCATGCACAGAGCCTGTGTGTGCTGTCAGGAGCTGAGCAGGTGAGGAAGGACACAGAGGAGCAGTGTGCTCGGGGACTTTGGGGTCCCATCTGTCCAGCCAGCACTCAGGGAACGGCAGGAGCTTTGTGATGTCAACCTGCAAATACTGCTGTTTGCAGTGTCCTGGCTGGTGGCTGGAAAGCCCAACAATCCCATCAGAAAGGGCAGCTCTCCTTTTGCAATTTCCAAAGCGCATTTGGAGATCAGGCCATCTCAGTCTGCCCACCCAGGCAACACCTTTTGCTTAAGAAGGCGAGTTTGGAGTCCTTTTGCTTAATGCTCCCCCAAGCTCTTTGCACTTCACCCCAGTGAAGGTGCACACCGGGACTTTTGCTGCTTGTTTTGTGTCCATAAGCAGACAGTGTCTCCCTTCCAAGCCTCTGCTGGTGCCTGCAGCCTGTCTCGGTGATAATTAAGAAGGATGCTCCCTGGTGAGAAGTAGGGTAGGTGGAAAGGAGAGGACAGGCAACTGCCATGAGTCTTGATGGAGCCTTCTGGTTCTGGTTTGAGAGGGCTGGTGAACCTGGTGTGTGTCCCTGCAGCAGCCCCAGGAATGCTCCTGGCTGCACCAGACGTGGGTGGCAGCGTGCCAGTGGCCAGCCACCTCTCCCTTTGACCTGCCAGCAGCATTTGTCTTGGCACCTTACCTGCAGTCCCCTGCCTGCTCCCACAGGCTGGAGTGATGGGTAGCTCTTCTGGGGGCAGCAAGTGGTAAACTGTTTGCTGCACAGCACCTGCTGCAGATGAGTCCTGACCCCCGGCTGTGACTTTGGAGAGCTATCACCGTGCCAGAGACGAGCTGGAGCGCGCAGACAGGAGCTGAAGGTGAAGATGTTTGCGAATTCTTCAAAGCGAGCCTTGCTGGTACAAACGGAGTCAATGAAAACCTAACTGCTCCTGACAGGGAGAGCCGCAGTAATGCTGAACATCATTTGAAATTCCCTCTAGGCTAAGTAAGGCTCTTTCTTTCATGTGCGTTGTTTGGATCCCTTCTGGGAGACCTTTCCTCTGTACCGAGCTCAGGTACGTGTGGTGTTGACAGATGATTAAGACATGAAGTCTCTTAAATCAGAGGAACAGCCCAAGTTTTGCATTGTGTGCTCAGGTGTTTACTCACATCAGTGTAATCGCCTCAGCCTGACTTTGAGGTTCAGGACCTGCTGCCTCTTGCAGCTCGAGCTGTCCCTGGCAAAGGAGATGCTGTAGGGAATGACAAACTGGTTGTTAGGATCAAGATGCCAGAGGGAAAACCAGTCTTTTACTGGTAGCAGTGTACTTACAGTGGATGGTCTTAGTGGATTTGCTGATGTCCTTAAAAGTCACTTCATGAGCTTTACTTTGTTCAGGTGAGGATCAGAATGTTCTACCAGACTCTGTTCCCCCCAGGCAAAGCCTGTATGGTAATTTAGGGAACCAGCAATTGCTGCCTCTGCACCTCTTGGATGTTTCTAAAACCCAAGGTCAAACAGCATCACTGGGATGGAGCTGGGTTTTTGGGAATTCAGGTGGGGCAGACAACACCCAGGAGGCATCACGTGGTGGGGAAGATATGGCCTTTGATGGGATCAAAAGTGTTTTGTTTCCCTGCAGCTTTTATAAAACAAACAAACATAAAACCCCAAATAATTTGCTGTGGTGCTTGTCTGGAGCACTGGGCTGGGCTGGCAGTGCTGGAGTGTCCCTGGCTGCTCCCAAAAGATATTGACACTGAAACCTATGTGGTGGCATGCTGAGTTGAACCAAACTCCGATCGTGGGCATTGTGACTGGACTGTGCTGAACACGCATCAGCAGCACTGGAGCCCCTTCCTTATACAAGGCTGTGGCTTCCCTGGTGCTTATTTTGATGTCTTCCTTCCTTCCCTCCCCATGATCTCCATGTCTTGACTTTTCCAGGCACTTTTCTCCTATAAGAATATTAAACACACTTAAAAAACACTTAAATGCTAATGCGAAACCTGAAAAGAGGATGTCAAATGCACGAGGCGCTCTGAAGACATGATGTCTCTGTAGAAGGGTTTGACCCTGGTAATCTAATTTGCTTTACATTTAAAATGATACTTCATTCTCCTATTATAAGGCTCTGTGTCATTGGCTCATAAAGATTACCATTTCTTGTCTTCCAATTGTAATAAATCCCATTCAAGCACCCTCTTGATTTGAAATTTGTCACAACAACACGCAGAGGGCACAGTTCCTGCGTTTTATGGCATGGGTGCATTAGAGACTCATCTGCAGGAAGGATGATGCAAGACCGTAAAATGATTTGTCCCTCTCCTTTCTCAATTAGATCTCTGTTTAAAAAATAAATTTTAAAAATCTGAATTATAGCTTACTCCTTGCTCTCCAGCAGTAAAAAGGTTAGACTGGCAGGGGAGCCAGGCTGGCTGGATTGGCCCTGCTCTATCCTTACACTAGGGAATAATCTGGTTTCTTTAAAACCATCTGAAAATATTTCATCTTGTTTCAGCAGACTGGGGAGCTTAACCTTTTTGGTTGTGCTTGTTGGAGACGAGAGAGAAGCAAGTGTTTGGTGCCTACACTTTATCAGGCACTCAATGATACACTTGCAACTGCTTGTGTGGATTCGCAAGGCTGGATTTGGGGCAAAAATGAGACATTTGGGTAAAATCAGGTATCTCAGGGGTGGAAACACCCCTGCCCCGTGTTGGGGGCATCAGAGCAGCATCTCTCACCCTAGCTTGGAGCAAGCAGGGTTGGAGCCAGCCCACCCCTGTGTGGGGCTGGGATAGTGATGAATCAGTCATCCGTGCCATGTAGAAATGCTCTTTTTTTGGGGATGGTCTTGAATAAATACATGCAAGACACTTTGCTGGAAGAGAACTTTTATACTTTTAGTGTCTGTTGTTCCTTAGGGTTTGGGGTTTTCTTTAACAAAGGTTTTAGTTGAGCAAAGAATCCCATCTGTATGGCTTTTTTATTAAAAGATAAAAAGCCGGAGTTCACAGGAGTTAGCATTAAGTCACAGTCCGCAGCAATCCGAGGTACTCGCTGGCTGGGGACTCTCTCTGTTTATTTCAAATACCCCTTTATCATCCTGTTGAAAGAGCCGTGTGCTCTGTAAAGCTCAGCCAATTGAAAAAAGAATCAGATAATGAAGACTGATGCTGCACTGATGACAGCCCCTCAGATCCTCAATAGGATTGCTCCAAAATCAAAAGACTTTTGAGTTTTGTTGTCACACTCATGGCTCAAAAATAATTAAATGGAATCTTTTTGCTTTGGAAACAAAAATGGAAATTTAAAAACGGCCCTCCCCACACACGCACCTGCAGGGAAGTAACAAATGGGAATATCCAGTGGGTGTTGGAGAAAATTGTGTAAATTATATGTGAAAATGTGGTGTTTGTGATGGGTGCCCAGCATATGTGTGCTGCAAAGGTGACACCATTGCTCCAGGTGACATGACTGCTCCCTGTGTGCACCTGCAGAGCTTGGCCCAAGAGAGGTGAAGTCACCATAGGACACCCTTCTGTACATGTTGCTTTCAGCTATTGATCTGGCACTAGTGGCTTTTGGAATCCCTTTGAAATGTACCATGTTTTCAGTGCAAATCCCAAACACTCAGACCTGCCCATGGGCTGCAGTGAATGCTGTGGGATGTTCACACTGCTGGCTCAGCCTTTGGGATGGGCACGGGGCTCCCCGCCTGGGCTTCAGTGTGAGTGGGATGTGGGTGATGACCCTGAAGAGCTCCCAGCCCTGATGGAGCTGGACAATCCCATGTTCCCTCTGTCCTTGGCAAAGCTTTGCATGGTGCTTCAGCCTCCATTTTACCTCTGGAAACTTTGAACAAATTTGTTGTTCATTGCAGTGGAAGGCAGATAAATAAAATATATCAGGAATGATTTGTGCTGTAACTAAACCCTGAATTTATAGAGGGAGAGTGTGGCCAATGACAACTTTTTCACAGCTCACAAAAGACTTTAAATTAGGCTTTGTACTTTTACCTGATCCTTAAAGAGGCATCTCTGGGCTCCCCAGGCTGGGGACAGGTACAAGGAGACACTCTGTGGTCCCACTGGAGGGTCCTGCCAGCAGAGGCAACACAACACACCCAGCAAGCGCCAAGGTGTCTTTCAGGCAAGCCTTTAAATCTGAAATGCTATAACTTGATTATTCCTTCTCCATACTCCTTTTGACAAACTCCTCCATTTTCAAAGAGTTACACAGGATTTAGCCCCGCGCCGCTTTCATGTGAATTGTGTGGCTAAAGTTCCGTGCAGCTCTTTGAAAATTTCAGAGCCGGTGCTTTCCCCAAGATAGACAACTGTTTTATTTCTCTTGACAGAAAACGGTGAGAGAACAAACACTGCCAGGCGTGGGGGGAGCGGTTTGGTTGCGGTGTCTACAACACCTTTAATGTGAGGCTCAAAGAGCCGCGTAGGAATGGCAACTCCTGCTGTACCTGGATGTGTTCTCTGGGATCGCCCTGTTCTAGAGAGGAAAACTCAGGAAGCTTTGGGTTCATTTTCACTTCTTAGGTGGACGTAGGGAAGAAATGGCAAAGCCAGGCCACGTGGTGAAAGCTGTTGTGGCTAGTGAGCCACCTCGACTCCCTTTGCCCGTCTGTGAAACTAAGGAAAGGGAATTAATTATTCACTGGCTTTGTTAACCCGTCCAAACCCAGCTTCTACTGTAACTTCTGCAATGGATATAATTAGTGTCAGTTATTTGAAATTAGTCACCCATTGGGTGATGCTGGGTCCCCTAGCACTGTTCTCAATGGTGGCAGCGGCCAGGATTAGTGCAAGTTTGGACTGCTCCAGTCCCTGGCCCTTTGGCAGAAACTGCTGCCCATCCATGGGTCTGCAGGTTCATTCCACTGCCAAATGCCATGTGAAGCATGTCCAAACCACTGTCCTGTGCTGTGTCACAGGGAAGTGGAGCACAAATCGCCTTTATCTCCTGCCTTTCTCTGTGTGCTTGAAACCATAGGGCTTGGCTCTGTCTCTGGAATTATATCACAGATTGGAATTCTCATTTTTAAGTTAATTTCTGCTCTGATTTAAAAGTTGAATTAACAAACAATGGCTTATTGGGTTTAAAATGCAAAAACACCATCTGGTCTCTGAGATGTGCTAAGCCGCAGTGGGGGGGAGCAGGAATGACACATGGGAAGGGTCTCCAAGTGGCACGGGTGAGGCTCCCGGGAGGAATTCCTGCCACTCTTGACCTATGTCAAGGCAAGGGAACCTGATCTTCGGTGTAGGCACCTCTACAGCTGCAGATGATGGCCTCGATTTTGGGGTCTGTGGCACTTTAGCTCTCACTGTCAGCTGCACAGAGCTGGGGCCTGGGAGCGCTCCTCTGCCACTGGCTCCTCTCCTCACCCCAGTGCCAAGTTCTGGAGTGGCATCCATAGGTGTTGCTGGCCCTTGGGGGCCATAGCCCTTGCTCTGGAGCAGGCATAGGCTGGTGTTCCAGCACCCCACATTTCCCACCAGATTCCACGGTGAGAGTGAGTCTCAGAAATGCCCGGCCACTTGCCAGTGAGACGTGTCACTCAGGGAGTGACCCCATCACGTAATACCCACGATTACACCTGCCGTGCTCGAGGGTTGGGTCAGCCTTCACAGCCCTTCCAGCCCCAGACCCCTGCATCCATGATGCCGGAGCCGCTCCCGGCTCCACAGCTGTCCCTGGCTGCCGGTGACTTGATTTAATACAGCTTTCAATCACTGCCAGCGGGCCTCGCGCCGCAGTATCGTCACTGCTAAACACTCTGTGACAAATAATCTGAGGCTAAGCTTCCAGGACAGAGGAAATCGCTTTCCTCTTGAAATTAAAGTTGATGCATAATGGAAGGCACTAAGACGTCTCCAGCAGGAACATCGCCAGTTTGAGTCCAACCCGAGTCCCTCTCCGTCTGCTGAACGAGACGCGGGAGGTTAGGAAAGTCATTTCCTAGAGTTCAGGATTTGCAATTTGCATTCTATAATCTCCCGGCCATTTACCAGCAGATAATTTGTCATGGTTTGTTTTAGCTGTTGTGATATTGATATTTATTATGCTAATTGTATTTCCTACTACTTATTGTTCTCACCCTTGGAATACTTGAATTATTATAAACCTGTTTAGTTAATACGGGTTGTCTTTCAATTGATGTCCGAGCCACAGCAGGTCGTATTGTGTGATATCGTGGAGGAGGGGACGCACTGTGTAATTAAGGACACACACACAGAGGATACTTGGATATGGGATGGCCCAGTAGCCAATGGAGCTTCTCTGCTGTGTTTAGTGGGGCTGGGTCCTCCTGGAGAGCAGGCAATTTCAGGTTCCAGGCGAGGACAAGTACTCTCTCACAAACTGGGGGATGAATCTGGCTTAGTTTTGGAATCATGGTGGTTGTGGTGGTCTAAAACTCTCCTTGTTGAGCAAGAAGGAGAGATGTCTGGCATGGCTATGGTGCAGAAAGGCTTGTCATCATGGGAGACAGTATGGCACAGGGAGGCAGGGACAGAGGGAGGAAGATGCCCCGGACTAATTCTGAAGCAGTTTCGTTTTGCGTTTTCTTGGGTTCTTGGGTGTGAAACCCACCTGGTTTCGCATTCCAATGGGTGAAGGCTTTTCCCGGCTCCACATGTGACTCAGCACTTGCCCTGGGCGGTTTTAACCTTAGGCTTGGCAGAATCTGGGATGATAAAGTTGAACTGACAACTCACCTGCCTTAGGTTAAACTTGGAATAACCTAATTAATAAGGCTGGGAGTATTTGACATCCTCTGCGTTTGCTCCATTAGTGCTTGCGTGGGCCCATTGTTAGCGATTCCATGTTTCTATTCCTGGTGCCTTGAGCGGGAGGGGAGCTTGGACCCTTCCCGGGGACACCGACCACTCCCTTTGCCGTGTTTTAGGGTAGGGCTGAGCCCCCCGGGTGGGGTCGTGGGAGAAGGGGGGAAGCCCCGGAGGTTTATTTGTTCATTTGCCCCGTTTAACCCCCGCCAAACGCGTTGCACGGGTGAAAAAACCCCACAGATACGGTGGATTTGTTGCCGGGCTGCGCTCACCGATCGCCGCCGGGGGGCTCGTGGGCTCCGGTGCCTCCGGTCCCCCGGAGCAGGGAAGGCTCAACACCGCCTCCAGCGGCACGGGGGGCGGCACAGGGGGGGATACGGGGACAAGATGCTGGGGGGCGGCGGGACACACCACCCCGGGAGGAGGATGGATGAATGGGGGGGGCAGCGCGGGAGGAAGGAC
>VWZF01000488.1:22470-205846 GCA_013396755.1 Sclerurus mexicanus | reverse complement strand
CCCTCCGTCTCCCCTGCCCTCCCTCCCCCGGTGGCCGCGGGGGCTCCGCCGCAGCCTCCTCGCGCCCCGCACCCCCCGCGCTCCGCGGCGATCGCCCCGCTAATTAAACGGTGCTAACGAGGTCCCCCCCACCCCACCCCACCCCAGCCCTGCCTGGGGTTCCCCCCGCGGGTCAGCCTGGCGCGGGTCCCCGGCGAGCCCCGGGGCCGCACGGCGCTCCGGTGGTTCCATTCAAACATTCCCGTTCTCGTCCCCAGCGAGCCCGCGGGGCGGCGTGGCCGGAGGGAGCGGGTGCTCTGCTCTGCCCGGGGTGTTTGGGAAGAACAAGAGGCCATTGAGCGATCTGTTGAATCCCGCTCGTAGGAGAAGGGGGGACGGAGGGGCCAGCAGCCCGGCGAACAAAGAGCTTTATTCACAGCCCGTGTACATGTCCATGCCTTCCCCGCTCCTTCCCGGGCGGCCCTTTCGGTGGGATTTCGGTGGGCTGGGGAGAGAGCCGGTGTCGTTTTCAGCTTGTTCTCCCTGCCGGCTCCCAGCTAGGGTCTCCCTTTCCCTCGGCTGTGCCCCGGTCCCTTTCTCTGCATCCCGGAGGGATGATGGAAACCGGGAGCGATGGGGATGCGCTCCGGTCCGGCCCCTCGGTGCCCGGCAGCAGGCACCCAGGTGTTCCCTGTGCTCCGCGTGTTGTGTCCTCTCCGATGAGCTGTTATTTGTGGGATTGCCTTTGGTGTTGCTCGCTGCCGGGTGGATCTCCCGCTGCTGTGACCTGGAGACCCCTGGCACCGAGAGGCGCCTGGATGGGAGGTGAGAGCCCTGCTGCAGGACGGCTGCCTCCATCCTTTGTTTTGCTGCCTTGCTCTTAAAACCGCGCCTCGAATCCCCTGTTTAAGAGCAGTTTTTAACTGGAGGCCGGAGTGATGCCCTGGCAAGGCTCGGGCTGTCATCGCTGCCCGGTTAAAGGTGGGATGTCTGAAGGGAAACAAAAGCAGGGCTGGGTGCTGGATCTCAGCGGCTGTGCCTGACTGACCCCCGTGCATCTGGGTGAGAAGCACCGCGCAGCGTGAGCTCTTGGTGGAAAGATGGCTATTTCGTGGTTGTGGTGCTGTGTTGTGAATCACGGGATAAAATCCCAGACCTCCCGCTTTAAAGGCAAAATTTCCTTACAGTTGAAGACCCCTTTTCCCCCCCTCCACTATTCCCTCCCTTTTCCAGGTTGTCTGTCTGTTAGCTTCAGTGTTCTGCGAAGAGAGAATTAGCGTGTGGCGGCAGCGCTGGTGCCGATCTCCGAGTGCTGCTGTTGTGTCTCCCGTGTGGATGCCACCCGAGGCACAGCGATGCCAGTGCCGTGGCACTGCCGTGGTGGCACCCCGTGATGCTGAGGGCTCTGCTGACAGGGGTTGTTGGAACAGCAATAGGCATCGCTGGGACTTGGCTTGAGCTGAGCCGGTGACTCGGGATGAGCCCGTGCGTTTGGATGGATCTGCGCGTTTGGATGGATCTGCGTGTTTCTGTGGCTCCCCTCTATCTGCTCTCGATGTTTTACAGTTAATTAATCTGTGCAATGCCCCTGTGCAGCAGGGCGAGGGCTGAGGGATGGTCTTGGCTCGCACCGAGGCGGTCGGGCAGCGCTGGGGTGGAACGCGGCGTGTCTGTGGTGCAGAGCGGCATCGCACGGCACTTTAGGAAGAGCAACTTTCCAGCTGAAGCTGTGGGAGGCATTTGGAGGCAGTGTTGGCGTGGAGCTGCGACCTGGCCGTGGAATGGAGCTGCGATGGGGCGGCTGAAGGGTGGTCGTGGCTGCAGCCTCCGTGTTTGCTGACATTAAACCAGCCCTGGAGAAGCCCCCTGTGAAGGCAGCGAGCGCTCCCCCACCGCGGCTGCGCTAAGCCAGGCTCCTTTGTAAACACAGAGTGAGTTTCCAAGGAACCTTTGTATGCAAGCACGGCGAGTCTTCTGTCTCTGGCCTTCAGCAGCGCGCACTGCGTTCTGCATGCGATGCGAACGCTGGCGGGAAAGGGACTGGGGAATCAAGCGATCCATCTGGGTTGCAGCTTGGGTTCATTTGTCTTGCATGTAGGCAGTTGAGCCCAGGTTTATAAGCACGACAATCTGGTTTGAAACCACTGCCAAGGAGGCTCCTCAGGATGGGAAGGCAAGGAGATCGCTCCGCTCTGCGTGCGTTCGGCTCTGAAGAGAGGGCAGCTGTCAGCACCTTCAGTAGGATGGACATCACCAGGATGGATGCCGCTGGGATGGATGCCATCGGGATGGACACTGCCGGGATCCCCTTGGCACGGGCAGCCGCTGTTCATGCATGGAGATGGCTGTGGGGACAGGAGGCTTGAGAAGAGTCGTGCTCCCCGGGGGACCCCCGGGCCGTATCAGCGGCCGCTCTGCCGATGCTGCGCTGCCATCGCCTTTGTTTGCCTTGTGCTGTCTTTCCTGGTGTGTAAATAAAGAAGGCTTTGTAAGCAAACAGCTCTGGCTCAGTCGGCCGGGTGCTTGGCGAGCCTTCCCCTTGCCCTGCCAGGACCAGAGGCATTTGTGGGGCCATGGCTGTGCCATCGGGCATGCTCTCTGCCCTATTGCTGGATGGAAAATGGGTCAGCTCATTAACCCTGCTTCTGCTGAGGCCACCTGGAATAAAACCTGTGTTCCAGCCTGGATATGCCCTGTATTTAAATGAACCATCCAAGCACCCCTCAGAATGTGTTTGCTCACAAAAAGCAAAGCCACCTTCCTGGTCCTGGCATGTAGCAGAGTTTTCTGGACGTTTCTGCTTAATGCCTGTTTTTCTAGGGATTGCTGTCATACTTTGTAAAGGGGTTTTGACAACCTGTTCCCTCTTCTGGTTTTTGGTAGCACCTGGTGGTACTTCTGTTGGGAAAGCAGGGGCTCCCTTCTGTATCCAAACATTTCGGCTCCCATCTGTGGCTCAGGATTTGAGCAGGCTCCAGGGGCTGAGAGCAGAGCGCGGGTGCAAGGCTGCAGCTTTCCCTGGAGCTGGGCCAGGAGGTGAATACTTACGCTGAGGCTTAAGAGCACAAGCAAAGCTGGACACGCAGCCAGTGTCTCTGCTGAGAAATTAGATGCTAAGTGTGTTAAAAAAATAAGTTGTGCTTGTTCCTCCGGGGAACGTTGCGTGGTGCAAACCCACTGGCGCTAAATAAAGGGGCTCCGTGTGGAAACCTGCCACGAAGGAGAGACCCTAGGTGGAATGTTGTAATTAGGAGTGGTATGTACTTGTTTAAGTTCAATAAATCAGTCGCCTTCCCGCGATGTAATTGCACACTGCAGCGAGCAGCTGCTGCTGCGGTTCCCGGGGATCTCCGCCGCAAACGCTTTGAAGGCTGCCCGGCGTGGGCTTGGGCGCTCCGGGGCAGCGTCCTGGGGAAGAGGGTGGGTTTGGATGTCTGGCAGGCGAGCTGGAAGGGGAATAAACATGAGGCTTCAGTCTCAGCTTTGGTAATTGGAACGCGAGGAGCTGTCGGCTGGGGCGCGTGGTGGCTGGGCTGTGCCGCACAGAGACGAGCTGGCGTTTGTGGCTCAGCCACGAGCTGGATTTAGATATTCCAGTTTTTAATTTGCGAGGGCAGGAAGGGCCCCAGCTGCAGTACTGTGGGTGCAGGCGAATCTCTTGACGACCCTGCCCGTGTGTGACCACCACCCACCCCCTTTCTCTCAGCCTTTTTGTGCCATAGCAATAGTTTTTCTCCTTCTCAGTGTCCTCATTACCTGTTGAACCTTGGGTTTTCCTGCTCTGTTGCACAACAGGCTCTCACCTTGCTTGTTTACACGGCATTGAATTGGGTGTTGAGGAGCCCCACAAGCCACTGTACTGTGCTGGATTGGGCTCTGAAAACCTGACTTTCAGGCCAGTCTGTTTCACCCACTCCAGGGATACAAATCCCTGAGGAGCAGTGGTAGAATTAGTGCTGAGCCTGCACCACACATGTGGTCGGTGGCTGCTCGTATTTAAAACACCCGACTGGGTCATACCAGGGACGTTTCGCTGCCCTGGTTATTTTAGACCAATAGCATCCATCTGTAGGGTTGGGCCAGCTATTTTTAACCCTGCGGTTTGGTTTTAATTGACTGTGTTCTTCTGTGGTTTAAAAACTTGAGCATTGAAGACACCCTGACCTTACCAAATTCTCAAGGTGAATTGGTAGACGACTTGATACCCCGTTACGTTCCAGTCTGAAGGATCAAAGCAATACTTAGGCACATCTTTTTGCACAGAGATATAAAACTTCTGTGGGCAGTAGCTTAACTGGAAAATGTCTTTAGTTTTGCTTTATTTGGGTGGGTTTTTTGTCTGTGGAAGCATTGGCAGCTTCTTGGTGTTTGCTGACAGTCTCACGTGCAGGTGCTGCATTCTGACAAATCCGTGGTGGGTTTGCCTCGGTTTTTCCTTGTGATGTTTGTGAGTCCTGCCTGAACAATACAGCCAATACAGCCTGAGTGCCCCCTCCCCTCTTAGTGGCAGTTCCAGTCAGGTGCTGACATTAAATGGGGAGTAGTCTCTTAGCAATACACGAGGGGCCGGCATTTTTTCAAGCCCAGGTGTGCGTGTGTTTGGCAGTGGGAAATAGCTGTGTTGGAAACATTCCTCCCCTTCCAATCCCAGCTGTGAAGTTTGCCCTGAGCAGTTGCATTCCTGGTTTGAGCCTTCCGTGGGATGGTGAGGCTGTGGTGCTTGTGTTCTGTTTTCTGGAGCTGAGCAGTGTGGAAGCCAGTGAGCTGTAGGAGCCAAGGCTGCCCACAGGGCCAGCATTGCCTCTTAAAGTTGTGCTTAGACTTGACAAGCACTGGGTGTATAAAACCCTGGGTTCGTGTTACATCTGAAATGAGCCTCTGTGGTCTCGTGGTGTCCTTTTTTAGCAGTTAGTGAGTGCCTGAATCGGATTTATGATCTCCTCCAAGGTCTGCTTCCAGAATGTAAATGTCATTGCATTCCCCAAGCTGTCAGCAGCGCTCTTGAGTTGGTGGCTCTCGGCTGGACTCTGTTAAGGGGGGTCTTCACTTGAGTGCTAATCCCAAGCGTGACAACTCTTGGACCAGAGACACCTCAACATTCGACAGAAACAGACCTTTCTGTTAATGCTGTTTGTAGATATGAACTTTTCATGGGCAGCATGGGACTGTACTGGGGCTTGGCAAGCTCCAGTAAGGGAGGTCTAGGAGTGCTCATACTGTGGGTGGTGGCCTGATGGGGGTCCTGGGTGTATCACTGGCCTGCGTGACATCTTGTCTGCGAAGTGAATGCATCCCAGACCCCTCATCCATTCCTTTCCATTGCTTGGTAGTGTATATCCCTTCCCCAAAGTGTGACAGGAAGAAAGAAATATGAAGCAGCAAAGAGACATTCCCTCCCTCCCCTGCTCCCCCCACAGAGCAATAGAAATACGAGTCTGAGTCTGCAGCGTCAAAAGAGAGATCAGAGTAATCGGATCAAGCATGAGGAACTGCTTGTTGCTGCTTCCCTGTTTTTAAATGAGTCTGCCTGGCAGCTTCCCTGGCAGAGCACTTTCAATGTTAGTCATGTTCAGCTTTGGAGCTGGGGTTGCAGCAAAGTAGGGCTCTGTGAGAACTGGGCTGGAAACTTTCTGTGTAGCCTCTGGACTAGCACACAGAAATAAAGGCACCTCATGCCCCCACAGCCCTGATTTAGTAGCTGTGCAGAGGCACATCCATCCCTAATTCTGAAGGGAGAGCTCTCACTTCATGTGTTTAGCACAGTAATGCTCCTCTGGGATGTGGTCCGTGATGCCGATACATCCTTGACCTTGGGAACACAGTGGCTTTCTCCAAACCCATTCCCACTCCACTGGTGTGGTGTGGGATAACTCTGGGCAACAGCTGCCCTCTGTTCATTGAGAGGTGTTGAAATGGTGTAGCTGGGTCAAACTGGGGTGAGAGCTGCTGGCTCAGCTGCAAAGGCTTCTCCTCACACGGTGCTTCTGCTGGCTGGAGCCATGTGAACATCCATCTGTCCATCCACCCACCCTGGTCCTTAGTGCCGGCAGTGCTCCATACTATCTGGACAGTCACCCACACGCCTGTGGCGCTGCAGTGCCTGTGGTTACACAGTGGTGTTTGCACAGGCATTCATTCATCGTGGATCACCTCTGTTTGCTGAGGTTTGTGGAAGAATGGGAGTGTTTGCTCTGCTTTCCTAGAGCAGAAAGTGATGCTGCCCTTCTGGCTGGACACGGCAGATCTGCTGGGTCACGTTCAGCAGCACTGTTCCAGAAGGTGCTGTTTGGGTCTTGTACAACACAGCTTCAAGTGAAGGGGCTTGTTACACTACAGATCATCCCTTAACGTCTCGGGTCATCCATTGGCACAGTGAGGTGGATGCTGGACAAACCCAAATTGCTTGAGCATAGGGGACAAACACAGAAACCCTGTATTACCCCGTGGAGCTCGGTTGTGAGGTTGTTCAGCTTATTCTGGTGTCATTGTAACGAGGACATGAAATATCCACATTTAGAGAGCTGTTGCTGTAGCTCGGTTTGTTTCGGACTCTCATCTGAAGCTCTTTTGCTTGAAAATATGGTTTGAACTATTTGTACTCCTATTGTCCCTTTGATATCTTCATTCACATTAGCTAACACAGGCATAGGTCATGATCTTAGAAACTCGGTAGAAGCAGGGTAGCTCCCTAGGGTTATCCCTCCTGCTTTTCCCAGTCTGTAGGGAATTAGATGCTGTTTCGAGGACAGGCCCTGCCACGCACTCATGGGCTGTGTTAAGCATAGAGCACACTGCGTTGGGTTGGGTGTCAGCAGCTCTTTAAAAGCCTTCACGCCGAGATCCCTCCCTGCCTTGCTCAGGGAATGCTGCTGGATGACGGGGTAGCGTGCTCGGTGCTGAGATCCCGAGCGATGCCGTCTCCATTATCGTTTCCTGATGACAGCCTGACTGGGCTCCGTGGCGTTGGGGGAAGCTGGTTGACAACCATCAAAGCTGTGAACGCTTGTCATCATCGGGCGTCAGCTTTGTCAAGCGAAGCTTCTGGGGGATGGTTGGATTGTTAGGACTCCTCAGAGCGAGCCAGCTTTTCCAGGATGGGCGCAGCAGGAACGAGCAGAGCGAAACCCCTGCTTGCCATGGGAAGAGTTGTCATGGTGTTGGCTTGACAGCAGCTCTGGGTGTCCAGGCAGATTAATTTCTTTGCCACCCTTGTTTGTTTTCATGCTGTGAAGAGGCTGGAGAAACAGTGTGCAGTTCCCTGGCATGTGCCAGGATTATTCCCGTCTTGGAGGGCGAGGGGAAGCGCAGACCCCTGTCTGGAGCAGGGTGGGCTGTCAGGCATCGTGCCACCCCTGTCCTGTGTAGATGCTTGTGGTGACTCGTTCTAGGGATGAGGCAGGACCCATGTAAACCTGCTCCTGCTTCTTATCCATAGTCACCCTTGGAGTGTGGATGCAGGGAAGTTTCTTCCTGGTGCATAAAAATTGAGTAGGATTTCTCCTTTGACACTTCTAACTTCTGACCTTCATTTACTATCATTTTTATGGACTGCTTGGAATGAAGGTTTGTGTCATTAAGAGTCTGTGCCTGCAGGGTCGTGACACACAATGGCTTTTCCTGCAGTGTCACTTTTAGAGACTGGTTTTCCTTAGCTCCTGATCTGTGGGTGGCTCCAAAGGAGATGTTACTCATCCCCAAGTAGGCAGAACCACTGAAAGCAACTTCCACACTGAGGTTCCTGAGCCCTGTCCACACAAACAGCTTCTCGTTCGATTTAAAGGTCTTATACTTTAATCATTCCATAGAATCTTTAACAGGACGTACACATTTAATCAACTCCCTGAATCCATAACTGCCAGGTATTGCTTCCTCAGCATGAGGAGCACAGTCGTGTCTCTCCTCAGTAAGAGTGAAGATTAAAGCAGGATAGACGGGAGATTAACACTGTTCCCTTCGGACTTCACCAGAGAAAGGAGGAGAAACTCGGAGATGAGAAATACGAAAAATACTCGGAGGCAAATCGTTTATTGCTCTGTAGGAATCCAAGGAGCCTTGTAAACAGAGAGTTTATAGCAAACCCGGTGATGTAGCTCTTAAATCACTCTGGGAGAATTTCAGATGCACAGTTAGAGGATGGCTCGCTCCTCCAGGCTCTCCTTGGTAAATTGGATCCAAAATTTTCAAGTATGTTAACAAAACATGATGTGTGTGGAATGCAGCTTGGGAAGGCATGTGTGGTATGCCAGATCCAGCTGTCTGGTTTGGGTTTCTGTTTTGTGTGAGATTGGATGGGTCTATCAATCTTGTTCCTGTTTGGGAAAGGGGAGGTAGTGTTTAGCAAGAGTCCCATTAAATGTGATTTCAGTGTTTCCTACAGACTGACTCTTTTACAGTTCTTACAAGAATAAGTATCTTGCGAATAAACCGTTGTGTTCACAAGTCCCTGTGTCCTTCTCCCCCCCATGCACTGCACCCCCCAAAAGCTGACTTCTTTGTGTTTATGGACAAGGCAGGATAAGGAAACAAAAATAGTTTTCCATGGGAGATGGGGGTCTGTGGGGGTGTATAAATCCTGTCTGAAAGTAGGGAGTGGATGAAATGATTCTGCAGTAAATAAATTAGGATTAGTAAGTTATTTTCAGCCTGGTCATCTGCCTCTTCCCAGGGAAAGCCCAGCAGAGTGGCCAATCCAGTGGGTGAAAGGATTCTCGGGGATGAAGGGATTTTGTGTCAGAATTAATGGGGATGTTGGTGAGTGTGCGCAGACAGGAGGATGTTGGAGTAAAAGTGGGATCATTCCCTCCTTCTGGATTTCACTGCCCAAAGAGCAAACCTTGCATTGCAGACTGTTCCTGAATCCTCCGGGAATTCTTTGGAAATGCAGCTCCTTGTTGCTTTACATAAAACAAGTTTGTAGTGTCAAGAACTCTGATGTCCATTAAAGACACAATTCAAAGCCGTGTGAGTTTTAATAACTTGGCATTTTTGTTGTGCCAAAAAATCCAATTACATATGGAATCACTTTTCTCTTATAAAGGTCTGGGAAAGCATTTGCCTAAACTGCTGTGGAAAGTGTGTTTGAGTGAACCAGCCGAAGAGTCATTTTTGTTGGTTTAACGAACGTAATAAAAAGGGTCCATCTTGAGGGGGGGAGAAAAGCCTCTCTGAAATTGGGATCTTTTCATTTTAAATTGGTTCCTAGGATTTATAAGGTATTCAAAGGCAGATGGAGAGCGAAGGGCTCTGAGTAGATATTGAAGCAGCTTGTTTCTATTTTTCTGGGAAATATTAGGGATCCTATACATGAAATATTTACGAAATACACGAATGTGTACAGAAACTATACAAAGCCAAGCAGGAGAAGCTGTTGTGCATGACTGAGGGCTCGTGTGGTTGTACCAGGCAGGGTGGCCCTGGGTGCTCCCTCACTGTGCCTTTGGCTCCTCGGTGCTGTCAGTGATCTTGGAGTGCCATCGGTGCTTGTTTCCCACCAACGTGGTTTTGTTTGTCTGGTCTCCTCTTGGAGTGGTTTTTTTTCAGCCTTCATTTGTCCGGATTATCAGCATGCAGAGGAGAGCTGCCTGGTATTTACATGATTTAGTTGTAAATATGGTAAGTGTTGATAGATATTGTTGTCATAAGTGCTTACAGCTCCTGGACTGATTACTGAATTTCTTATGTGGAAATCTGTACAAGCTCGGCATGCGAGCAGCTTCCCAAGGGAAGTGCGAGGAAGGAGCTTGTGGTTTCCGTGTGGAAATCAAAGCCCAGATGTGGCTGGAGTGGGTGATTTTATGGGGGAAGTCTTGTCGGGTTTGGCTGGCAGCAACTGAGGTTCCGAGGCTGTGACGGAGGGACAATAAAAGGCTCCTGTTCCTTGTTTTTTGGTGGAAACAGATGCCGTTCCATGGAATAACTATTCAGGGATGATATGCACAGAGAACATCTGAAGGGTTATACACCAGGGGCTCGGGCTGAGGGATGTTTATTGCTGCCGCTGGGCTGAAGGAACAAATATGTTACTTGCTGGTCCTTTTGTTTTTAATTGACTAATAGGCTCTACTTCAGCCACCCTTGTTTAACACTCTTACTTCCAGAATGTTTTACCTCCGTACTCAGATCCCTGAATTTGCAGATGAGCGTTTCTGGGAATTGTCTCTCTGAACGCAAAAAGCCTGGATTTAGCAGAATCCTCTCTGTGGAGTGCAGACTGTGGAGGGCTCTGAGACCTCCAGGCACATCGTCACATTGCTGAAAACCCCTGAATCTTGTGCATTTGCCGTGGAAACGGAAATTTGCGGGGGGATGTTTTGGGGTTTTGAGGTGAGAATGGTTATTAGGATGAAAACACACGGGAGGTTTGTGTTGACGCGTGGAAGGGATGTGTGGATGCGACGCTCAGCTCGATGCTGAATTTAGGGCAGAGATAAAAAGCCTCCCCCCACTGCCCTGATGTACTTCTCTGTGTAATGCCAGCGCTTAAATCCTCGCAGCGCTCGCTCGGCTTAGGCTGTGGGAAGAAAACCTGGGAGCTGCATCCCAGATCTTGCGGCATCGGTGCCTCTGACAGCGCCGTACGTGCGAAACGAGAGGAAGCGCTTCCATGCCCACCACTCCCTGGATGCATTTCTTGGTTTAGAGCCGCTTCCTTGGGACTACAGGCGAGTTGGAAGGAGTATCTGTTCCCTCCCAGGCAAAACCTGTCCCTTCGGAGGGAGCTGGAATAGCGTGTCTGGATTCGCAGCGTGGTTTGGCATTTTGTTTGCCTGTCAGCCCCTTGATTCAGGACTGTTTTGCCTTAAGGGGAAAAATCCCCTAAAAGCCTTTGCTGGTGGGGTCAGGAGAGAAGGGAGAAAAGGAGCCCCAAGTACTTAGTATGGGCAGTGTGAGCTTTGCAGAGTCACACATCCAGATGGATTACATGAGGAACTTGACATCTTGTTTAAAAACAAATCATTCATTATGTAGCAGTGAATAATCAAGCATTACAGTTTCATCTCTGGAGGTTCCTTTTTTGGTTGGAATTTTGATAGTTCAGTAATTAAAAGCTGAAAGCTATTACACTGTCTACATGTTGATCAATTGGTAATTAAAAAGTTGATGATAGATACGGTATTTCATGGGACTGGTTGGTTGCGGTCAGATTTCCTTCGTGTGTTTTGAAAATTGTCGTTTAACTTCGCACTTAAGCATTTTTCAATATTCATGGGCTGTTTTACTTGATTTTTATAAATGCCTTTAAATGATCGCAATTTGCATATGGTAATTTAGAATCAGAGAATCGTTTAGGTTGGAAAAGCCCTCTAAGATCATTGAGTCAAGCCATTAACCCTGCACTGCCAAGGCCATCACAGTAACTATGTCCCTGGGTGCCACATCTACACAGCTTTTAAATCCCTCTGGGGATGGTGACCACTGCCCTGGACAGCCCTTCCAGGGAAGGAATTTTCCCCAAATCCAACCTAAACCTCCCCTGGCAGAGGAAGTCTGTAGGTCTGCTGATCTCCTTGCAGTCGAGGGGGTTGGAGATAAGTTTTATAACACAATCAGGGATGAGGCAGTCCAAAATGAAGGAAAACTGAGTTGGTAATGGCCTCAGTGATGGAAGATTCATTGCTTCAGGAGTCTAATCGGAGACCAAAATGAAGCCCAAACCTGACACTCTTCAGAGCATAATGCAAGATTTACTGCTCTGCTACGCTCCAGAGATTAAAAAAAACCAGCCAGCCACCCTCCAAACAACCCTTCCTGTGCCTGCAAAACTTAGGGGAAAACACGGAGGTTTGCTTCTTTTGAGTAGAAAAATTACCAAACAAAAAGCCTTTGCCCTGTTTTTGCCAAGGCATGCAGAGTCCTGTTCCTAAATACGGCCCCAGCTGGGATGATTTGGGAGGTGGCTTTGGCAGTGGAGGAGTGTGATGGTGTGGCAGGGAGTCCTCCTCGCCCTGCTGGGGCTGTGGACTGTCCCAGTGCTGGGTGAGCTTTCCTGGAGGCTGCTGCTGGTGTTTCCTGGATTGGGAATCCTTCTAGAGCAGTCCCTGGCTGCGCTGGCACTGGCGCAGGGCTGGCGACGTGCCCTACCTGAGCTGCAGATCTGGCACTGTTCACCAGGCTTGGCTGGCACGTGGAGAGCTGTTCGAGATCCCTGCCAGCCTGATCTAGGGGAAAACACCTTCCCATCGCTCAGTCTGTCAATCCCGCATAAGCCTGGAAAGGAGAGGACGTTCATCCCTAAGTGCAGACTGAGAAGGTGCCTGGTTTGGGTTGTGCCTCCTGTGCGGTGCTGCCATCCTTGGCACTGGTCTAGTCTAAGGAACCAGAAGGTGAAATCCCAGACAGACACTGGATCCTTCTAAAGAGTGAGCCCGTTCCCAGCCCTCACCCCTGACCCCCATGGTGGCCTTCTGAACTCCAGAATGGAATGATCTGCATCCTCCTGGTGGTATCAGTGCCTGTGGTGGCTTCACCCACTCCATGGGGACACAGGCAGCTTTGGAAGTGACCGATTCTGCTGGAGGTGAAGATAGAATACCAGTTTGGTTTAAAAACCCTTGGTTTAAAAACCACTCTGTCCTGAGACACTTGTTGCTTTGTGACAGCTGGTTCCAGTAATTTGTTTTTATGGGGCAGTTTGTAGTAAATGAATGGCACATTGAATATTTTAGCGAGATTTTAGATTATCTAAAGAATGTTTTCCGGTTTACTAATTGGTAGATAATGCTGAATACATTGATGCTGACATGAGCAAATGGATGTAAAATGATTTTGAAGCGAGCCTCATTAGGAGATGCTCTAATTCAGTCAACGGGAGATGTCAACTAACGTGGCCGCGCGCGCTCGGACCTGATTGCGGCAGTGCTGGGTTTTACAGGTCTGTATTAATTACAGGCAGACGTGGGGCTGCTTTTGGCTCTTGATAAGTCTCATAACAGTCCTGATGACAGTTTCTGTGAGTTGCCTTCATTAGAAGTCAGTAAGTATGTAATTAGTGATCTTGCAGAGCTCCTTTTGGCCTCTGAGGTGTCTTCAGCCAGGCAGGGGTTGAGTTTTCGAATCAGACTTTTTCTGAACGGTACCAAGGAGGAGTAAACCAAGGGCAGCTCTGGGTGACTGAGGGTGTGTTCCAGGTGGGCAGGGTGCCCAGGTGGGTTTCTGGAGGCAGGCAGTGTGTTCAGAAGGTTCTCTAAAGGCCTCTTTCACATGGTGCTACCTGACCAAAGTCTACAGGGATGCACATGGCCTTTGTTGCAAAGGTGATTGAATCCTCAGAGTCGCTTTTGATGAGCGGTGACAGTCCAAAAGCACCTTGCTTTAACCCCAAAGAGGGGGATGTGTTTTGTTGTCTCCTCAGGTTTGTAATAAATCCCTGCAGTGCCTGGTACTCCAGGTCCCGTTTGTTGTACCTTGCAGGAGATTTTTCACTCGCCCAGATTAGTATCTGCCTTTTTTTGGGTCTTCCATCAATAAAATTAACTTTTCCCTTTCTCTGCATCTATGAAGGATGTTGCTTTGCTGTCTCGCGAGCTGAAGTTTTGAATTCATACAGCTGGATTTACTTAAATCTCTTTGTTTTCATTTCCTCAAGACAAGGGGGGCAATTGGTGCCTGTGCAGCTCTGGCCCACCATTAACCCTTTCTCCTTCAGGGAGAAAAAGCTTTGTTTTCCATGAGAGTTTGTGCAGAAGGTTTACCAAAGGTTGTAATTATTTGGGGAAAAATCTACCTCAGCTCTGGTGTATTTGGAAATTCTCAGAAGTTAAGGGATCCCTGTCAGGTGATTCATTCTCAAAGTGCAGCAAAGTACAGTGGGCATCAAGTTTGGGGGAGCCCTAAGAATATTTGGCAAAATATCCAACCAACCCAACCAACCAAAATGTACTCGCTTTTCTGAGTGGAAATGGAGCAGTTTGGGGTTAACTTCCCCGGGAGTAAGTCCTCAATTTCCCGAGGCTGATCTCTGCTGGCACATGGTGGGTAAAAGCTGCTGTGGGAAGAAAATGAGGGAGAGGAATCCTTCACCAAAGCTGCTTTCCAGGTGAGGGGCCATCAGAAAGAGCTATTTTAGAGGGGAAGAAAAACCTCAAACACCCCCAGGCAGTCAGGTTTCAGCTTTTCCCTGTTGTCATGGGCTTGCCCCTGGCCTGAGCTTTGCTGGATTTTCATTAATTAATCAACACTAATGTTATCCATTTAGTGCCCAATCCCTTCTGTAGGCTGCGTGTAGGCATAGTTGGGGGATGCCAAATGTATTACATTACCTGGGATATTTGGGGATATTTTTATTCTAGTCAAAGTAATCTGCAAGATCTGATATGAAGAGACACAAAAGGTTAGTTGAAAGCAGACAAGGAGTGAATCATTGACTTGAGGAGGCACTGCATTGTGCAAGCGGTAATGCTCCTTCCTATTCATTACTGCAATTATAATTATGGAACCCAAAGTATTTAATTGGCCTCCCAGACTCTTCACACTGAATAGATTGCATTGTTACCATTTAAAAAAAAAATATCCTCTTATGCATTGCAAATACATGTGCGTGTTGCTCTCTGGTTCTCAAGAGGTTTCTTTGTTTATGTGATGAGCGATTAACTGAATTAGGGATCTTTTCTGTGTTGTGTCAAACTAAAATCCAACGGAAGAAGAATTCTTCACGCATATCAGGTGATACTAGAAGCTTTAGAAATAAAACTTCAGGCATTAAAAACACCAAACCCCAGTGTAATGAGGGCTGTTAAAAGAGTTTTCAGAAGTGTGAAAGTCTGGAAGGTGGAGTTGGCACTTGGAGCTGGGTTGCCCTTGCTCTGGTGCGATGGCAGCGGGCTGTGCGTTTGCGCCCACTGGTCCAAAATGATCCTGCCGTGGTTTATCCAGGGAGAGCTGGCTCAAACTGCCGTGTTTTATGTGACTTTGTGTATTGTGTGTGGAACAAACAGACACGTTTAATTACAAGGCAGTAATTCCATCCACAGGGCTCTCATGAGCCTCCAAACGCAGGCAAAGCCTGTTTGTTCTCCATTAACAACAGAAAGGTGCGGAAAGGTTTGTTTTTCCGCCCTCATTCCGGCCTCCCTCGTGCCTCTCAGGCAGCATTTATTGTCCTTTCCCAATCTTTTAATGTTCCCACAAATGGAGGGGCAGTGAGTTTGGATATACCCAGGTCGTAGCTTCCCATCCAAACGGCTCTTTAATGGAGCGTTCTGCCAGAATTGCCGGTTCTTCTCGCTGGCTGATCTTCGCCGAGGGGCGGTGGGGGACGCGGGCTGGAATCGTCACACACAAAGATGCTGTGTGTAACACTTGGCAGAAGGACTTGAAATTGGATTACAAGCTCCTATTCCAGCAAGTAAATGTCCACGGTGTTTTTTATAGCTTATCTCTATTCATCTCTGTTTGCAGGCTCTGCTTGCCAAGCGTTAATGTAAACACTCTATTTTGAGACGTCGGTCCATTTGCCTTCTGGAAATCCTTCTTTTATAAGGTGGTAGTAAACTCTGTACATAAAACCAAAATAGCTCTGTGGTCATAACTGCACTGATGCCGCGTGGCTGGTGGCACTGTCCACCTTACCTGGGGTCCTTGGGGTTAAAGTGGTGCCCTTTGAAACAGGAGCAACCAGGGCAGGGACATATATCTGTGTGTATGATTTTCCCTCTCCCCAGTGAGGCTGGAGATCTCTGATAGTTGAGTTTGGAAGAATTAAGTTGACTTTCAACTTATTGGACTTGCTTCCAGTAGCCTCCTAGAAGAAATTTTATAGCGTTGTTGCTCGGTGCAAAACGAATGATAGTTCAAACTCTCCAGGGGATTTAGGGAGTTATTTTACTGTATTGTTGATTTGGCTGAAAAAATCATATATAGAAACATCACCTGAAACAAACTGAAAGGAGAAAATGAGCAAATCTTTTTGTGTGTCCAGCCAAGCAGTTGAGTATTCTGGTGGTATCATATATTGCACAATATTTTGGAAGAAACTTTGTAAATTCTGGGAAACATGGCCTGGAAAATGTGCGAAGAATCCCAGCATTCTGTGAATGTGCAATCTGTGCAGTTCTCTGAGGGAACTGGGTGTCAAGTACTTAAAAATATTTAGTGGTTCAGAGTCTTCTCGTGTTTATTTTGGGCTGCTTTGTGATTGGAAAGAAGCGTAAGGATGGAGCACACTTCCTTGCCTCCTTTGAGAGCACCGACAGAAGTGAATGAGGAGATGAAGGCAGAACTTCCCAGTGGAGAGCTGCCTGTGTGGGAATGAAATGAAAATGTGCCTTCATAGCGTCAGGAAATCTGTAAATAAAACCTGTTTTTCTTCCTCTCTGTTTGCTCTAGTTTCCTGAAAACTGGTTTACATGTTAAATGGTGTTAAACTGTCCTCCTTTGTGGCGTGTCTTACTTAGAGCTGAGCTGAAGTGATGGGAGTGAAAGGATCACATCACTGCTGTGGATAACAGGGCTGGCCTTGTGTCAGGCTCTGGGAATCGATTTGTCTTCTATTTTCTGGCATTGCCATGAGGTCAGGGAAGGAAGGAAGGTACAGGAGAGAACTTCCCACACCCAGTGTGGTGTAGGGGGACAACCATTAAACAGGGTACCTTTCCACTGCCACCTGCTTGGCAGCGCTTCTGGAGGTGAGGATTTAAGGTTGTTACTGATGTTGGTGGAACGGTGGTGCCTGGAGGAGCTTGTTCTGGTTTTAAAATGTGCTTTTCCCCTATTGACCACATAAAAAGAGGGATGAGAGGAAGGACATCCCTGGAATTGTTCAAGGCCGGGTTGGATGGGGCTTGGAGCAACCCCGTCTAGTGGAAGGTGTTCTTACCCATGGCAGAGGGTTGGAACAAGATGAGCTTTAAGGTTTCTTCCAACCCAAACCATTCCTCATTCTGTGACACAGTAAAACCATGGAATGACATTAAATTTGAGACACTATTTTGTTGCCTTCCGAGAAAGCTCATGGTCAGGCAGGACCCTGCAACTGAAACACGTTCAGGTGATGTTAGGAGCGGAAAACAAAACACAGAAATCGATCTCCCTTTGTTTAATAAACACATTTGTATATAATACTTCAGTGCTGTGTTGAAACTGCAGTTTAGGTGTTGGTTTTGCAAAGCCCCTTAGCTCTGTGTCAGGAGGGACCTGGGGATCAGGTGTGATCGTGTGAGCGATGTGTGTGATCAGCTTCCCCGGTGACAAATGGCAACTGTCGCTTAATTTTTATCCCCAATTATGTAGCTCCAGGACCCATTTTTCAGGTGGAATGTTGAAGCCATTAAAAAGAAATAAGTAAACCATACTGTATTCCATCATTTTTGGCAGCTACCCAGTGGTCTGTAGCCTTAATATATGTGCATTTCTATGCAGGTATTTTTCATAAGGCTCCTGCCTTGGACTGTTTGACGCTTCGCTTGTTGACTTCACTCACGGCAGATCCAAGTGTTAAGTAAATCTTGGGCCCAGCGTGTGGAGCAGTCAATGGCTCTCTGCGAGTTCGCAACTAAGTTGGCAGTGGATGTGTTTGATGCTTTCCACTGCAATATTTGTAGCCTCAAGTAAGGCAAACTCTTCTCTGAACCGTAAACGTTGAAGGGAAGTGACATTGTGTTGCTCTTCTTGTTTTACTTATTGGATTAGAGCTTGCTGGGCTGGTTGCACCGTTCCTGGTCAGCAGTGCAGGGATTGCTGCTGTTTCTGGGCTGGCAGAGCCTCCACCTCATCGAGAGCATTAATGCGCCATCCGGAGGCTTAGGCATTATCAAGCTTTGCCAGTTGCTTCTGGTGTTTTCCTTCCAAAGCGATGATCGCAGCCTTGGGTTGCAGTAATATTTAACCGAGTGATGAGTCCAGAGTGTTCTTACCCCCGTCATGGGGGACAGAATTCCTGCATCATGTGAAGATGTAGGATTTCCGAGCCGTTGGCTTCGTTTCCAGTGAAAAGCGGCGCGGTGAGTCGTGGATGATTTGACATTTGTAAAGGTCGTTTGAGGGGAGCCGGGTTACCTTGGGAGAACTGACAGAGCCTGTTCTTGGCCTGGGCTTCGCTTTGGGTGGTGATTGAAGGTTTCAATGAGAAGCCTTTTGGGTTTGCTGGGAACGTTTCCTTGTGCTTTATACGTGTTTCTTTATGACCTTCCTAATTTGGGGGAACAGCCTCCAATTTTCTCTGTTTCTATAGCCGATTAATAGGAGAGCATGCACGTAAATACACCTGAACCTGAAAGGTGCTTATTGCTGCCTGATGGGCTGGCAGGGCACGTGTCCTTTCTTGCTACTCTTGACGTGGTGAAGATGCTCCACTTGGTGAAGGCAGTTCCTTCAGAGGAAACAGGAGACTGGGATGTGTTTTGTTTCCAGAAGGGATCTTGTGACAAACTTGTCAAATTTGACCCCTCAAAAAAATGGCAGAAAAAGAATATCAAAACACTTGCAAGGTTAACGTCAGCTATAGACTTGCTTTCAAAACTGGATGAGCTTTCAAGGTGGCATTTTGGGAACAAAATACACCTTTGCCTTTTAAAAAACCCATCTGAAGAAATCAGATTTCTTTCTGGCGTGAGCACCCAAGATCATGGAAAGGGAGCTGAAAGAGATTATCTTTATTTCTGAGATAGGATCAGAGCTATTAGATGATTTCTAATTTAGTTTTGAAAATCCTCTTTTTGCATGGGATCCGGTGCCGTTCCTTGGCAGCCTTGGCATGTGCTTATCTGTGCTGGCAGTTTTTGTATTTCTGAGTTTTCCGACTATTACGTTTAAACCTTCCTTTCTGGAGAGGTGTGTGCTGTAAAATTGCTCAATGGGATTTCAGCAGGTGTGTGCAGATTGCTGGGGCCAGGGCAGAGCTTGCTGGCTGTGGAGTGGCTTTCCAGCTCCAGCCTGAGCCAGGGAGGAAAGGAATTCTGCAAACCCCGTTCAAGATAATGTGATTTGCTGCAAAAGTCTGTATTTTTAGGATGTTTACTACACAGGTCTGAAATTACGTGGACAATTTGGTGCCCTTGACAAGAGAAAATGTATCTCCGGTGAAATTTCATACTAAAAGCAATCTTTTAATGGACCTTTTCCTTCCGAGCTCGGTGTTGTAATGGCACTGGCAGCACCGTAAATCAAGGTGCTCATTGCGCTGGGACCGCAAAGTCGGGCTTGGGGTGGATGTTTCTGTTCCCTGGGTGAGCAGTTCAGCACTGCCCACCCAGTTTGTTATTTTCTTAGAGTGCAGCTTGTGTCCTGTTGAAAAGAATCCTTCCAGCTCCAGTGTAGGGCTCCAGGAGTATCCCAAGCCTTACACTCCTGCTCTGGGTCAGCACTGCCAGATCCAGTATGGATCCTGTACTGGCTAAACAAGATCTAGGGGGGCTGTGTGGATCTTCTGCTGCCCAAAGAAGACTTGGGGAGGCTCTGTGGATTCTCTGCTGCCCATATAACAGGGTGTGCATTAGCGTGGGGCTCCGCAGGGCTAGCAAGGTGAGCTCTGCAGTGCACTGTCCCCATCGCCAGCACACCTGGACTGCTCTTCCCCTGCCCCATCCGGCCCCTTTGGCCCCGTTGGAGGCTCCCAGTGGATCGATAACCATTTCATCATGGGCCAGGTGTCAGAGAACAGAAATGTGCTTTCAGATCCCGGGGGCTTGCTGGGACAGCTTGTGTGCACAGAGGCATTTCCCTGGCAATCCGAGGCATTAATGCTGGTTTTGTTGACCCACCTGTTCAGGGGGAGGTTTTTAATTACCTTTTTGGTGGCTGGCCAGCGGGGTAGTGCCTATACATGTTCCTTCTCCTCTGTTTGGTTCCCCCAGCTTGAACACAAAGCGAGCATTAAATTGCCTTTTCAGAAGTGTGGCAGCCTTTGGAAGGGGCGCCTGCTTTCCTCTATCTGAGTTGTATCTCGCACCCTGGGGTGCCAGGAAGTTGATTTTCGAGGGAAAAAACTCAGCAAAGGCTTCAGGAGCAGCTGTCAGCCAGGATGCTCCTGCATTGCTCAGGCATTTTCCTGCTGGACTGGGGCTTGGGAAAGGTGCTGTCTGGGCACTGGCCAGGACTGGGGGAAGGAAGGAACAGCGATGCCTGCTGGCACGTTTGGACAGTCTCCTGATTGAAAAGCTGGGAACTGTGGAGTCCTGAGGTGTGTTTACTCCAGCGTGGATCACCAGCCCGCAGCATCCTGCGCAGAGCCTTGTCTGGGTGGGTGAGTGGTGCTGCACGGCGAGGGCTGGCACGCTGCTCAGGGGCTTCACAGGTACCTGCTGACAGCAGCAGGGGACTGTGTGCTCTGGACAGGCTCTGGGAGCTCTGGCTGAACTCTGCTTTAGGTTTTTCAGTGCTTTTACCCCAGGCACCTTCCTTTCCTCCTCAGTTGACCGTCCTGGTGTCTGCTGGCTTGCGTAACCCTTCGCTTGCCCCCAGAGGTTGTCGGCAGCAGCAGTTCCATGCACAGCTCCTTGTGCTTGCCCTTCTGGCTTCACTTCAGGGGGAGTGATGTGATGTCCACAGGGCCGTGGGCCAGAGGTTGTGGGGACCCGTCCTGCAGTGGGAGCTGTGAAGGGATGAGTGGGGCTGGGCACTGGTGTGGAGACTTTACCTGCTTTAATTGCCAGTTCTGCAGGGGATCGCTCAGATCAGACCTCGCCTGTCTCACAGAGGGTTTTCACCCCAAAAGTTGATGGTAAATTGCTGTGACAAATATGACAAACTTTCCACCGTGGCCCTCCCTTCTCCCCAGCTGCTTTGTCCAGTGCAGTTGCTCTGTATGTTGTGGCAGGAGCTGATGGTAGAGGATGTGATAGCTGCTCTGCCTGGCTCCAAAGGGAAGCCAGCTTGGGCTTGCTGGAAAAGTGCTGTTCTCTTCCATGTGCATGGATCCCCCTCCTCTGACTCCATCCTGCCTTAGGAGGAAGAAACCCCCTCCTCCCCTGCAGAGCCAGAGCTAAGCACCAAGCGGTTCTGAAAGGGGTGGTGGCTGTTTTCAGGGAGTCATTCATGGCTAATGGGGTGGTTTCCCCATTTAGAGGGGTGTCTCTGACACGGGGACGTCCGAGGGGAGCTGGTCAGGTGTGGTGGTGGCGGCACACCTGGGACTGGTGAGCTGGAGAAGAGCCTGGCAAGCTGGAGCAACCAGGGCTGCCGCCAGCACAGTTGTCAGAGATTTCCTCGATGCAGAGAGAGGATAACTCTGACCTTCCTCTGAGGGCTGTTAAGGATTAATGTTTGCACAGGGCTTTGAGTATGTCAAGCTTTATGTAAATACCAGTTATGACTCTTTTATTAATTCCCTCCCCCCAAGTAAATAACCTGTGCCGTGTGTATTGGGCACTTCTGCGAGCCTGAACAGGTTTTAGGGAAGGCAGCAAGGCTGGTGCTGGGGTGGTGCAGCACCCTGTCCCCTCCCAGGGCCACTTGGACACTGCACACCTCTGCAGCCCCTTCCCAGTGCTGTGATGGGCAGTGGTGCTGGTTTGCCCACCCACTGCTGCTCTGCTCCTGTCCTCCCCAGGCGTGTGATCCAGTCCTGGCGGTGGGAAATGCAGCAGGGGACACTTCAATCAGCCCCCCAGGGCACGCCACCCCCTTACAGCCAAGAATTCTTTTGGGGCTTCACAGAAATGGTTGTGTCCCTCCAAACTGCCAGTTCTAGGTTTAGATGTCCTGCCATTTTGTGCTGCACCATGTTTCTTGTGCAGAAGAGCTACATTAGTCTGTGTCATTTTGGGCTCCACATTCCATTCATGTATGACTCGGTTTGCTCATAACGGGAGATGTTTAAAGAGGGAGGATTAATCTGTGGGTTTTAGCTCCTCTGCCCTTGTGTTTGTGTGCAAAAACATCATTGGAAGAGATCTCTGGGAAAGGTTTGGGGCATGAGATTGTCTGAAGCATTTTGCTGCTGAGTTCAGGAGCTCATTTCCAAAACTTAGTGTTGTGCCTAAAGCCATGGAGGGTGGGAATTGGCTCTTTGCCAGTTAGTTACTTAAGTTTAAGAGATCTTTGCATTCAAATTACTTATCTGGAGTGCTGGCAGGCTAATAAATTCCGGGGACTGTTCTAAATATTGTCAATCTCCAATGTAATCCTATTAAAATAATTGAGTATTTTCAGGTTATAGAATTCCCTCATCCTCTGTCCCCAACACACAGGAGAAAACATGAAAGGCAGCCTGGAGTGTCCTCTGCACATCATTGAGCCAACCCAGCTGAGATTCCTGGTTGTGGAGCCGTGACATTCCTGCAGCCAGGACTTGGAGAGGTGGAACACTCATACCAGAGTGATCCATGTCCCAGTTTTGTGCCTTCCTTGAGGAAGTCAGTGGGTTTGTCCTTGCCTTGCGTTTGATTTGGGCTGGTGCACCTTGATTTTGGTGGGAGACCAGTGTTATCCCCTGGGATTTGTACTTGGAATGCAAGGAATGCCAAACCTCAGCAGAGCTGCTCTGCCCGGGGTGTCCTGCGGCATTCCCAATGCATTCAGTGCAAATGGGAAGCTGCTGAGCCCGCAGCTCATGTCTGATCCTCACAGGCAGCTTTAATTTGGAATAGGTGGTAGCATTCTCGATGCCTGCGGTTTGTCCCTGTTTAAGAGCCAGATCACATCTCTGGATCCTGTTGTTTCAGCTGAGCTGGGACAGTGGACCCTCCTGGTGGCAATGCTGCCGGAGCAGCCCCCGGGACATCAAACACAGCCCCTGTTGCTTTTTCAGAGAAGGCACTTTCTCCAGTTTGCCTTTTGATAAACTTCAAATGCAGGCCTGACCTGAATTTACAACACGGAGGGAGAAAACGAGAGGGAAAATATCTCTGACAGCTTTTAAGGTGTCTTTGACAGCAGTAAACTAGAGAAAATAAGCACAAGTTCTTCCCTTCCCCTTTGCTTTTGTAGGTCACTTCAGGGGAAATCTGAGCAAATCAGAGAACTTCAAAAACAACCTCCAGCCCAATCACTTCCACCAGCCACCCAAAAACCCTCCTGCCGTGCAGCCCACAAACCTCACATTCTCCTTGGCAGCCTCGTGCGAAAGCCATCTCGGAATAACTCACCACAAAGAGGACGTGAAGTTCCCTTGGTTTGGCAAAGTGAACACGTTTATTTCTGTTTGCAGGAGGTTTTACAGTGCGCACCCTGGCAAAGCTGGCCTGTTGTCTTTTCCTTGCTTGCATTTACCCTTGCGCCCAGCAAGTTTGAAAGACGAGGTTGCTTGGGGAGAGAGCAGGGGGTGGGCTGTGTTGGGGGCTCCTGTCACTGAACCCTCATGACCACGAGATGCCACGTGGTTCGTTTTCTGTAGAGCAGAAGCCCCAGCCTGTGCCTGTCTCGCTTTGTCCCTGTCACATGCTCCGTTCCACCCCCAGGCTCGGCTTACCTTGGCTTGGGTTGCTTTATGGCGAGCTGCTCTCGGCGAGGCAGGAGGAGAAACGGCCCCATAACTCAGCAGGGCTTGCCCTTGGAGTGATTTAGCCGGCTGGGCGATGGCCGCAGAGCCGGATCGATCCTCATCTGCGCCGGGAGGTGCTGCTCACCTGAACAGAGCCCCCGAGAGCAGCCCTTGGGCTCCTGGCACCGCTCCCGGCACATTCCGCGTGTGCCGGTGCCGCGGGGAGTGATGCGCCGTTCCTGCTGAAATATTATCTGCACGGGCTTTCAGGAGATGAAGAAAAGGCACTTTGCTGCAGTAAAGGCTGCGGGCGCGCCGTCGTGATAACACCCTGGCGCTCATCACAGCGGGATGCGGCTCCATAGATTCTCCCCTTGCTGTTTTTAAAAACAACCCAGCGGATGCGGCTGATAGATGATGCTTTGAGAGCTGCTTTCAGGTGTCCGGTGGTTTTGGCTTGAATGGTTTATTTGCCTGAATCGTTAGTTTAGTTTAGTCTGCTCGGAGCTGGGCAGTGACACGTGTCAGCTGCTCTTCTGTGCTGCCCCGTGTGTGAGGCAGTGGTGGTGCTGTGTTGGTCAGAGGAATAAAGGAGCCTCTCCAAGTGGACATGTTTATTGTGGTGGGCTTGTGGGAGCAGATTTTGCCTTGCCGTGGCTTTGGGGGGGAGTGTTGCAATCTGCTGGAGGTGGCTCTAAGTGACTGTCGCACCACAGTGTGTGCCGGGACTTTGCAGGAAGGGTTTCATTATCCTTTGGAACAGCACAAATCCGAGGCTTTTTCTCAAAGCCACTTTAAATAGGGTTCAGAAACCATTGGAAGTGTGGGTGCAATATCTCAGTGTTGCTGTCTCGTTTGCTCAGCTTCCCACATCTTTTGCCCTTACAAAGCAAAATGGAGTTTATTGTCTAATCACCAAAGCTGCCGAGTCAGGACTTGTGTCCAGGGTGATCGTTGTCAGTGCCAAGAAACAGAATTGAGCAAAATTAAACCCAGACCTGATTAGTGACCTACTTACAGGATGAAGAAGGTGCTGGGATTCTGGCTGAAGCCAATTCAAACTCCCTGTTTCATTGTTTTCCCGTGATTAATAATAAGTGAGTGAAATATCAGTCAAGATTTTTTTTAAAGCAAGGAAGCAACTTTAAAACATTACATTTATTTTACCTTGGGAGAACTTAATTAGCTGTCAACAGCACAACACATGAGTAGTGACTTTTGAATGAAATTATGAAGTCTCTGCTCCGGAGGCATTTTTCTCCCCCCTTCCAAGGCAGAGGGAAACACGACAGATTTGTTTAGGTAAAAGCAATTTTTAGGAAAATGCTTTTGCCTGTACTGTTTTCTTGTATTAATTACACAAGCGTATAACCCTTCAGTTCTGGTTTGAATGTGAGCAACCAGCACAACAAGGCTATTAAACCAGGTTGCAAATCCAAGATTGGGATCATGTGGTTCTGTTTGATGGGCTAATTTCTTAAGTGATTGAACTTCTATCATTCTTCTGGATACCACGGTAATTTACTTATTTCACAAATGGGATAAATCAACCACAGCCAGCAAATCACTCCAACGATCCTAATTTAGAGCTCCTGGCTTTTGCTGACACATGATGGGAGCGTGGCAGGGCTATCAGGGAAATGGATGTGGTGAAGAGCTGAGAATGTGCTGGTGAAGCCAAGGTGGTTCAGAGTGTTAAAATATGGGAATATTTGAGAGGTTTTCAGGGATGTGAGCAGGTGAGACAGTATGCCAGTACGAACAGCTTTGCTGGAGCATTAACATTAAATGTGACCTGTTTTACCCAAGGTTGTCTCAGGATAGAATTGAGTGCGTTATCCAAACAGAGATACTAACCCTGGCTTTCCAAGACCAGCTTGTTGCCTTTAAACCTGATGCCGTTCTTGAATGGCTTTTTCCCCCCCAGAAATCTCTTAATAGTCTTAAAAATAAGCCAACAAAGCCCCCCGCTGTTAGAACAGGGGCAGCTGTGTCTCCTGGGGAAGTTTGGTCTGTGCCTGCCTTGATCAGCAAACCTCCAACTGTAGCTTAATTTGTGGCAAGGCTTTTCCCAAGAGCCTTGAGTAAGGAAGGAAGATGGATGAAGGTGGATTACAGGTAACTGGAGTTCCCCAATAACTCTCGTTCTTAAAGCTTTAGCTTCTGAAGTAATTTGAATATACCTAAAGCTGTGATTTCAGGAGGGGCTGAGGGGAATAGGAAGAGGAGAAACCCCTATTATGATCCTAGGGAAAAGACTTCAGAAATGTTTGACCAAATCCTGAACAGCACATTGTATGAGACTGACAGTGAAAGTGACGCCAGAAATGCTTCATCTGCCTGAAATTCCCTTATTTGTGACAAAGATGCAAAAGGAAGTTGTCCACATCCTTAAAACAATAAATAAAATTGATATGTAAACTCTGCTGTGGGCCTGTGGCGGCTCAAGTGTCTTTGAAGGGACAGAGTTGCAAAATAAAGTATCAAATAAATAAAATTGACATGTGGAGTGTCCCTGGGGGCTGTTGGCAGCTCATTGGTGAGATGGGGATCTCCTGGAAGGTCTTATTTAATATCAAGGTGTTTTTTCAGTCCAGATCTCACCTTCAGCATCCCTGTCACAAGTCTCTGTAGCCCTTCTGATTGAGAGTCCCCTCTCTCCGAGGTGACAGGGACAGGAAGGACGAGATGCTCCCCACATTTCTGTGGCAACTCGTGATAAACAATTTCAAATCTGGCAGCTGCGACGGAATTGTTGGCTGTACCCTGCCACCACTCTGGGGCTCAGGAATGTGTTTTTGTAGCAGATGGAGCTATTAGTTAGCTGTGCTATCTTGAAGAATTGCTTTCCCAGGTAATCAGCTCTGCTCATTTAGGATGTCGTTTCCCCACCTCGATATGTCAGCCGAGGAAGCAGGAATGATTAATCACTGCGGCTTGGACACTGCACAGGAATAACTGCGTGGAGGGAATCGTTCTGCGGAGCACCAATGCCACAGGGAGTTTAAAGTGCTCTGATGCAAAGCAAACAAGATGGAAAAGATGACCGTGATGCTTCCTGATGGCTGCGTGGCACCCGGAGAGTTTCTGTGGCAACCTGAAGATTTGCAATTCATGGGCAGCTTGGAGCGAGGACAAAACTTGTGAGCCTGGGCTGTGGCTGCTGCGGAAGGGCCAACGCCGGCACCGTGGCCCCCTGCCCTGCCGGCTTCCGTGCCTGGCAGGATCCACCACGCCGGAGTGACACGCACAGCAAACCCTGCCCGAGGTACAGGCGCCTTCCACCCTTCCCAAGGAGTCCTGTTGAAGGTCTCCGAAGGGTTCTTTTAAGAACCAGCTGCTGATCCTCGCCATAGGCTCTGCTTAGAAGGCTGGTTGAGGTGTTTCTACAGAAACACTGTAGAAGCAGCACGTTTTTATTCTTCCTGGGTTAAAGGCTGAAAATGAGATTTTTTTTTTTTCAATTACTGATAGTCTTATATTGCCAGTGGAGGTTAATCCTTTTTTTTAATATTTTTCTTTGGGAGGTCTCAGACTTAAGCCTGCTGGTGGCTGCCTCTGTTTTCATTTCACCCCTTTGAAAGCAATTTGGGATATTTTGCAAGACTTAGTGTTGCTGCATGGCCTATAAACATAAGGTGCAAAATAGGGCAGCCTGAGATTTGGGATAGGAAGGGGTATCAGCTTGAGCTGTAAAGTATGACCAAGGAATTAAACTTGTTAGGCAGCCTGATCTTATGAGGAATAGGCAGGATTTCAGCCTCGTTCCTCCTTGTAGCGACTTTCTTCTATGTCTGACATAACCACGTTGTTCTGGATGAGTGTGAAACCAGATGGGCTGTTCCTGGAGCATGTGCTGGCCTCATCCAGGAGCCCAGAGGTGCCGCTGGTTGTATAGTGAAGATATTTACCTCTCTGAGTGTCTTTGGGAGCTCCTCTTCTCCCCACCCTGCTCAGTCATGGCTGTTCCTGAAGATGCTTATTTTCAAAGCTCCTCATGCCTGTAGCAGAATTTTGAAGTTAATTGCCTGGATGCATACAGCACGGAAGGCAGAGTGTTACAAGGAGATAGCTGGAGATAGAGGCTGAGAAAATAACCTCAGGGCATCTGCCTGTGAGCAGGCATGTAAAAATACTAATTTTTGAACTTTTGACTTCAAATGGTTTGTGTAGAAATGTTTAAGTATTTTTTTCCTCTCAGATTTGATCTTTTTGAGTCACAAGACCTTTTTGTGGTTGGCAGGGCTCCTGTAACATATTTCTTTTTAAACGATCTCTGAAGTTGTTGAGTACATGGGTATGAAAGTGCCTGATGGAAAGCTGTACAATTTGTTCAGGCAGGAGCATAGAATGAGTTTCTTTTCAGTGGAAACCGAGTTGGCTTTTTGAAGCTCCTCTCGCTGTTTGAGAGATTTGGTGTGCGAGGGCTTGGCTGCTGCTCTGTGCCTCTCCCCAGCGAGCCTGTGAACAGCCCCATGTGGAAGTACCCTTGGGGATGTTCACTCTCAGGTGCAATTTGGGGCAGCAGCCTGGTTTCTTGAAACTGGAGAGTGTCCTGAAATAGAAAAATAAAATCTACAGGAGTGTAGGCCACGTTGAAGGTATTTCCATCTCAACTCCAGTGCTCTGTCTGTGCCCCCATCTGCTGTCATCGTGATGGGTGAGTTCCTTGGCTCCTGGTTCCCTGCTTGTTTTGACTGAGTAGGAGCATCTTGCCACGCAGCACCGTCCCAGCCTGCAGCTGAGTCACAAATGCTTGAACTAGTTCGATTGTCACTTCCTACACACGCGCTTGGAAATAGTCCCCAGGATCCCGATGACGGGAATTCCACCGGCGGGGGAAGAGCTCTGGGGACTTTCAGGCAAGAACATAAATAAATAACAAAATGGATCACCAACCGTGATGTCCCAAGGGGGTGTCCCTTGGGGTGATCTTATGAACCTCCTGTGGGTTGCAGAGCTTGTGTTTCTTGAGAGTTGAAGGTGACTTTGATGACCATGTTCTTCTGATGCAACTCTGGCGTTGTCTTGAGGCAGGGACTGGAAAGTCAGTGTGCCAGCAAGCAGGCAGCATCCTTCATCAGGATTAACCTTTTCACTGTAAGTAGCTCGGAGCTAAGAAACACAGCAGAATGTGCCTGGAATGTTTCATAAATCCAGAAGTATTGGACCACTTCTGTGAAAGTTGGTCTTGTTGGGAAATAGTAACATTTGCTGAAGGATTTTGCACTGGTCCTGACTGTGGTTTTAAGCCTAATATAGCAAAGGGATAAGAGAAAAGAGCAGCAGGGGTGTGTCATCTGAAAAGAAGATGACTTGTTTGGATGTGGTACTTGTCAGGCTCCCCTTGGTGACATCCTCCCTGTCCCTGCAGCTTTCCCAGCTCTCCCAGTTACAGTCTGGGCACATGGCAAAACATTTTGCTGAGTCTGGGACTTAATGAGGGACCATGTTGGGAATAGAGTTGTGCTCCCAGACTGGAGTTCATGGTGGAGTGTACCTTTAATGTGAAGTGACACTTGTCAAAACAAATGAGCGAGATTTTTATTGCATGTTCACTCGCTTGTAAAATTTGCTAGTCTGCAGTGGCTCTTAATCACCGCCACGAATTAGCCAGGTCCTCCTGCAGTTCAATTACTGGTGTGTCATGTTTAAATTCTCCCTTGATGAACTGATGGGGAGATTATACGCGCGGTTTCATAATAGGTAACGGGCAAAACACAAACACAGGAGGGGAGCACAGATGGTGCAAAGTGCTTAATCTGCAGCTGGAGAGGGAGGTGTGGGGAGCTCTGGGTCACCACAGCCAGTCCTGCTTTGGATGAGGGCAGGGATCTGTCCTAGACCAGGAGATGGGAACTGCATGTTGGTGTGACAAAAGGGGCAGGTGATGGTGGCCTTGCCATGACCGACATTCCTTCAGGTCACCTCCATGCTCTCATAACATCCGTGACTGATGCTGGGCTCTTCTTTCTTTTGACATCTTGCTGGGCTGTGTTGTTTGATGGTGCTCATGGCCAGCTTCATATAAAATCATAGAATCCCAGAATGGTTTGAAATGGGAGGGACCTTAAAAACCATCCTGTTCCACCCTCTGCCGTGGATAGGGGCACGTTCTATTAGACCAGGTTGCTCCAAGCCACGTCCAACCTGGCCTTGAACGTTTCAAGGGATGGGACAGACAACAGCGTCTCTGGGCAACCTGTGGCAGGGCCTCACCACCCCCACAGTGAAGACTTTCTTCCATATATTTAACCTAAATTTCCCCTCCTTCAGTTACTCCTTGTCGGATCACTGCGGTTCATGGTTTAATTCCTTTGATAGGCAGGAATGCTTTGTGCCGTTTCCTACACCTTTGTTCCCGGGGGATTAATGCTGAAACGGGCAGAGGATTGACCAAAGCCTGCAGACTTTGGGAGGATGTTTTCTCTCTGTGCTATCTCTTACAGCTTTCCAATAACCGAGCGCTTCCAGGCTGTGCCGTTCCATGGCGATGCTCGTGCTAATTGTTCGAGGCGGTGCTCAGGCGATGACTGAGCCACAAGTGTTTAAACAGAGTGGCAGGTGGAGCAATAGATAACGTTAAACTGCAGCTCGCTGCGAGATGCACTCCCACAGACAGTCTGGGACTCGGCGGTGCTGAACGCAGCAGGGATGGAGAGCTGGTCCGGTGTGGAAGCGCCGCCGGACGGGATCGTGGCAGCTGTGGGCTCACCCGTCTGGCAGCAGCAGTGGTGCCTCCCTTGTCTTGACCTCTTGCTCGAAATGAAATTCTTAATTACCAGAGAACCGATGACTGAGTCATGCTGCGCGTTGTCAAGGAGACAAATAAAGCCCGTTGAACTCGCAGAGATTGTATTGGAGAAACTGGCACGTTTCCTCCTCATTCTAGAAGCACTCTGAGGCAGTGGAGGCTTCCAGATGTTACATACAGCTGCTGCCTTTACAATATAGATTTCAAAATTACATACCAAAGAGCAAACTCGTTCTCTTGTCTCTTATCTGTGCTCTTAGGAAATTCTCTGCTTACCTTGATAATGGGTTTTCTAAGGAGCCACCTTGATAATGACCAGGTGAGATGAGATGAGATGCAAGAGGTTGTAATTGGAGAGGAAATAACATTTAAGAAGTGGGAAATTGAATATGCTTCCTGATGCTGAATGGGTCTAACTGATCTCTATAATGTTTCCGTAGAAAATTGAAATTCAGGGCCTTAAACTTCGCACTGAGCCTTTAGAGCAGGGTGAATCTGAGGATGGAGTGGGTGTTGCCACATCTGTGAGCAAAGGATGGTGAATACACTGAAAGTTTGTCCCCTCTGCTGCAGTTTGATTACCCAGGAGATGCCTTCCTATGCCTGTACCTGACTCAGGGCTTGGAAGGATCCGTATGTGTGTGCCCATCAGTGTGTCTGCTGAAATTAGAGGTAACAAATTATTGATAATTAGGGCTGTTTTTTGTTTTACCATTGCAAAATGAAAAAAAAGAAAAAGGCGAATTTATAAAAACCAATTTATTTTTATCTCTGGCCTCAGGAACTCCAAAGCAGTTGTACTTATTCTTAATTGCTTGTTTTATGGGTGAAAATGAAGCTGGGATGTAAACGGCAGCACGGGGGGGCTGGGATGGAGATGCTGCCATGCTCAAACCACGAGGAGGAAAACTGGCATTGAGGATTGCCTAATACTTCACAAATTCCAATTTTTATTAAGTTTAACAATGCAACCGTTTCCAACCATCCTAGAACTAAATATAGTAATGAAATTTTATTTGAAGTCAGAAACATTATCCAGATATGACTTGATGTGTGTAAGATACTGCACATCACCGGAGTGGTACAGATTGTGTTAAATGGGCCTGAAATAATCTTCAGGAAAGAAAATCGTTTTCTATTCTCCTTGACACAAAGTGTTTGTCACAGATACGCGTTCCTATCCACGTCTTGTTAGTGAAATCATTATACTTTTCATTACAACTTTTATGCAAATACGCCAGTTTTCCTTGATTAGGTTTACATGAATAAGCTGTAATTGTAGGCTGAGGTGATATTAATGTGCAACAATTAAATATGTAATTACTGTGTGTAATTACAGCGTTGAGGAACGGGTGGCAGCAGCCCAGGCGCGAGGTTTGGGGTCTGGGCTGTGGTCCTTGCTGGTGCTGCTGTTCTGCTGCTCGCATGGAGATGGGCAGGAGGTCTGTGAGTGGAGCTTCCAGTGTTCCCGGCAGTGCTGGAGCCTTGGGATTCTGCAGAGAGCTTTTGCCTTTGTGCCCTACTCAGAGACCCCTTGAGCTTGATGAGGGAGGGTGTGGAGGTGCCTGTTGTACCCACCCCAAAGGCTGCTCATGGATACCTGGAGACGAGATCTGTTTTCCTCTTAGCATGTTTGTGCTCCGATGTGAGGATGACGCTGCTTTATCTCCTTCCCATGGAAGTGGAGGCCAGGCAGCACGGATGCCTGGGGGGCACACTGCGAGCAGGGCAACCATGCCACTCCTTGTGCTGGGACCGCTCCGATGAGGGACCAAGGAACCTTCTCAACCCGGGTTTTCCCTGAGCCAAAGGAGCAGCTCAGTAAGGATGCAGATCTAGCAGAGTTACAGTGACCTGCTGTCCGTGTCACAGTGAGGACACAGCCTGTAAAGTATCCGGTATCCAAAATATCCGTCGGAAGAGCGAGTGAGACCATGGGAATGCACTCGCAGCATCCTCGTGCTGCCCTGTATAAAGAGTTGGATGATTTTCAGTTGTCCCACTTACATTCTTCCTCTTGTCACCTAAACACATGGAGCCTTTGAAGTGTTATATTTAAGGAAACGGGTTTTTTTTTTCCCAGGCAGCTACTTATATCTGTTGTAATTCCTGTTAATCTCCCTGTGCACGTGGCTCGTGACGTTGGAGCAGCGGGTGGTTTCCCTCTGTGTGACACTTTGCTGCGTTCGCAGCCAGTGCTTGTAGAGGAAATACGAAAAAAACCCAAACCAAAACAAAAAAAAGCTCAAAAGGAGACACACTGACCTCAGTTCACCTGCCAAAGTCATCCTCTTGGCAAGTGGTCAAATGTGCTTCTCTAGTGGAGGTGGCATCGAGCCGTTTCCGATGCTGGGGAAATCCGAGTGTCGCCCTGGGAGTGTCTCAAAGGGCAGGTTACTGTTTGTGGAGTCCCTGTGGTGGGACGAGGTTTCAGTGTCACCAGTCATGGGACTGTGCTTTTGGAGGTGCCTGTGAGCAGTGAAAAGATGTGTTGGCCGGGGCGGGTATTGAAATGTCTTTGCTTTTATTGCAGTCAGGAGTTCCCACATCTCTTAATTCCTTTATTTTCGGTTTTGAGCGGATTTTGCTGTTGGCTGATCAGGCAGAGAGGCTCCTCTGGTGGCCCTTCTTTGGGGGTGCAGCCCCCCCCTTCCTGCCACTTGCATCGTGCTGGGACTGCACCACTCACTATCTGCAGCCCGAAGAATGAGTTATTGTGCCGCCAAGAATTGTTTGAAGAATTAAAATTGACCCATTTCCTTCAGGCACGGGGACGTTAATACTCTGGAGTGTTTACATCGTAGGAGTGATTTGAGAAGTATTATTTGTCAAATCCCTGTGCTTGTATGTATGTAGATATAAATAAAAAGGCCTCAAAGGTTGTTTCAGTATTTATTAACCTCTCCTCCTCTTCAGGGGCTTTTCTTGGCCAAGGCTTTAAGTGGTTGGGTGTTTTCTTCTCAATTTGTGGAACTGGAGGAGCAGCTGTCAACACCTCCCTGGATTGAAACTTGTCTTTATGTAGGGTTTTATATCCACGTTGCTACATTTGTGCTAATTCTGTGTTTTCCTGGCTTTTTTTAGGTAAGTGAACACGTTCAGAGGTGGGATTTGAACGCTGGTGTTCGGCACGGGACGGGTACCGGGCTCGGACTGCGGATCAGGGAGTTGTCAGCTGGGAGATGCTTCGTTAGTAAGTCTCGATGTGATGCCTGGTGGCACGTAAAAAAATTACTACAAAAATGCATCAACAGCTTTTGGAGGTTTTCTGTGATTCTCCTGTTTGGGTGAGGAAAGGAAGACTCAGAAATTTTCCCCTCCCGGCCCTATAGAGAAAATGCAAACAGCCTTTCCTGTCTCGTGATTTCTGTTTGATTTTCTGGAGTATATTTGGAAGTGTTACTCTTCAAGGAGTAATTTTTAAATGCAGCTTGATTCCTAGGCTTGGGAGTGTTCTCCAGCCTCGTGTTGAAAGGGAGCGTGAGGAGGTAGGAGGCAGCAGGGGTGGTTTGTTGTTTTTTTAAATAATGCTTAATCTAGAATTAAATTCAGAGGAGCGCCTGGAGAAAATGAGATCTCTCTGATCAGATTCTCCGAATACTTTTTGTCTTCTCTAATAAGGAAGAAAAGCTTGTAGAGGGAATTACATGCTGGAAGGGGAATTTTAATAGCAACAGATATGCAAAAAGGGAAGGATCTCAGGTGAATAAGGAATGCAGGCTGGCAAGCAGCAGATCATTTCAGGCTCCAAGAATGAGATTTTTTGTGATGCAGACATGAACCTGACCCTCCCCAGCAAAGCCAGAGGAGAAGAATCAGTTCCCTTTGGCTTTCGAGGCTGTGAGGACCCACAGTCCCTGTCTGTCGTGTCCGGGAATAAACAGGATGGAGCAGCATCCCCAAACCTTGCTGGAGCAGCCTGGTTCCTGTGGCAATGAGTTTGTTTGGAACTCCACTTCCAAGTATCCCACCCCTTTGGTTAAGGGGAAATGTTTAACCTTGGTGTCTATCCTGCAGACACTTCCTGGCTTTAGCTTGATGTTTGAGGGTGCTGCATTTTATCGGAGGCACAACCACCTCCAGTTAGCTGAGTGCAGAGGTGAAGATCCTCCTTTTTCAAAGTCTTGGGCACACTGCAGGGAAACAGAGGCATCTCATAGTGGGCACAGATACTCCTGGTGTCTTTTTGCCTGGGATTCTGGTTAAATAACACAGGATTTTGCTTCGGGTACCATTTGAGGTCAGTTATTTGGTGACGCTGTAACTAATTCCAGTTAGAGCAGAAAGCTTTTTCCCATTTTTTGAGAAAGAAAGCATTAAAAGCTTTAATTTACTGCAGAGAGCTGCAGCTCATGGCCTGGGCAGACCGGTCTGAGCGTGCAGGAGATGTTTCTTGCTCCAGTAATGCCCTCCTGAGCTCAGGAACCCAGAGCTGACAGCCAGGCTGCGTCTTCCAGCTAGAGTGCTCCAGAGGAAGAGGGATGGTGGGCTTCAGCAGCTGCCTGTGTTGGGAGAATCTGGACCTGTGGAGAGGTCTGTGGAGGGGGAAAAGGGAAAATCAGGAACAGGAGCAAGAAAAATTGCATTCCAAGTAGGATGTGCTTAGCCCAAAACGTGTGTGTGATGTGCGAATCCCAGTCTGGAGCAGCAACACCCGCATCGTTGTATTCAAACACCGAGATAAACACATCCATCTAAATTCATGAATTTAGGGTTTCTCATGGAGTTGCTAATTATTGAATGTGACTGGCTTGTTCATAATTTCTCTTTTCCTGCCTGATAGCCCTAATCCCGTATTTGTGCGGCCGTCATTCCCATGGCAACAGACTGGTGTCTGAGGCAGAAGATTATTAAACACTGAACAGCACATTAAAATAATGGGCAGGTTCTGACTTAGAGACTTTCGCATGGGGGCAAACTTCAAAAAAAAAGAGAACACTTTCACAAAAGGCAGTTTACTTTGCCAGTAATGTTCTCTATTCCCACAGCTATTACTGGAGAGAGCTGTTGGAGGAGCAGCTCCCTCGCAGCCCATCTCCTGCTCCTCCCGCTTTGCGGAGAAATCCTCAGCTTATGTTTATGTCATCAGTCTGTTGCCATGGAAACTCTGTCACAAACGTATCGTGACCTCACAATGGGATGGCAAAGGAGGAGAATGTGGGCTGGAAGATGATATTAGGAATGATCTGCAGCAGGGGAAAAACAGCCTCAAGCCTTGAGAGATGGAACAAAACAAAGTGGAGAGAAGGAGCCTGGAGCGTGTTTAATCGGTCTCTGGTGCAGGCACCTGTCCCATCACACTGGTGGTGATGGGGGCATGGACCTGTCCCACCACTCTGCTCCTGCCTCTCGATCCTGGTGCTCCGGAGCTGTTTAAAGCCCTAACTTTGTTGTTTGCCCATCAGTTCCCATCAGTGTCAGGTATCCATGGTGCAGCGGCACGGTGAAGGAGGAGCAGACCGTTCCCTTCAGCTCGTGGTTCAAATAGCAGGGCTGGGAGCTGGGCGGCCAGTTCACCTCTTTGTAGCGTCAGATATTGTTGGTTTTGGCTTCTGGAGTCTCCACCCTGTGTCAGATGGGGGCGAGGGAGCAGCAGAGCCCTGGGGTTTGCTGCTGCTCTGTGAAGGTGTGTTTGCAGGGGTCTGGAGCGACAGGTGTCAAGGCGATGCTTTTTGGCGCCTTTCGGAAATCAGACTTTCCTTAATGAAAGCTGCAGTGAAAATTTGAAAGAGGATTAAGTGAGGATTAATAAGGGAAAGGTAGAGAAGAGGTTTGATTATCTGTCACAGAGATCCTGGCTGGATAATGTGTCATGGCAGTGAGATGAAACAAAATTCTGCACACCTTGGGTATTGATCAGTGGGTGTTGCAACTTACGTGGCTTTTTACTCATTTGTGCTGACTTCAGACTGATGCCCTGCACTTCCTAAAGTGAGTGATTTGCCCTGGAAGAGCTGGTCCTGCCTTGGAGCAGATGAGAGGGCATTTGCTGTAAGGTGGGAGCTGCATCAGGACTTCTTGTTGCCAAGACAGGCCTGGATCCCCCTTCAGAGAAGAAAATAGTGGTGTCTGGAAGTCTGGTTTTAACAAGCTGTTCATCTCAGGGCTTGGGAGGGGATATTTGAAAGCATCTTCAGGCAGCAGGAGGTGATGGTGTCTGCTGCTGGGCTGTCTGCCCTTCCTCTGGTCACCTCCATGAAGCAATACATCCCTGGATGTCAGGGGCACAGAAAGGGTCTTTGGAGTTTGACGGATCCTTTTTTGATCCTTTTCAGAGCTGTCACTTATGGCATGGTTTTGGAAATTCGGTCTTTGTCAAATAAGCAGCAAGGACAGGCCCCAAAAGGGAGATCTTCAGCCTCATCAGGTGCTTCTGGTGTGTTGGGGCTGATGAGGCGTGGGTGGGGAGGGCTGGGGGAGCAGCATCATCCCACTGATGCGCAGGAGCCGAGCTCGGAGCAAGTGCTGCTGTGACACCACCTCTGAGCTCGGCCGTCTCCCGAACATCAAGCCAAGATGATAAAAATAGAGAAGCTCATACAGGGAGACGTTGCTGCTCCAATGTTATCTCCGTGTGCAGGTGCTTCAGGCAGCGGAGCCGCATCGAGAAGTGCCGTTCTCTGCGTATTTCATGTATTTTTAATGCAATCCTGTAGAGTACTAATAAGATCTTTGTGCAGCTCGAGCTTCCGTGAGAGCCACTGGTCGTAGCAATACACCCAGGGATATGTGAGTGGGGTGTGCCTGTCCCAGGTGCTGGCACAGCTCTGGCACACGCCGTGGGAAGGTTGCAGGGCGCTGGCTCAAGACATCCCCATGACTAATTGGGAGGTGGGAAACAGGGCGAGAGCCTGATTTGGAGCTGGCCGGCTGACAGGGGCAGGGCAGACGTGCCTGCCTGGAAGAACCCTGTGGAGGGGATTTCTTGTGGTGTGCTGGGACGGTGCTCAGGGGAACAGCATCCCCTTGCTGTTTATCCCTTAGGTTTCCTGCAGGGAATAAAATGAGGGGCTGGACTGATTCCTAGAGCGTGTACTTCAGCACTCCCGTTCTCTCTTAAGCAATTTCCCTGTCCTCTTGCTTCTTAAGAGCTTAAGGATCATTTTCCTCTTGCAGTTGGTAGTACAAGAGGAGATGAGTAAGTACAGATCCCTGCGACCCATAAACCGTAAAGTCCTGCCTGCAACTTAAACCTCTGCAGCTTTATTTACTTCGTCGTGGCTTCTCACATGTGTTGGGGCTTAAAAAACACGAGTTTTTCCTCTGGAGGTAGACTTAAAAAGAGGCTGTAAGGAACCGTATTGTTCTCAGAGCATCTTGCCTTGTGCTTTGCCTTGAGAAGTGTGTGACATCAAAAGGGAGCAGCAGCAGGTCTGCTCGGGCTGTTCTGCTCCTCCTGTGTTTGTTTCCAGCCTGTGCTGCCCAAGTTTGTTTTGGGCTGCAGCCTGCAGTGACTTAGAGGCAGCTTTATACAACCATAGCACTGTCAGGCTTCCTGCAAAGGATTGGGATGTCGGTTCCTGCTGCTGGAAGAGTTTTTTCTGCTGATTGCGGGGAGGAGAGGCCGCTCAGGGAGCCAGTGTGGTGCAGGCGAGGGGAAGGAGCAAGTTGGCAGCAAAGGATCCTGTGAAAGTAGGGCATCCTGGTGCTGTTGTGTAACAGCAGCTTCCCTCTCCTCCCCAGCCAGCCCTCTGCCTCCTGGGGAATTTATGACTGAGTTCACTGCGATTCTATATTTGGCTGAAATATTGAAAAATGCATTTGCTGTCAATGGGTTCCTTTAATATAAAAGGAAGAAGATTTATGGGAAGAGGAGTGCTGGCATCACACGTGCCCATTGTCTTTGCTTCTGTAGTCAGTTCCCTCTTACCTGCACCTGTTTGAGCCAGGTGTGTTGTTTGAGGATGTGAAGCTGTAAGGGTACCTCGATTTTTCACCCCCTGGGACATGCCTTAGGACACAGGGTGGCATTTACAGAAGACTTTGAGGGTTGCTCCTTTTCTTGCTCTGCCCATTTTTGTTCTTCAGCTTTTCCAGTTGAAGATGCAGAGGTAAACCCAAGGAAATGAGACCTGGGAAGCAAAAGTTCTTACTTTTTACTTGGCTGTTTTCCTGCTTGTGTCCAAAAACGTGTCGGTGCTTTAAAAGGACACAGTAACTACCTCTGAAGGATGCAACCCAAAGTTAGTGAAGTTCACAGCTACCACCTCTGAATAGAAAATGTTGTCAGGAGTCAGGTTAGTTCTGCAGTGTGTGGGTGAGGTGTTGTGACAGTCACTGAACCCAAGGCACCCGAGGTATGGAATGGTATGGAATGGAAGCAGGCTGAGGACAGCCACCAAAATAATGTCACAGCCGTGGGTTGAGCACCTCTCAGCAAACAATCCTCAGATTATCCTTCCTGCTTCCCCTTGCAGTTCAGTGGCCTTTCCAGTGTGCTGATCCCTGGGATCCAGGAAAAGCCAGAGAGCTCTGGAGCTGCAAGGAAAGGCAAAATTGACTTCTAGAACCAGTGAGTTGTAGGTAAAGATCTTATTAGAAAGCAGGGGTAGGAGAGCACTGAGGTTTGCAGCAGAGTAGTCAGTCTCAAATTATTGTTGTGGGTTCCATGGGAAGATCACTTCCCATGTTAAACCACAAGCGTTTCTTCTTGGAAAGGTGCTGATTCCCAAGTACATTATGAGGCCGGTGTTCAAGGAAGTAATCTGGATGTTTTCCAAAATCTGGGAAGTGCAAGAGCTGAAGGAGTTGCTGGTGAGGTGAAATGTCCCTGCTGAGGTCTGTCCAGGCAGGTGACCTGGGGCTCAAGTCCCTTGGGAGCAGAGGGACACAGCCCTGGCGGCTGTGGAAGGTGGGTTGGGGCTGCAGGGGGGGGGATCAGCATTAACCTGGACATGTCATGGCTAATTGGGATACAAGACATCCAACCTGAGCCACTCTGCCCCAAACAGGAAAGCTGGGGAGGGTTGGAAACACCGACTGTGGTACAGTCATCGTGCCCCTGGAAAGGAACAGGAATTCAGAGGGAAATGCCTTCATTTTTGTTCTTTTTGATGAATTCCCTGAATTGTGTGTCTAATTGTGCTCAATTATTCCCACCCTGTGCAGGTGCGTTCCTCGTTTCTAGGCAGGGATGTACATTGATTTTTTTTTCACAGGCTTTGAGACAAAAGTCATTCATAAAGGACAAGGACCTTTGCTCTGCTGTCAGCAGGCAGGGGTGTTGCATTTCTGTGTCGGTATTGTTGGCAGCCTTTACATTGATTCAATCTGAAACCTGAATGAGAAATCAGTGTGTTCTTGTGTAGACATGTTTCAACTAAATTATTAAATGAAGTGGCCGACTCTTCTCTCTGAATTAAACCAGAAGAAAAACTGTAATTAACTATTTCATTGACTGGGGAGAAGCAGCAAAATTGATGTGAGGCATTGACCTCATAGATTTTTCTTGTCTGTACCGTGGAAGTGAGGGTGAGCTTTTAGGGGAATGAGAGAGGAGTGTTGTGACAACTTTGTTCCCAGGAGTACAAATGGTTTTAGTTCATTCTTGCACCTCTCTGGCTTTATTTCTCCTTCCCTCTGGGAAGAATCTGCTTCAGCCTTACTCTGCCAGGTTTAGGAATCCCATCCTGCTGGGACTTACCTTATCCCTGTTCTCCTGATGTTCCTCAGTGGCTTGTGTGGAAGGGAAGAGGCACAGCAGTGCTTCTGGCTGGGATGTTTGTCTTATGAAATACGTGTTCATCTTGCATTTCAACATAATTGGCTTTTCCAGGAAGGCTCCAGCAGGTCTCAGGCACCAGGAAAGGTCATTTGGTGGCAGTCCCACATCGGGCCACCATCCAACAGCTCCTCTGCTGCCAGGTGTGTTAAGGGTGACAGGGAGATGCTTCCTTGGCACAGCTGCCTGCTCCTGGTGTAAAGCATTGGAAAAGGCACTGTGTGAGTGTGAGAAGCTCAGAGATGGGAAGCAGCACATGGGGAGTGCTTGGTGAGGGTCCATGGGGGCAGCCAAGCAGGCCCCCAGCCCTGGCTCAGGGACAGGGATGGAGAAGCACTGCCCTGAGAGGTGGAGGGTGAGAGGTTTGTGGCAGAAGCCAGGCTTGTTTTTTGTGTGTTCTGGCCACATGTCCGTCCTTGAACAGACAGGCAGCGATGCTGGCTGAGCTGTGGCTGCTGTGAGCAGGGCAGCAGTGACCTCAGCTGACCCCTCATCGTCCCCAGGGCCATAATCTCTCATCTTTGGGCACAGGGTGTGGCTGGGATTAAGCAGAGATTATGCAGAAAATCCCTGGATCTGGAGTGCTGCCAGCTGTTTGCTCCAGAGGACGATGTTGTTGTCGGAAGAGCAGGTGGTTTTCTGTGCAGCACGAAATAATGTGCTTTTCTGAAATCTGGGAACACGCTGCTCTGTACAGCACTGCACACAGAACTGCAGGATTGCATTTCCTTCCTAGTGTGTGTTGCCACACTGCAGTACTCCGAGCCCCTTGGAGACGGGAAAATACAGGCATTTTATCCAGCATACCCAAGTTAGTCTCCCAATACAAAATTTTATTACTTATGTAAGAGTGCACTTCTCCCTCCATGTGGCATCAGTAATGGATTCTGTTGGTTCCAATGTAATACTTTTTAAATATCCCAGTTGTGCATCTAAATATATAAATCATAGAATCCCAAAATGGTTTGGGTTGGAAGGGACTTTAAAGCTCATTCAGTTCCACCTCCTGCCATGGGCAGGGACACCTTCCACCAGCCCAGGTTGCTCCAAGCACTGTCCAGCCTGGCCACGGTCACTTCCAGGGATGGGGCAACCACAGCTTCTCTGCCAGGGCCTCATCACCCTCACAGGAATAACAGAGTGTAATAGGAATAGCAGTTATTACCTCTGCTAAATCCATGCTTGAAGTTTCATTAGGAATTTCGTGGGACTTCATGGGACACGTGGTACTTTGGTTTGAGGCAGGCATGGGAGGGACGTTTGTGCTTGACTGATTTGAGGAGCAAGCAGAGAAAGCTTTTATTTCGCTTTGGTTTATTTTGTTTTCTCCTTCCAGGCAACCCAGCAGACCTTGATGCTGGGGAGCTGCTGAAGGTCCTTCACTCTAATGAACACCACTGCCAGTACTCAGGGGGTGCCTTGAGGGAGCAGCAGGTTTAGTTCTGCAGCCTGAAATTGGTGACAGTCTCGTATGGCACTGGGGGTCTGTTAAGCGTGTTCACATATCTCTGTCTTACATGTGGCAGCTCCTTGAACCTTATCAATTTTTAATGGTACTCCACTGTAATAAGAATATATGATCACTCACTGGGCAGGAGAGGCTCAAATCCTTGCAAATGCAGCTTTTCTGTGAGGTTTCTGAGAGCAATATAGCAGGAGGCATTTAAGGCGTGCTGGTGGAAGAAGGTGAGCTATCCATCAACCACACAATCTTGGATTTGAGTCTTCTATTTAGATTAAACACGTTAAGAAAGATGGATGGTAAACGTATTTCAGCAGCATTGTCCCCAAACCAGAGCAGAATATAAAGAGTCTGGGAGAAGGATTCAATTACACTGGCAAATAGCTTGAGCAGGAGCTGGGTAGGAAGGGAGCTCGTAGGGCAGTGGGATGCGGATTTATGGAGTTCTACAATAAAAACACAGTTTTCATTAAACCCTCCCATTCACATCACATTTGTACTTCACAGAGACGTACCTGTAAGTCACTTTGGATGGTGGCTTTGTGCTACTGTACAGGTGTTGATATGTATGTGATAGTTTATGTGCGTGGATGGCATCCTGAATTGATGCTCCTGCCAGCTTGGGAATTTGGTTTGACTGTGTTCTTGTTGGGAACAGCTTCTGTGCTGGTGCCTTTGGGTGACTAGTGACCGAGAGGTGACGTTGGTGTTCCCTGCCTTAAGTACACGGAATCTGGAGAGGGAGAAACCTGACCAAACCCTTTGATAATCTCAGTATTGGCTCACAGGGTGTATTCCAGAGGTGGTTTAGGTTGTGCCCAGAAAGCACCAAAAGAAATAAATGTGTGCAAGGGTTGTGCTTGAAAAGGCCAAGGCAGGAGAGGTGGCTGTGTTGCAGGGCTTCCTCGTAAAATTAAGCAGTGCCCCAGACAAATGTGAACAGCAAACTGTATATTCTGCCTCCATATGAGGTTCGTGGGAGTTGGACTTGCCAGCACTGCCATTGTAAACCCCTTTTTCTACAGCATTCCTCGAGGTGTGCAATTACCTGGTGCTTGCTGGCAAGGTGTTTATCTTGACGTAACTGCAGGAGCTGTAACTTTATTCTTTTTCTCCCAGTCTGGCACCTGGCAATTAAGGAACTGTGTGATGCCTGTACTTTGATCTTTACCTGCTTCTGCAGTGCCTGGTGTTGCTGTGATGCAGAGAAGGCAAAGTATTGGCCATTGATGAGACCATTTCACTGTCAGGACAGAATTTCAGTGGTTGTGTGTTCTCATTGTGCTCCTCACGTGCCAAACCTGCAAAACAAACCCCCAAAGCCTGCTGGGGTCAACTCCTGTCCTCAAAAGACTCGGTTCTCTGCTAATGCCCCTCTTGGGGGGAATTGCAGTTCAGGGAAGGGTTAACATGATTTTGTTCTCAGTTGTGGTTCTTTTAATTGAAGATAAGTGATCTTTTCTTTCCAATTTCTTGTAGCTATTCTGTGTTCAGTTGTTTTGTTCACATTTGGACATATATGAAGAGCCCAAGATTGAATGCTGGGTGAGATCAGAGCTACGTTAAGATGCAGGGAATGGGCAGGTAGCTCGTGTGGCTGTGATTCATCCCATGAGTTACCTGTCCAGGGGTTTGTGCTGGAGTCCTCCCTGTAGTGCAAACACCTCCTATCGGCTCATGGGCCATAGGATAAGAGGCCCCAGTAGGTTGCTGGGACTTGGAAGCTCATTTTGCTTTCTCTGGGGCTTTTTCACTCAGCTGTTTAACAAAATACAGCACAGAAACTGCAAAACCTCAACCCACACATGCATCCGCCTGGGATTTCTCTCCTTCTGGAATTTGTTTGGATGCACTGCCTCTGCAGGATACCTCGGCTCTGTGTTTTGCTCTCTTTCTGTAGCGTTTGTGCAAGTGTTTTTTCCCAGAGGTGGTGGCTTGTGTTTAATTTCCTTATAGCTTCAACTGACCTACAAGCCAAGTGCCCAGCAGAGCTGCCTCTGTGTGTTTGTGTTCCCAGACACCTTCCTTTGATCCTTTGGGTCGTGGGGATTTCCCAGGGTGGCAGTGTCAGGTTAATCTCTCTTAAAACACAATTTTTATTTCCTCTGTGTGGATTTTCACTGCCGTTTTTCCAACCCGTTTTTGGCCATTGTTGCTGTTCAAGTCGCAGAGTCACCGAGGGGAGAGAGTGCAGCCCCACAGCTTGGGACAGAGCTGGAGCCTCAGGAGAAGGTGGCTTGGATGGTTTTTTAGCCATAGGAACCAGCAAAATCCTCCCTGCATTTTTTTTGTGTGTCTGTGGCTTGTCAACCATTCAGAGCTTTTCTTCTTCCTCCGGCTTTGGTGTCCAGCCAACATTTAGGATCTTTTGTCACTTCATTGCCCAAATCTTTTTATACCTCCTGTGATTCGTGTATGTTTGAGCATGTGCCACACTTGTGCTGTCGAGCCTCGGTCACCATGCTGTGAAGCAGGTCCCAAGCCTTCCCTCGAGTTCCTGGAGGTGGTAGAGAAAGTTGTGTAGGTCAGCTTGGAATCATCATGCTTGCAAGGAAAAAAATTGAAACTGACTTCAAAGGACAACTCTGACACGGTCAATTAATAATTAAAACAGTTTTTTAATGAGCTATGCAATTACCTGTGTGTCCCTGGAGATGATAGTTTATGGTATTATTGCTCAGTGCCCTTTCTTTAGTCATGGCAGATGACATCTGTAATTTAAAGCAGGCGAGACATTAAAGTGACAGAACTTTCATTAACCTTGTCTAAAGTTTGTTAGTGACAAATGTCTCGTAAAAAAAGCTATTGTCAAAACAGCAGCTTAGTGTTGGGAGGAGCCTCAGGTCCCACAGCCTGGGGGCTTGTATGGGTGAGCCCTCCTGATGTCCCAAGGGTATTGTGGGCCCATGGTGTACAGGGATTGAGGGGATACTTGCTTCTCTTCCTATCCTGGAGTCCTTGAATCATGAGCAGCTTTGTGGGGACAGGATCAGGCACAGGGAAGGTGAGGGGAAATGCCTTAGGAAGGAGATTGCTTTAGAAACGATTTGTGGGATCTGAACATCTTGGTCTTGAATGTCAGGCTGCTTGGAAATGGAGTTTTTGCAGAAGCGTGTCAGTGAAGATACTGCAGGAAAAAAAATGCATTTTGTTTGGCATTCTCGTGCTCTCTAATATGGAACAGGTAGGAAGTGCCTTGTTAAGTTATTGATTGCCTTCAGATGGACTTCCAGGAGTTTATAGCAGCTCCCTGTGCCCTCGGACTTTGTTAAACTGGATTAATTTTTGCTTCAGATCCCGTGAGTCTCCCAGACCTATTAATATTGACTGCAGCATTTCGGAAGCGTCCTTCTGGCAGAGCACCTCGGCTGCGAGCACGCTGCAGATCGCGAGACCTCGACTTCATCTGCCCGGAAGAAATATGGTTTTCCCTTTTCAAATTAACAATAAGGAATGTAAATGCCTGTGTGAGGGTAACGCGGTATTTCATGCCTTTGTTTGTTGTGGCAAATTGGATTTAAAACACTTGCTCCTGTGAGAGTGTTTTATGCGCCCTGAAGAAAGGATTTGCAATAGTTGCTGGGGCCCTCGGCTGCTCCAATCACGGTGTGTGCACATGCATACACATATATACACCTCATCTTTGTGTATGTGCATAGATGTGTGTGTGGAGAAGGACTATGCAAGATTTGCTTCTTCCAGTGTCTCAGCTTTGCCATAATTTGGGATGCAGGTTGCTGAAGCAGGAGTCATCCCTGATCCCAGTGTCTCCTGCTGGTTTCAGCGTGGAGTTCCTGTTGGTCCTTCATTAGCACTGGATTTAAATCTAATCTAATTTGGGAAGGAAACAAAACATGGTGATGCTAATAGCGGAGTTATAACTGAGGCAGACTCTTTGTTCCATGTTTCCTTCAGTTTTGCAGTGAATAATTGTCCAATAGGAAAAGTTCCTTAGTAGATGAAGGAGGATGTCACTGTGTGGCTTCTTACCGATGTCAGTGTTCTAATGCAATCAAGGCAATCCTTTTGGTTTCCCATAGAAATTCCACTTGCTCCTGTAAACCACCACATCTTAATAAAGACAGGACAAAACACAGCAGACCCTGCGGATTACTGTCACTGAGATGCAGAGAGAAAAGGCAGTGGGGATGCTGCAGGCAGCATCATTATTAGTGGATTTTGAGGGCAACTTAGATTATTTACAGCCTTGTTCACATGTCTGGTGATCCCAGAAATGCTGCTGAAGCCTCTGTACACCTCCAAACCTCCGAGATGAAAGGGCAGGTCCCGCTTGGCCGCTCTGACCTTCCTCCCTGTGCAGGTAGTGAACCTTTGAGGGTATTAGTCAATTCAAGTGGTAACAGAGGTGCCGAAAAGAGATGGGGAATAGCTATTATGTCTGTTTATCTAAGTAAGACGTAATGTGAATTCCCCAGATGAATGTATCGTGTTGCCAAATTTTCATCTACAAATTGCTAAAACCGGTTATGCAGGCACGTTTGCAAATGCACACAGCTCTAGGGAACACACTTTTGTGTGAAATAGCCCATTAATTTGAACAAAATGTTTTAAATGGTTTTAGATGATTCTTTATAAAAGCTTGGTTGCTCTGACATAACGAGTAGCAGATGAGCAGACGTGCTGGTGCTGCTCTTCTCTGATAGGGGTGGGTTTGAGAGGGGTCTCAGTTCCTCCAGTTCTAAGCAGACCTGTACCCATGGGGCACTGAACTTTTTGGTCTCTGAGGCACCTTCCTCTGGGCTGGGGTCGTGTGTACCTGATCTGCTTCTGGCAGTCAGAAACAGCCTTTAAAACAGCCTTGGCTGCCTCAAGCAATGGGTTTTGGTGTTTTAACTTCTTTGTGCTTCCATAAACATTCCATGCTGTGGTTTTACCTTGTGCAGCCTGCCGGGCCCGTGGTGTGTGTGCAGAAGGATGTGTTTTCTTTCCTTCACAGCTGCCTCTCAGGTGTTTGAAGAGTGTTCTCTTTCCTGCTCGGCTTGGTTCGTTCAGTCTTTCCCACACAGGTTGTGTCTCTTAGAGAGCCCACTCCTGCAGTGACCAGCCCAGGCAGAGATGGAAAACAGTGCCTGGTTGTGCCTGCTCCTGCCAGGTTGGTTCCCAGACCACAGTGCTGCTTCACTGCACGGGCCCCCCAGTACTGGGGCTCTGGAGCAGATGGGTGACCACGTCTCACTACTTCAGCAGATCCCTCAACCTATGGTGAAGTCTGAATGGCTGTTCCAGCACCCCTTGGTTAACAAGGGTGACTGTGTGAGGGGTGAGGAGGTGGCTGGTTTGGCTTGGCTTGTCTTGGCAGGATGGTGGGATGCTCAGTGGGTGCCACCTTTTATTCCTGGCTGTTTTCAGCATGGTTTCACGGCAGATGGTTCAGCTTTGCCAGTCTTGAGGAAGGCTAAAATAGGAACAAGTTTATTTGGAACGACAGCGGAATAACCAGAGCATGGCAAACTTGTGATTATTGTGGTGTTTCTCGGAGGTTTACAGCACAAAAATATCAAATGCTGTACAGTTCAGGACTGAAGGTGCTTGGGGGGAGCAAGGTTAAGCAGCATCTCGCACCTTCCACTTCACATCTCATTATTCATTGCTAATGGAAGCCTGGACCATCTGTCTCTGCAGAGAACAGTTGGATGTGACAGGCATAGGAGATGTTACAAAACTTTCTGTGCGAGATGTTTGTTCCTGGTGTGTTCTGCTCTCGGTGCCTCCTGCAGTGGACGAGGAAACCTCGCACTCGGCGGCTGCTGCAGGGACCTGCCTGGGATGCTGAGGCATCACTGTGTGTTCTTGGGGCCATCAACAGCTATGAGCATTGCTTCCTTCCCTCTTAGATTCTGTTGGCCTGTTGACCTCTGAATTTTGGCTGTGTATTGGCGGTGTGGTCCGTCCGAGGCTGCAGGGCACGAAGTGGAGTATGTGATCAGGATTGCAGTAGTGTCACGATTGTTAACTTTCATTGGGGATTTGCTGCAGGTGCTGCCCCTGTTCCATCCCTCCCTTTCAGTCTTTTCCTACAGTGTCATCTGCATGCCTGGATGAGCTGAACTGAGAGATGGGGGCACAGAGTGTTTCACTTCACCCTGCTGCACACACAGCACCCCTGAGAATGCCACATTTTCCCTTCCCTACAGTTCTGCTGGAGGAATACTTAGAATATCAAATACCCACATTCCCTGGAGGAAAAAAAAAACCTGCTGTGGGATTTTTTAATTCTTTTATGTTTTCTCTCAGCAGCACTGAGGAGAAATACCCGCTTGGTTCCATTTAAATAGATGCTTGTGAAAGACTTAAAAAATACCTTCTTCCCATCTGTTTATCAGGCTTGTGAGTTTAAGCAGTAATCAGAAAACCAAACAGAAAGGGTCATGTTGAGTAAAAAGTCCCTTCTGTTCAGGTTTCAGTAGTCTTGGTGGCTGTGCTGCATTCAGGGCGCATTTCCTCTCCCAAGAAGGAAATCAAAGGGAGCCAATTTGCCTTTTTTTGGGAGGCTGTGTTAATAACAGCAGCCTCCAGTTCTGGTCTCTGTGTTAGGAGCAAACCCACGGAGGAGCAGCAGCAGCAGAGACACGAGTGAGGCCGTCCTTAGTGCACCAAAGTGGACACCAGTGTCACAGAACGCCCAAACGAGCGGAGCCACCGACAGCCGCGTGTCACTTGTTACAGAGGACAGGGAGCCATTTAAATGCTGAATAATTGAAGGCAAGAGTGCAGCGGGCGAGACGCTAAGGCTGGCTACTTAAGGAGGAGATGATGGATTCCTGCAGAATCCCTTTTTCTCACTTTTTGAAGGCATTTTAGGGAGAGATTCTTCCTAAGGGGATTGAGGTCATCGCTCTTTCCTGTTTAAGACCTGGTGAATTGCCTCTTGGACACTTTATCTCGTGAATGACACGGTGTTCAGTCAGGGGGTTCTGCTGACAGCATGAACCACGCGAGCACGGCTCGGGCTGTGAACATCAGCAGAATCGGAGATGGAAATACCTCTGTGGTGTTGGTGATTTAGTCACGGAATGTAAAGAATTTTCAACAGTATATGCACCGGCTTTTGAAGTCTCTTTATCCTCTGCAGAGTTTTAACTTAGATGGCAATGGGATATCAGTATTCATTTTATAGAATTTTTTCCAGAAGATATTTTTTCTTATTTTTGCCAGCCTGACGTCGTTCCCATTCAGTCCTTCCGTTATCAATAACTGTAGGAGCAATCCGGGCAGAGTTTGCAGAAATTGCTTTGTCTGTGCTTTACTCCTCCAGTATTTATTGGCTGACACTCTAATGTGATTATTTCTCTGTGTCCCTGTAAAAGACACAGCTTGGAAAGATTTTACCCCGAGATGCCAAATCTGCACTTTTCTTCTCCGGATGAATTTGTGGTAGAACAACTGTTTATTACAGGGACCTGATTTGAAAATTATTGCTTTGAAAGATGAAGATTATGCACCACTGAGTTTTTTTTATATTTATGAAAGATAGGTCTCAGCTATGTGATGGAACAGTAGGAATGTTGAAATTCTGGAATGATTTCATGTGGTTACACTCACAGAAGGCAGTAGGAGAGAGAAGTTTTTATAGGACAAGAAACAAGTTGCTCAACTTGCCATCTGCAATGAATCTCGATTGGCAATACATGCCTTGGAGCAGAATATTTGGCCACTGAGCTGGAAAATTGTTATCAGTTGTGGCAAGGCTATTTCTGTTCAGTAACATCTGTGGAACACCATTTCCTCAAACTTTCACTATCTTTTGACATGTCAGCCAGATGTGACTCACTTGAGCATATTGGGTGGAGAGGAAAAAACAAAGTGTTGTGTTTACCCGAAATGCAAACATGACCTTTTCGGGATGAAGGCAGCCTTTATTCCTGGCCCATGGATGAGGCAATAAGAAAAGATGGATTTTCATCATCAGTATTAAACCCCTTTACAGTGCAGCACTTTGGTCTGATGCTCTTGCAGAAATCATGCTGAACAGAGTTCCACAAAAATCCAGTTTTCTCTCCTCATTTCAGAGTGGAAAGGGAAGGGTCCTGGTTCTCACCTCACACATCACCTTGTGTCCTGAGGCTCGGCTTTGGTGCTGCCTTGGGGACCTGTTCTCACCTGGAGATGGGTCTGACCTTGATCTTTTCCACAGAATCTTGCCCTGGGAGCAGAGAGGTTTTGTCCAACTTGGAATTGCCAAGAACCGCTTTGCTTAAATTAGGGTTTAGTGTTCTGTCTGTGTGATGAATTACATGCCAAGGAGAGTCCCCTCTCTTTGCAAGATCCCAAGCAAGGAAGCTGTTGAGCGTTTTTGGCTCCTTATGGGTGATGAAAGCATCTCATCTTGGCTGTTTGGGTGTCTCAAGCATGGAGGTTTGTCTCGGTTTCAGAGCTGCCTTATCATCACTTACTGGAGCCGGAGCTTGGATTGGGAGCTGCAGCTCTTCAGCTCCTCGCCGTGCTCAGCACAGACACCCATGGCACGTGGGAGGGCCCTGCTGTCACCACACGAGCTCTGAGTGGGAGCAGGTCAGCTTCCATCACCGTGCTTCCCTGCCCGACGTGCCGCCGCGTGGGAGCGGGAGCTTGACTGGAGGGCTCACGAACGGGGCTGGCTTCAAATCCGCTGCTGACTGCTGTCATCACAAGCAGATTTGTTTAAGTAACTTCCAAAATTTGCCAGGATAAGTTAACTCGCAGCGACGCACTCATCGCTCGCTCCTGCCCTGGTGCGGGAGCCCGAGGAGGAGGGAGGACCTGGAGCGTGGGGCGGCACTTTGGGAAGGTTTGGGGCAGCTTTTGTAGCCCTGGCGTCGTGTTTGCTCCATTGCAGGTCATGGTGGAGTTGCTGGGGGAGGCTGTGCAAACCCAGCAGTGGATTTTAGTGCACGGGGAACTCGCGGAATTAAGGGCATCTCATCCTTTAACACAGCTTAGTGAAAGCAGTGAAATAAGCCCCAAGGAAATATTACCTGCCAGGCTCCGGCTGGGGCGTTAGAACAGGAGTCAGACCTTGACATTTGATGTCTCTGAAACAGCTTTTGGCTTAAATTCAGTTGTTTACTACTGCAGTCGGGAGCAGATTTGTTAGACAGGGCTAATTACATGTGCTTGTTCCAAAATCATTTGGAAACTGTAACATTTGTTGCTTTTCAAGCGCTTTAAAATATGCAAATATTTCACGCGATGAAGAGAGATGATTTTTGCAAGGAGCCACAAATGGTGTTAAAGCCAAATGTGATTTTAGAGGTGGCCCAAAGCAAATCCATCGGGTCCCCTGAAAGGAGTGAGGAGGAGGAGGAAGGGGAGGGTTGCCCAGCTGGTGCCAGGGTCTAATTGCAGGTGAGAACCGAGCAGGTGGAGCGTTTGTTTGCTCTCCCTGGCTGGAATTCGTCGAACAAGTAGTGGGAAGATGACCAGGAAACGTTTCCCGTTCCAGATGAAGTGGAGTGCGGGGGGAGTTTCTCACGGGTGCGTTTCCCACGGTGTTGCTGTGCATCGGCTGCGAGGAGGGGCTGGTGCCATCACACCCCGCAGCCAAGCTGGGCACTGCCTGCAGCAACCCTTTATGGGCTCTGACTCCTCGGATTGGGGGATTCCTGGGGTCACAGTGGTTTGAATGCCTGTGGGTTTCTGATAACGCAGCGTTTGGCTGGTGCTGCTCAAACATCGAGTGTGCTGAGGGTTCCCATGGTTCCCCTTCCTGGTGAATACAAGCACAGCCTGACCCTCTCCACTCTTGGCCAGTACAATTTTGTGGAAATCTGGTGGATCTGGGGTTTTTCAGTGCATCCCCAATCCACTAGACAAGACTGAGTTTGTATCGTGGGTGCAGGGTTCTGAGAGCCTCCCAAAGAGCTGTTGGAGCATCCAGAGTCGCCGATGCCTCCTGTATTTCAAGTCTGGGTAATTTTATAAAAGCCCTCTTACTTTGTTTGTTTCTTTGCTGGAAACCATGTCTATCTGCCAACCCTTCGGAAATGTCATGATGTAATTATTTTAACAGGCAGTCTGTGCTCCTTTATTTGGGGGATATTAACCTTTCTAAACAAAGGAAATGTTAATATACATTGGAGACGCAGCTAATGGGATTTCATTTTTCTTATTAGAACAGACTGGAGTTCTCTTTTTAAATTATTGTAAAAGAATTCAGCAAGTCGAGTAATTGCCTTCAGCTAATCCACGATGGCAAATTTGAATGTGAATATCCAGATCATTCTGTATGGATGGGAAAAAGTAATGTGATTTTCTTGTTTTTTATTTGCTTTGGCTAAACAGTGTTGAAGGATGATATAAATTCATTGAATTCGAAACAAAGAACATGCTAATTATTAATGCACCGCGTTCTGATGCGCTGCGAACGCGCTGTTTAATTTGCAAGGCCCGTGGTGGCCTGCTTATATTTCATTGCATGTTGATTCAAAGTTTGTGTTTGTCTGAGGGTTGGTGTCTTTCATTGATAGTCTTGACATTTCAGCTGGATTTATAGGCTCTTCCCCCTGGTGTGGAGACCCTTGTTGGACCTGGGCTCTGCGGGTCCGGACACAACTGGATAATATTTTACAGAGCATGGCACAGGTTGACTGGATTAATTCAAAGTTTCTCTATGCACAGTCTAGCCTTAAGGCTGCCTCCTGTTCACCAAACAGCCCCTGGGCTCACCACAGCTTTTTTGGGGCAAACACTGTTGCTTTTACGAGCTGATGCTGCATTTGAAGTCATCCCTTCCCACACCTGGCAGTTGAAATGCGTTGGGATAAATATCCCAGACTTTACAGGGTTTATCTTCCAATCTTGATTTTAAAGGAATGATTCCAGGCACTCTAATCACCTGGCTTTATCTGCAGCCAGCTGGTGTGTTTTGCAGCATTTTGTAGCTGCCTCAGCACCTCCGCTGGGGCTCTGAAGGAGCAGTGCTTGCACTTAACAGATACATAACAGAATTCATTGTGACCCCTTGGTGCATAAAAGAGGATAAGTGGAAAGCTGAGTTGATTGCATGTCTGGAAGAATATTTGTGCCTGATTTATGTTCTAATTTTAGTGTTGGGCTTTCTTCGTGACAGTAAAATGTCACATTAGCATGGAACTTTTCATCTAATACTTTGAGAACAAACACCGGTGCCGAGACCATTGTTTGGGCTTCCCTGAACACTGGAATTCTGTGGCTTTGCTACTACAGTCGTGGTTAAAGCAGTCTTCCTGCGTGCATTTTTACAGAAATCATTGGGTAGTAGTTGCCTTCACTTTTCCTCAGAAATGCTCATAGATATCTACTCGGGGAGATCTGCCCAGGAGAGTTAATCCTGGTCTTACAATGGCAGGATGCTCATTGGAGGCTGGACTAAAACAGCCTCCAAAGCCTGATGACTCCCAAACACGTGGCAGTGACGAAGTACACAGGTAGGGGGAATTCCTCCTTGGCACTTGGCGTTTGCAGCAAGATCTTTGCAATAAATCAAAGTACACAGTGGTACCATGATGTGAGACTCGAGGCTCACCCAAGTGTCGACTACAGTGACTATCTGAGACCTGGTGGTGGGAAGCTCCCAAGATTCCATGTTCTGCAGCGTTGGAGGCTGCTCCTCAGCCAGTGCTATGCAGGAATTGATAATTCATCTCGTGTCTGTAGGAGGAAAATGAGTCTTAAATTTGATTAGTAAATGACAGGTTTCAGCCCAGTAATTTGCAGCCTTTATTAATAAACTTGTAGAACTTATCAATAACACTGAAAGCCTCTTTATTTGGGCACCTTTATTGCAGCAGGTGTCATTTTTCCCAGGAAAAGAAGTGCTGGTATTTTGAGTATTTCTGATCTTGAGTCAAGCTTTTTAAGGCTCCGGGACTATTTCACTTGTACGCTGTGCCTTTCTCCACTTACGTGCCATGGATGAGTCACGAGCCTGTTTTGATTCATGGTGGTTCTCCGCTTGCTTTGCCAAATCCCCTGAGATTTCTTTTTGAGATGATCCTTGGTGGTTAACCACGACTTAGAGCCTGTCCACAGATTTTATGTGGGATTTTTGGGTTTCTCTCAGATGGTGGTATGAGACATGCTGTGGAGAAAATAGTAGCCATATGTAGTCTTATCTCATCGAAAGCTGGGAGAAGCTGTGGAGCAAAACTTTCCCAAGTCTTGTTGGAGTTTCCTTGGCTCCTCAGTGCTGATGTGCTGGAAGAGCTGCAGTGAGCCAGTGACAGGGACTTGAATTTCCTGAAAGTCCCAAAACAACTGAGGAGCGGTTTGTTTTCTTGTCCGTGTTTATTTTAGTGCCTTTGCACCATCCTGGGAGGCCACAAACCAAACCACCATCAGAGGGTGAATTGATTGGGTTAAGCAGGGATGTGTCATAGGTGTCAGGAGGATTTCACTGGGGAAGAGCCTTGCTGGTGGTGTTTGGGAAGCACAGGGAGGCTGTGGACATCCTTGCTCCGGGCGGGTTTACTATGCAAATTGGCAGTGGAGCATCGCGCTCGCTTGGGATGATGCTCTTAAAAGTTGTGCAGCTTTTGTAGATAAACACGAAGACATCCGCTTTCAACTTCACATTCTTTAACCTTGTTTTATTCCTTGCTGAGTGCTGACACTTTCAAGACAGATGAAAATCAGGCTAAATTTAGCAGGGAGTGGAGCCCCCATCCTTCCTTCCCCCCCACCCTACTCATTGCAGGCGTAGCATCTGTATCCTTTTGATTAGTTTTGCCCTTGGTTTCTGCTTTAGATGTGAAGTTCTGCAAAGTGACGATGACAAGAAGCCGGTTTTTTTATGAAGTGAGCCCTTGGCATGGTGTGTCTTTCCAGAAGTGAGTCTAGAGACTGCTTCCCCTCCCAGGGCTGTGCCCTGCTCTCCGCCTGTCTTAGCATTTCTTCCATGTTTGGGCTTTAGAGGGGTGGTTTTTCTGTACATCTCAATGCAGGATGGAGCCACTGATCTGGGGAACTGGTACTCATGAGCATCAGTGTTGACATACTGCGTGTGTGCTGGTCCTTGCTGCTCCTCCAAGAGCCCTTCTCAGACATTCCCCAACTCATTTTAGTCCCATAGTCTCATTTAGTCCCTGTTTGAGCAGAGATTAATTATTTTGCTGAGTTGTGATGGCTGTTCAAAGCTGAGCCCTCGGGGGAAGGAATTTTTTAAGGCAGTTGAGCCTCAAGATTTAATTTGAACTCTTGTCTGTGCATTTGGACAAGCAGATTAATTGACCCTTGATAGGTGTGGGCTCTGCTCCAAATGAAGGGATCGCACCTGCTTCAACTGGTGCCCGGGAATGGGCAGATAAACAGGTGGGATGTGTGAGATGGGACACCCAAACCCTCCTTGTTCTGCTGAGAAGGGAAACTGGGTGTCTGAAGATGATGTGTGTGACTGGTCACCTCTTTCATGTGACAGACTGCTCAGAGCTGGCTAATCCTTTCCAAAGAGACCCCCATGAACTGACCAGGCTGCTCTGTCTGGCAAACCACCGGCATGTCCCCTCAGCTCCTCCCATCTTTGCTGCCTGGGTGTTCGTTGTTCTCCAGCCCTTCATCCGGCACCAGTTGGTGTGCATGTCTAATGAGGAGGAATTGGTGACATCTCAGGATTAACTGACCCCCATCGCTTGTGAAGTTAAGCCCTCTTGAGTGCTGAAATGCTGCTTCCATGGCAAGCGAGCATTTCTATTATTAGGCTTAAATATGTGGCTGAAGAACAGGACTGGCTGTCCCGTTATCCCCTCTGTAGCCACTTGAACTTGCCCGTGTCTGTCTTGGAACCAAACGCACCTGTGTAAATACTGTGAGTTTTACACAGTGTTGAGCTGGGCACATCAGAGCTGAGCTGCCCACGGTGGGCACTCAGCCCTTCTGGGATGTGCAGGATGCCAGCAGCTTCCTTGGGTGGGCAAAAATGCTCCCAGCAATTTTCTTCTTAAATAACAGTACTTTGCATATTCCATTCTGCTCTTTATTTAGTAAAAACAGCTACGTGTGTCCTTTGCTTTTAAAACCAAAGGGATGTGTGTGCTTTTTCCAGCTGGGATTGAAACTCGAGTTTCCCCAACGCAAATCTCATTTCTTCCGTGCTGTTTAGACAAAAATTATGAGTTCTGTAAATTCTCTTACACAATTGATATGTTTTTTAGCTACACACTGATAACGTTCATGAGCCAAACATAGCAGTGGCTCTGCAGTGTGATAAATTGGCCCTGGTTTCTGGGTCCTCTACTACCTTTGTTCTGAGTAATCAAATTAAAGTAATCTCCTATTACAGCACGGCAGAACCTGTACATGCAGCTATTTTTTATGGTAGCTGCAGTTCTTAAGGTAAGGTAAAGTTATTTCAGTTGTTACTTATCTTTGGAATGACGGTCGTGACAAATGGCCGGTGTAATTTCTTTCCTTAGTAGATGGATAGAAAAGGAAGATATTACACGAGCTTCTCACTGAATTCATAAATTTTTAGATTGGGAACACTGAGTTGGATATTGAAACACTTAATGTGACAAGAAGACAGAGAATTGTTTTCTGATCTTGTTGGTGCCATAAAATGAAACTCGGTTGATGAACTTTTTCGGCAGCTTTTTGTTGCTGTGTCATTTAGATGGGAGGAGAAATCATCCATGAGATACAGATTGCTGGGGCTTGTTTTGCCTTTCCTGCCATGAGAATGCAGGGATCCAGCAGGTACAGCAGGTGGGTGGAACCCCAGGATGGCCCTGAAGGGCAGACAGGTGCTCAGAGCAGGGAGTGTGGCAGCCAGTCCTATGGGAATGCTCTGATCAGGGATGCTCCATCAGGGATGCTGCCTCCATCTGGGATGGAGCATCACCTGTGTTTTGGGTGCTGTAGGTGAGGGCACAGAGTGGTTCTGGGGCAGGGCATGTGCTGGCATGGACACTGAGACATCCCCAAGTTGGTCCTTGGGGATGCCTTGTTATATAAAGCAAATAGCAAACTGCTATTTGAGTCTCCTCTCCAGGGATACCTTTTTTAGCTGCATGTCTGCTGGTTCAAAAGGATAATGATGTTTGGTTTAAGGCACAGGTCACATAGGGAAGGGCCTTCCTTAGCTGTTTCTTGGCTAAGTGGTACGGACAGGAGCCACACAAAGGACATCCAGGAACCAGAATGACTTGGCACAAAGCTGTGGAGCAATGGCTTAAGGATTGCCAGTGGTGCTGGTGGAAATAGGCTTCTTCCTCAATCTTGAGCTGGCTCTGTGCTCTCCTGCCTGGCTGCTCTCCTTCTCTGCCAGAATGTCAGTGGATGTGGTCAGCAGAGAGCTCGGGGTACGGATCCAGCTTCTCCCACAGCGTTCCTGCTTGTGTTCTTCTGCCTTGATGGTGAGCCAGACAATATCGGTGTGAGGTCCATGGGTTTGCTGATGTGCAGGTTTTTCTGCATGAAAGGAAGTTTTATTTAGCATGATGTTAATTGGGTGTTGCCCTTCAAAATATGTCGTGTGATCCTTCTGGTTTGAGAGATGGATGAGAGAGGAGCGGCTCGGCTGAAATGCAGAGCTGGCAGTGGTGGCTCCCTGACTGCATCTGCAGCACTTACACTTGCATTTGTAAGAGGGAAGGAAAATTTGGCTTCAGATTTTGCCAGCTATAAAGAAAATATTTTGATACGAGCTCATGAGTCATCAGAGGTAGAAGGGAGGAAGCCCGAGCACTAGAGCTGCCTGTGGTTTCCCAAGCAGCCAAATCTGAAATACAGAACTGTGGTCTGAGGAGCAGCTCGGTCATGCTGGAACACCAGTGCCCCCCAACCAGGGGAGATAGGGCACCTATGGGTTTCCCCGTTCTCTTTCCAGTGAGTGGGGCTGCAGCATCAGCCATGGACCAACACCGTGCCCTCTGGATCAATGCTGAGCATCCTTCAGTCATACCCAGTGTGGGCTCCTTTCCTCTGCAGAGACACACTGTGCTCTCCCTAGGGATGAGCAACCGTCCCGTGGTCCTCTCCTTGTCTGTGCAGGTGTGGCCTCCAGAAAACACAGCCCAGAGGTTCTGCCATCATGTTTTGTCATCATGCGAGCTGAACAGGAATTGCTATCAGATTTCCTCCAAAGAACATGAACTTGGATAATCCTGCTGGGTTAATGCCACATCTGCGCTCCAGTGGGGATGCTACTCACTGTTGTTCAGAGTGCTTGTGAGTTGGAGAATTGTCAGGGGAAAGGTCTTGACCAATAATAACTTTTTTTTGCACCAGCTAAGGAACATAGACCTTTGAGAGAGCCTGGGCAGGGCTCCGGGCAGGCACTGGAGAGCCCGGCCAGCATGAGAAGCCTCTCTCAATTGTCCTTCTTGGTGTACCAGTGTTTAAAGGATGCTAATTGTCTGTTTGCCTTTCATTTGTTGGATGGCTGCTCAGTAAAGATAATTTTTTTTCGTTTTCCCTGGGCTTCTGGATGGTTAAAAAGAAGCCGTGTGTTGTGCGAGATGGTTGCAGGAAAAGTGGCTCTCGGAATAAATAAACGTAACGCCTGTAAATCTGAGGCAGTTCAGTAGAGAAGGAGAAAAAGCAAGGCTATCACACGGGAACCAGGTGGTGGCATCTCTGGCTGCCTCCCTCAAAGGTTCTATCTGACACACACAGAGAAGCAAACGCACCCGTGCCCGTAACACCACTTATTTCCCTCAGCACAGAATTCTGATTATTAATTTGAAACCATATCAGTGTGCGAGTGATGTGGTGACGTGCAGACGAGCAGAATACTTTGGTCTTCCAGGGACTGGCTGCTCAGTATAATTGCGGCTTTAAACAAATTCAGTGGCCGGAAAGCTGTAAAACATTTGCAGGCAAGAGCTCGCTTTGAATATTCATCTTCTGTGAGTGTCACCGAGTGACATCTAAGAGTAACTGGGCAGATATGGGTGCCAGGCAAAATAGAGAGCAGGGAGTCTTGCTCACTAATTTGTATTCTAGATGTAAATCTTAAATTAGTTTGAGATTTTAAGATGGATTTTTAAATGCCAGGCACATAAGAGGCGGAATTGATATTAATATTAATAGGCTTAAAAAGATATTTAATAAATTATTTGTATAATTTAATTTCTTCATAATCAAGTCAGAAAAGTATTGATTGACCACAGGGATCAGAGGCCTCCGTGGTGCCATCCATCCAATGGGCCTCAATGGACTGGGATACCTGAATCTGCCCTGGGGTTTGGGATGACCCACACTCCTGTTCTGCCACCCCATATGTCACTGGTTTGGCAGGAGTGCCAGGAAGGCACAGTCTCTCAGTGGGGAGCCTTTCCCCAAGCAAACAAGAACTTGGAAGAAGTAAGAGTGGTATCCTGCAGATATAAATAAAACCAGGCCAGTTGCAGGAGGAGGAGGAGGAGATGGGAAGAGGCTGAAATATTAATGAAGATATAAAGCGCTGCACCTACACAGAGAGCAGTGTGATGTTCTTGCTCATCTATTCATGTTGAGCTGGCTGGAGCTTTAAATTTTAAAGCCTGGGTGGAGAAGAGGGGCAAGGTTAGGCAGCTCATTAGAGCTCTGTGGTGGTGCTCACAGCCAGCTGAATGGCTCTGAGGGGAAGGAGCCCTCGGTCCTGGGGATTTGGCAATAATATCTTTGTGTTGGAGCCTTGCTCCGCTGAGCATCCCTCAGTTGTACCCGAGCACTGATGATCTGGTGCAGCTGGAGGATGGGGCTGGTGCATGGGATGTCTTTGCTGACAAAAGCCTGTCCGTGTCAGGGGCCATGGGGTGAGGGAAGGACACCCCAAAACAGACTGGGCGGTGCTCATCTGGCCCTGAAAATCTCAGGTTGGGGCAAAAGGTGAGTGAGTGAGTAAATGGCATCTGCCCGGGTGCCGTGGCAACCCATGGGCTGGTGATGCTAAAGACCATTCGGGGTGTTCTGTAGTGAGTGCCGTGGGGCAGCTGCCTGTTTGGGGCAGCTGGGGCTGTTGCACCACGTGTGGGGCCACGCAATCCCCTTTGGCTGGGAGATGGTTTTGGGGGGCAGGTGGCAGCAGTGTGAGGGTACTCCACTGCAGGAGCCATCACGCTGCAGGAGAGATGCACGGGCACTTCTCTGGTAGCTGCTGCAGGTACCTTTCAGCTGTTTTCCTGTCTGTCCTCGTTTCAGTAAGGAGTTTGCCTCCACCTACAGGAAGCAGAAAGCAAGAAAACCCCCCATAATCACACAGCACCCTCTGCGAGCCCTCATCTTTCAGAGGAGCATCTCATCTGTCTCTGTCCAGCGTGTGGCTGCACTCCTGAAGGTGCCGTGGTAGCCTGAAGGCTTTGTACCTCTCAGACAGGTTTTAATTCCCTGTTCCTCGTACCCAGGCCTCGACAAGGAAACGCGTGAAAGCTGACAAGCCAATAATTGAATTTTGGTTGGTGTTAGTGAAGCTTCTCCTGGGGTTCATGTTGAAAGACAAAGCAGATCTTTGTGAGGAGGGTGCAGAAATGGTACAGGAAGGTTTGGGGAATCTCAGCTTTGGGGAGAGTGGAGTGTTCAGAGGGGTCTATCCAGAGTCACTGGCTGGTGAGTGGCACAGAAGAGGACCAGGGTTGATATCCACATTGGCACACAGGGCAGGGGCCTTAGGGGAGGGAAAGGGATAGAACTTCCCATTCACGTGGATCCAACCTGTGTGGGGGCGCTGGCAATGCCCGCAATGGGTCTAAGGCTGGATGATGCCCTACCTGTTCCACATTCACAGTTCTGTTTCCCTTTTCTCTGCGTGTGAATGCAGAAGAGAAAAAAACAGAGCACAGGTGACTCCTCCATGGCTTCTCCACAGGGAACCTTTCAGTTCCCATTTCATTCCCAAAATGATGGATGGCTCTCTTGCTTCCCCCCCCCAGGCACCAACCTGGGGCCATTGGTCCCGTGGAGGTGCACGGAGATTGTTCTTATTTGAGTATTGGGATGGTTTTCCAGTATAACAGACCTCTGTCTGGGACATCCCAGTATGGAGGGCTTGCAGGATGGGGCACACTGATGTGCTGGGCACTTTGAAATACCTCTGTGGTCATTAGGGACACATCCACGGGACAAGAGGCAGTGGGACAGCCTGGGCATAAGCTTTTAGGAGGATATTGTGGATAGGCATAGTCCTTGATCCTGGTGTTGTAGGTCTTTGGGCCAGTGTTCTCCAGGTGCTCAGGGCCAGAACGAGGGGGTCAGGGTGGTGGGGAGGGTTGCCCACCCGATGTCAGCACGCTTGTGCTGAAGGAGTGGACCGTGCCCCTCTGCTCCAGCTGTCAGTCCCATAGTCACACATTGATCCAAGTGTCACGCTGCTGGAATTATGTTTGTGTTGGGAGGATGGTGCCACATTTGAGTGATGTCTGGGTGAGAGAAATTCCAACCTCTGCATTTTCTGTACAGGGTACCTGGCGGTAAAGCTGTGGGATGACCTTTATCTTTATGAGCTGGGAGAATTAAGGAGTTCTGTATTTTAGTTTAATTAAGCTATAAGGCATAACAGATGGTGCTTTTCTGGATGATTATTGAATGTCTCTGCTTTGACTGAGAAGTGCAGTAACACTGTGGTCATAAATACATTGTGATTTGAAATATTTGAGCTCTTGGAGGACACGTGCCAGTAGCTGTGTGTCCATCATTGGTCACGCTGTCCACCAGGCGCCCACGCCTCAGTTCTTGCTACAGGGTTTCATGACATGGGTGCCAATGTTTTCTGTTCTGTTTGACCAAGGTGCTTGGGTGACATTGGCCAAGCTGCCACCTCGTGCAGCTTGACTGCCTGGGTGTTAGAGTGGAGTCACTGCTCCCCCTCCACATCTCTCTGCAGTTTCCAAGTATGAGATTCTGCAGGGAAATATTCTTGTCGTATCAACTGCCCTGAGCAGAGGCAGGTCTGTGATGCATTCTTCTAATAAAATTGACAAACAAATTACCCTATGATTTCCAAAATTGCCCTAGAATTTCCAAAATTATATGAATTTAAAAAAAACCCAAACCGAACCCCAGCATTCAGTTTTTAGAAACATATATCTGTAAGAATCAGCAGCCTGATGAGATGGTGTTGGCAGCAGCACAGTAAGGAGGAGCTGGGAAACATGATGGCCAGGAAACCCAAACCAGCAGCCAACTCCTGTCTCCACGGATCAGGTACACCCAGAGCATCGGAGGTGGTGTTATTCCAATATTTGCATATACATAACCAGGTCAGGCGTTAAAAATGCATTGTAACATGGTTGGTGTGGGATTCAGGAAGCCAAGGGGAACTGAGGTCGTGGGTGTTTGATTTTTCTTTCCTTTTGACTCCAGTACATGAGAACTTTGCATGAACTTCTCTGTGCCGGGTGTTTCTCTGCATGCTGGCAGCTGCCATACTTACCTCAGAAGACATTAGGAAGCAGCAGAAGCAAGGAAGGGTGTGGAATTAATTGAGCAAAACTGGCCAGTCTATAGATCTTGAAGCAGGGTCCAGGCAGTGAATCACAGAATGGTTTGGACTGAAAGGGACTTTAAAGATCATCTCTTCCCACCCCCTGTCATGGACAGGGATGCCACCCACTATCCAAGCCACATCCAGCCTGGCCTTGGACACTTCCAGGGATCCAGGGGCAGCCACAGCTTCTCTGAACAACCTGTGCCAGGGTCTGCCCACCCTCATAGGGAAGAATTTCTTCCCAATATCCCATCTAACCCTGCCCTCTGGCAGTTTAGAACACTCGAGTTACGTTTCTCCCACTGACACATCGTCACCTTCCCCTTCTCTTGCCACCAACCTGCCAGACGTGGGAATTGCTTGCAGCCTCGCCCTGGACTTGTGGTTGCTCAGTGTTTCAGATCACTGACTAATAACGCCTCAATTTTTCTCATTAATGGAGGATTTGAAATGATCAAAATGAAATAGATTCACTTCCTGGCTGTAAAGTTGTTACAAGGATGATCTATGAGGTGTTTTTAACAAAGCTCTAGTCTTTTTTTGGAGAAAATCTCCCATTTGTCTTGATTTCATGCTCTTATGAGAAGATCTGGGATCATCCTTTAAAGAACGAACGTTGAAAAACCAACAATTGAGGAGGAAAGCTCCAAGTTTAGATTTTGAAGGGCCTTGTCCCCTTCTTGACCTTCGCACTGGTTTCATGAGCCTGTTCCTTGTTTCCCCATGTCACAGGGTGGGATGTGGTGTCCCATGCCAGGGCTCTGTCCACAGGGTCCTACGGGTACAAGGAGTGCTTTTGGAACCACTCGACACAACGAGAACCCCGGGATGCAGACGAGTTGGGTCGGTGCCACCTTCGGCAGGCAGCGTCCCGCTTGAACAGCCTGGATCGGGCTGGGAAGACTAATTGCTGCTATGAAATAATTCCGCAATTACCGCTGTAATTAAGGGCAGTTTGTTAATGAAAGTGCTCGGTGAGTAATGACTGCAGGGCACCCCATCCCGCGGCCCCGCGCCCGGTGCTGGGCTGGCTGGGCTGCGGTGACACAGCTGTCGCCTCGCAGGATGGATGTGAATACCCGCCGCCGCCGGTGATGAAGTGCCGTCATTAGCCTCCCTGCCCTGCGGGAACTGGTCAGACAAGGAAAAATAAACTTAAAATATGACGGCGAGCGCTGCGGCTCGGCGGCTGCCGAGGGCCCCTTTTCCTGGCCGCGTTAATGGGATATGCAGATGCCCTCGCCCGGCTGATCCGTCAAGCGGTTCTGAACCTCTGAAGCCATTTGTCAGGAATATGAACTTGTTCGGGCTGCGGTTTTGTCGCTTTGCTTGTTTTGAGCTTGTTTTTGCACGTTGTGTTTCCTTTCAGAGCGCGAACCCCCCGCAGATTTTTCCTTTTTGTAGGTTTTGAAAAAAAGTATGTGGTATTGGGAAATGCTGCCCTGTTTGCGTGTTTGAGTGTAGACAGAATGTTGGCTGTAGAGCCTGTCATGGTGTGTTGGTAGGGAAGCAGTCTTGGAAATATTTTGGTGTGTTCAGGGGCAGGAGTTAAACTAATGGAGCATTTTAGAGCACTGGAGGAGGCAGCTGGTGATGGACATGATGTCCATGGGCTGAGAATCTGTGAGGGCTTCCTGAAGCCAGTATCATAGAACCATACGGAATTGTTTAGGTTGGAAAAGACCTTTAGGATCATCGTCTCCAACCATTCTCCCCAGCACTGCCAAGTCCACCACTAGCCTGTGTAATGATGCCAGTGCTGGCATTCTCAGGGAAGTCACTTTCAGGAGCCTCCCACGTTTTCTGTGTGACCCAAACCCTCAGTAGTTATGGCTCTTGGCTCTTTGTGGGGCTCACAGGCAGATATTCCAGCATGGGAGAAGGGGCAGGGTTGGGGCTCTCATTTGTCCCCAAACAGGAGGTGGCTTTCCCAAGAAGCCCAGGTACCAATTGCCCTACTAATGTTTGGGTGCCAAGTTGGCACCGAGCAAGACAAATTCCCATCAATGCTGTTCTGTGAACAGCTGCTGAAGGGCTTTACCTGGGAGGTCAGGGCCATCAGGTCATAGCAGTGGGAGCAGCGATGAGGGAGCTTGTGTGAAGATGGAAATGGGGCAGATTCCAGGTGTGCTGAAGAGCAGGAGGACTGCTGGCAGGTCGAGGTGCCATGCAGCACCCTGACTGCATGGAGGGGATGTTCTGGCCATGGAGGAGGAGCAGGGTACTCATCCCCATCCCTTTGCTCCACAGCCATGGGACAGCCAGCCTTCTGCAGAGCAAGGAAAGGTTTTCATTGGTGCATCACGTTAGAGATGGAGGAACGTTTCTGTGCCCAGCACATGGCTGGGTAGCAGTGCCTCTTGTTTTAATGGGATTTGCAGCCCACTGAAGAGCCATGATTTACAATGGCCGCTCAAATACCTACAGCGAGGTCTTGGGGACTGCTGAGGTGTTCACCTGACCATCAGTGGGAAATAATTCCAGCCCTGTGCATTCGCTTTGCTCCAGCTGAGCTCCGTGAAGTGTGTGAGAAGAGGGAGAGGGCTCAGAGGGCTGCGTTCCTGGAGCCGCCGTGGATCCTGCGCGGGAATGCCGGTGTGGATGCAGGGAAGCAGCCTGTCTGCCTTTACACGAGGCCTGTCAAAGGTTTTATAGATCTCCATAATGAAGATGGATCAGGTTCATTCTCGTTGCCAGTTGCTCTATCAAAATAGCACTAATTACCGCAGCCGCACGTGCCGCGCGCTGCCATCTTCTTCCTTGGAGCTTAAAGCTCGTCTAGTGCCGCTCACAATAGATGAAATGAGGCAACTTTTCCCCTTCTATTTTTGGAAAAGTAGTTAGTAAAGGAGAAGGAAATTGATTTTGGTGTCAGAAAGGACATTTCTGACAGGAGCATACTTTGAAATGATTCAAGGCATCTGTTTCTGTTGCAGACGCCCAACGCTGCTGAGAGCGGTACCTAAATTAAACTGTTTAAGATGTCAGCTCTGGGTACGAAGGCAATTTACATCCCGGTAGCACGGTTGGAATTTTTATCGTGTAATGAACTTTCTCACTCCGTTTACGAACAAAGCGTCTCCCACGGTAACTATTTTTGTACGTACAGATCCTCAGGTGCAGGATTGGTGCTCATGGTGGGAATGGATGGGGCGGGGTGTGAAGGCACGGGCAGGCTTGTAGGAGCTTCAGGCAGGCTGTCTTCATGATGGCTGGATTTGGCACATCAGTTTGGTGGCCTTTCTCTTATAATCTTGGTTATCACGTGGTTAAACACCAGGGAGAAGCATTCCTCCTTCCTGACAGTGGTCTCCCCCATCCCCTGTGTTCTGCAGAGGGTCTGCAGAGAGCTTGCCTTTCAAGGTGAGTGTTAAATTAGTATGGAAACCTTCTAGAGCTCTACAATTAAAAGGTCTTTTACTTTCCCCACTTCAGAACAGATCTGGCAGTTTATTGCCAGAGCCTTGGCTCCCAGCCTGGCTGACCTTGGATCCATGCCTTTTAACTATCAGCGGGGTTTCTTGTGCACCATTGTGGCCTTTTATGCAAAGAACAAGCCCCTATTGTGGCCACCAGCTTTGCTAAAGCATTTGTGATGCTCGGAGGATGCTGGCAAAGGTGAGAGGCTTGATTTTTCCCTTTCACGTGCATCTTTCTGTTGGTGCCAGTGAGGTGGTTGGGAATGTGGAGACATTTTTCAGTGTAGAAATGTACCTTTTTAAGCTCTTCCTATTGGCTTGGGGCAGATGAGGACCCCAAGGAAGTGCAGGCTGAATTTGCCTCTCACAGTCTGGGACTGCAGTGTCTGGTTGCTTCAGTGCCTTTCATATTCCCAGCTCTAACAGACCTTTGGCAAATGGTCCTGAAATGGCAGCAAGGCTCATCTGATCCCCTCAGAATCAGCTTTGTGTCCCTGCTCTGTGTGCTTGAGTTCCAGCTTGGGCTGCTCAAGCAAATCATCCAGCTGGGAGTGAAAATCCAGTCTATAGTCCTAAAAGTGGTGCTACACATGATGCTGCTGTTTGGGGCATGTCAGCAGCTCTGCACTGACATAATTTAGGTGTTCCTCTGTGCAGAGTTAATTTTCACTCAGAATCATCTGCTTAAAGGGAGAATCAACACCCAACTGCCAACGGGAGGAGTGTGTTGGAGGGGTCACGGGTACCGTGTCATTAACATTTGTATTAGTTTATATTGGCTGAAAGGATGAAAGGGGAAACAAGAATATTGACTTATGTTACTTTGTATTGAATTAGCATCCCTTTATGGAGAGTTTCTGGCTTAACTTGGAGCTGTGAATGGTTTCTGTTCAGCAGGGACAGGAAAGTTTTGGAGCAGGAATGTATCCGTCCCTTCCCACTGCCTCTTCCTGCCTTCCTCTGGTTATCCTGAGCTCGGTATGACCTCGCGGTGCTGCAGCTGAGTGGAGTTTGTTTAAGCTTTGACTTCAAACAGTGGATTACCTTTTATCACATTATATAATGAATTATTGATCTGCTGATTGTGAATATTCTGGGGAAGGCGCACGGAGCGAGGCTCGCTGCCGGCACGTCCAGCCCTGCCCTCGTGTGACCGGAGTCTCTCCCACACGGTGCCTGTCCCAGGTTCACACCACCAAAGGCAGCTTGTTGGGCACCGTCCTTGGGACGTGGCTCCAAAGGCACAGATCCCCAGCCACCCTGTCCTAACTCTCCCTGAAATGAGCATCGCTGCTGTTGCTGGGCAGGGAGAGGTGAGATGCCAAACCCAGCAGCCGGTGAAGATGTCATTGGGCAGGGTTTCAGTCTGGATGGGGAGATCTCTGCAGAATGACACCCTAGGTCAGTCTTGGAGCTTTCTAGGGCCTTTTCTTCATGGAAATGCAGATTGTCTCTGTCTTTGCTTACGCTGAAGGAACCGTGATTTATGTTTATTGAGCTGCTGACATTGAGGTGATATGTGTGTCGTTCTGAATCTCAGCCTCAGTAGGCAGGTGTAGGTGAGCAGACCTCTTGAGGGACCAGTTCTGACTTAGGACTTGCTCCCAGGGGACTGAGGGAGCTGGCAGAGGCTGGAACTCATATTTCCATCATCCTCCCTGTATGGAGGACAGAGATAAAGCAAAAACACGGGTACTGGTGGCTGCAAGCCGCCCGGACAAGGTGTTGAGGAGCTGTTTGCACTGAGCGAGATGTACAGTGCATGAAGAAGAGTCCTGGGCTCTGCCGGCTGTCTGCGAATACAGCTGATACCATCGCTGGGAACAGAAAGGATTTTCAGCCTGTGAGATGGGTTTCTGATTGTTTTGCTCCATGCACACTCCACGGGTCTCGCAGCGCGACGGCGCGGGGCCGCTGCCGGTCTTTGGCATTCCGGCGGCACGGCTCTGGCTGCATCAATCGATCCCAGCCTGCCGTATTGACAGGCAGCTCCAATAGTTCTCATCTGAAGAAGTGCAGCATGGATAATTAAGCAATGCACTCTGCAAGTTGGTGATCAGCTTCTCGTGGAGGGCCAGTAATGAATAAAAAGTACATTAAGTAAATTAAACTCTCGATGCCTGTAGGTCTGTAACTGCAGAGTTGCCTTTCTGAAATTCATTACAGTTTATAGGAGTTCTGTTAATCAGGAGACTCCTGCAGAAAACATTCTGGGAATTACAGTTTATTTTATTTCTGTGTTGTTTAGGACAGAGATGAGCGTTGTTGCTGCTGCTCCCTCTGGATACTGAACTGGGCTCTGAACCTGGGCCCACTGAATGCATAAAAGTCGAATTTAAGCACTTAAGTGGTATCACCCCCCCACCCAAACATACACATGTAACTGTGTATAATGGGACTTGATGCTGTTTGCTAATGGCATCTTGTCTTTGACCTCAAGTGCTGTTTGTGTGTCCGTAGTGCAGGTGAGCAGGCGCCCAGGCAGATGGGCACACACGTGTGATCACCTTGGTATTTCTTGGTGTGGGCTGCTGGAGCATCCGGGCTCTGGTCAATGGCCAGAATCTGTCCTGTGCTGGATGGACACATTTATTTGGTGGAGTGTTTAGATTTCCTCTTGTGCAGCACTGAATCTTTGTTGCATTCTGTAAATGAAGAAACCGCCCGGCCGAGCAGGTGCCCTTCTTGCTGTCCAGATGTAGAAACGTTCTCCAGCGACATCAACACGCTGCAGAATCCATGTTTGCTCTCCCAACTTTTTTTTGCGAGCGGCTGCCAACTGCACACTTGGATGGGAGCCATTTATTTGTAGCACAGTCAATCTTCCCTTAAAGAAAACCACCAGTGAATTAGCTTTTGCATAGTGTTTCAATCAAAGCATTTGATCCTTGTTTCTGCGAGATAATCCTAAGAACTTCTTATTTGGAGAATAGAAGACCGTGATGGATTTAATTCATAAAGGGAAGCAGCCGTAAGGAATGTAAATGTAAGAGGCTGATAAGGTAGGATTTCCTAGTTGCTATGACAACCCCTGGGTCATGAGCCTGAGAAAATATAAAGTAAGTCCTGGAGCTGTGAAGATGATTATAAAATTTAACTGTCATTCTTCATTTGGAGTTGATGGCAAACATTATTTACTTAAGTTTATCTCCAGGCAGGCGAGGATCCTTTCTTCCTCCCTTTAAATCGGAGCCTCGGATCACAAATGAACGTGTTGTGCACGGCCGACATTATAAGGCGAAGCTGCTATTTATTATTCTAACCAGACAATTTGCAAGGAATATCCCTGTAGATTTGGTCACTCTCCTATAGAAGCTGAGCTTTTATCTGGTGTATCCCTGATGAAAGGCTCCCTGACGCCGCTCAGTGCAGGGGGATGTTCCCAGCGGGTGGGAGTGCCGTGCTGGGGGTGGTTCCCCCACTCCAGGGATGCTCTGATCCCTGTTTTCTTACCCTGGAGTCCCATGCTTGGCTTCAACAGGAGAAGGGATGCTCAAACCTGATGGTTTGTTGAGCACGTGTGCTCTGTCCCACTGCCCAGCGGGCTCTTCCCTACCTGCAGGAGGGAACAAGAAGCCACAACAACCTCCACATTCCCCCACACACATTTCTCCCACCTCAGCCACAGAAATTTGGCTTCATCTTTTATTCTTTGTTGTTGCTGTCCTCCAGTTCCAGACCAGCAGATGAATCCTTTTCCAGGGCCATAAACACTTGGTGGTGTTGAGGGCTGCAAGAGCAGTCCCAGCTGGGATAGAGTGAAGCATAAAATACCCCTGTGTGAGCTGCTGGTGTTCCTGGGATTAATGGCTCTGGGAACTGGGCATCTGAGCGTGTGGCAGAGCCCACAGCTGCCAGTCCCACGCTGTCCCAGATACCCAGCTGCCTCAGAAATGTGGATTAGTCCTGTAACAGCCTGTCTTAAAGCTCTCCTCCAGGTGGAAACCCGATTGTTCCTGGCTTTCAGCAGCACCTTCTGGACATACTGATGGGTTCTCTACACACTTATAATGGGTTTCAGCCATTCTTGGTGTCATATAATTAAAAAAAAAAAGTATGTGATGAGCTATTAATGTGTACTCTGAGGCATGTTAGCTATGCCCCTCTGGAGTGGCCTCTGGCCTTTGTGGGAGCATGGGAGAAAAAACTCCTACAATTACTTTAAGGGTGTTCCAGTTCCAGTATTGGAACATCTGATTTGAGCACTAAAAGTCGTCCAGCACCTCCCTCTGAACTTTATTTTGCTGCCTTTGGAAGACTTTTCTCTCGCTGCTCAGTGTACTCGAGGTAATGAAAAGGGAAGTCACTGGATTCAAAGAGTCCACGTGCAGCAGATGCCTTTTGAGGCTCTTCACTGGCTGCGGGAGGGAGTACAATGCTATTTTCGAGGCCACTCTCACAATTTCAGTTGGGAAGCTCTTTCACCTTTGCAGCTTTCATCCCAAAATGATGCTGGTGCGCACGAGCGGGCGAATTGTGGGAAGGATCAGAGTTTGTCACTGTTACTGAAGGGGAGTAGCTCTTGTGCAAATGGAGCAGAGCATTATTGCTGTACTGAGAAAAGCAGGATCCATTGCTTTTCCTGGGGTGGAAACTTCGTGAAGGCACTTGCCCAAGTGGAAACTGCAGTAACCCCAAGTTCTGCTGGCAGTACCTGTGTTGCCCATGCTCTGCATGACCCCAGCACTGCTCTGGTCACCTTTCTCCCTGTGCATGTGAAGGGATGGACTTTTACACACCTCTTTTGTTCATTACACTGTGTTTGTCTCTTTGTCTTGAGAGAAATTTTCCCCAGTTTTGTAACACAGGAGTCTCATCTGGGTTTGAATCCTTCTGTGCATTTTGCATGTGCTTAAACATGAAAGCAGATTTTCCCTCTGCCTGTTTTAAAGTGCTGTCACTTCTAGACAGAAGTCTGTTTCCATCTTCAGACAAGAATCATTTGAGTATGTCCCAGTGCTGGGCATCACCTCCATCAGAAAGGCTGGTTCCCAAATCTTTAGTGTTTTCCATTTTTACTTTTGATAACCAGAGCAGACTGAGCCTCAGCAGCAGCCAGGAGCAGTCTGTGGTAGATGTTCATCCTTGGACCTTCTCTGAACAGGCATTGGGGTGCAGTTGTGTTTCTCCATGCAGTATTTAGTCATTCAAGATCATGTTTCAGGCAGGTGCATCAAAAAGTATGGTCCAAAAGGCTTCCCTGGGACAGACTGTTGTGCTGGAGCTCCGAAGCACAAGAGAGGAAGAAACATCAATGTGTAATGGGGCTGATGAACACAAAAGAGCATTTTTATTTGGCATCTCATCAGTTCTTCCTAAGCGTTGCGGTGTCTGTACATTGATTGGAGATTTAGCCCTACCGCCCTCATTATCCCTAGTTAAAGATGGAAAATACTTTTTTGCAAGTGTGAAGACGAAAGGCTTTTGAGTTAATTAAATCTATGAGGAAATGAGCCGTGAGCTGAGCATTGTAGTCAGCCCTTTGCAACCCGAGCCTGGACACCGCAGTGCTGGCCGCTCACTGTCGGTGTGCTGACACCTGCCAGCATTCAGGTAGCATCAGAGCCCTCTAAAATGGAGATTTCAAGCAGCTTGCGGGAGGCTGTACATGTAAACCCAAGCCAGAAATAGCTGCTCTGACAAAGACTGACAGGTACATGCCATTCTCTTCATCTGGCACATGCTGTCGGTGGTGCCGCTATGGGAGCTGGCAGCAGCCTTGCAGTGGTGGGTGGCGAACAAAGGCTGCTCTCAGAAATATTTTCCAGACAAAGTTAGGATTAAAAGCACAGAGCCGATATAAAATACAGGTGATAACGATATGGATGAAGGGAGTTGCTGGCAACACGCAACTAAACTGAAATCCGTAAAATGAGGCTTTTTCTCTTGTTGTACTGAGTTTTCCAGCATTGCTTTCATGCAGGGCGGATTGTCTTTGATCTGCTCTGCCTCCTGCTATTGATACAGCAACTGAGATCGATAATTCGTGGACACACGGAACAACATTAGCTCTGGAGACGAGGTCGCTCAGTGACTTGGGGAAGATGCTGATGTTGCTGGTTGGTCCTAGCCGAGCATGGTCGTTACTTGTTCACCTCTGCCCGCAGTCCTTGACTCATCGTTGAGTCACCTGCAGAAGACCGAGGGTGGAAAGAATCGCAGTCATCTGCCAGATCCCCTTCGAGAGCTCCCACAACTCAATGCAAATGTGGCTGTTTCCCTCCCACAGCCACTTACGCGCTGGCTTGGGCTGTAATCGCGTCGCTCGTCGACACTCCAATGGTGTTGGTCCTGATGGCTCAGCGGAACCCACTCACCGCCCTCCTCCACGAGCAGAACTGAGGGAGGGCTGCTACTAGTTTCCCATTTTTGGTTATAGGAGGAATACGGGATATTTTTACAGAATCTGCTTGTTGGCAGAAGCTGGGGGGGACCAGCATGGTCTTCCCTTTGTTCTCTCTTAGATGTATACAAGATGAGCAGATGAAGCTTTGCTTCAAATGCTCTCCCGCTGTCCAGCCTGGCACGCACTGACCTGGGATCAAAAGCTTTCCAGTGACAGCTATCTCGTGCATTGAGAGCACATTTTGGTCATCTCCAGGCTGGAGGATGGTTTCTAGGAAAGTGTGAGCCCTTTCTTAAGCTGATCTGTCAGGCAGGAGGAATTGCCAGGCAGGATGGAGATGCGGGAGCGTTTCTGGCCAAAATGAAGTTGGGCAGCGATGGGTGTGGGTGGAATCCCATGCTGACATTTCAGATACCTTCAGCTGAAATCAGAGGTAATTGCAGAGCAGCCGTGGTAAATGTCTCATGTTCTGCTCCTGTAAGATCCGAAGCCGTGCAAGCGAGTGGGCAAAGAGCGCGCGAGCAGTGAAGATCGTTATGAGTAAGAAAAGGAGTTGAAGATCAACTTCCCTTCTTATTGCCAACTTCTGCAGCTGCCAAAATGTAAGGATTGTGTTAAATAACATGACTTTCCAAGCAAATAATGTTAAGCCTCGTCGTGGGTGGACTGTGATGTAGGAGGTGATGAGTGTTCCTTTGCCTCCTTGGGTGGGAGCATAGGTCAGCACCCCCAGCCCTAATGCGGCTTTTTGGGGTGCTCCTGGTTGGGTTTGGTGTAACTAAAGATGGACAAGGATTGGAAAAAGGCATTCTGTGATCTCCCGTGAGGGCTCCACAGATAGCCCTGTCCTCCAGGTTGTACTCATCTCTACTTTGACATGTTTTCCACCTTAACCCCAGTTTTGATTTGGATTTTTGGAGATGTTGAAAAACTGAAAGGTTTTGGGACGACAGCTGATGTTCTTATTGTCATGTTTCCTTGCTTTGTATTGTCTTCGCATACACCAGCTACCACTAAAAATTCCCATTCCCAGAGGCTGGTGTCTTCCTGATAGCGTGTTAGCAAAATTGAGAATTTTGCTAACCATTTTTCATTGAAGTTTTGCTTTTCCCTGTTTACCCCTTGCATGGGCTCCAGACCCTCAGCTGGGCCAAAACCAGAATGGCCATGGCAGCTTTCGGGGACTGCTGGAAAAGCCTGTTAGGATGGTACAAAGACTGTGTCTAATTTATGAAAAATAAGGGAGGGTAATGCATGAGAGACAGAAATCGGCTGTTCTCTTTGTAAGTGAAAGGTCACGTTACCGAGCACGGCAGGGTGGATTTGTGAAAAACGAGCTCCTGTTTGCGAGGAATTAGAATGAGTCGCTGATTTTTTATTTTTTTCCTACTTGTGACCTTTAAAGATGCTGCTCGTAGATTGATAAGCAGGCTGATGCTTTTAGCAACTCGATCCACCATTTCCCTCTCGCAGAAGGACGATCTGTCAAACACCAGGGGTGTCACTGGCAGAAAACCTTCCTCTCCGTAGCCCCCTTGGGGGAAAGGAGGGATGTGACGGTGGGACCAGAGCTGACAAACAAGGAAAATTCAGCTCTGTCTCCAGTGAGTAAAGAGGTGAATCTCCTGCGGTCTGGAGCCTTTGGCTAAGGACTTTCCTTGCCTCCTTTTCTCTGACAATTCTACTTTCTCCTTTTCCCCTGTCCTTGCGAGGGTTGCAGTGCTCCTGCCTGATGGGGCAGTGGGGATGGCCTGGGGAGGTTGGCTTTGCCTTGTGAGCCAGGAGAGCTCCTTTCCCTCCCACGCTGCTGAGGAGGTGCATTTTGGGGCCAGAAAGCGGTAGTTTGGAGAGCCTGTGCCTCTTGGAGGTGGCATGTGGTGCCTGTGACACATCGGCACGTCTTACGTGGGTTGTGCTGGGTGAAAAAAATAAGGGCAGCAGAAGATGTGCTGAACTCAGAAAAATCCTTCTCTTTGCGGTGGACAGCAGTTCCATCTTTCCAGGTGTGCCAAAGCATCCCGGGGCTGCAGTGGAAGCTCCCTGTGCTGCCTGGCTCCATTGATGACACAGAGGGCTGGCTTTCTGAGCTTGGCAGTCTCGCTGAGAGGCTTCACTGTGTTTATTTGCTGTTCCTAGAGTGCTGCTGGCACTGAAGCGCTGCGGCTGTAGACACCCTGGGTATTGCAGTTCTGTAGCAGCAGCACTCTTCTGAGTTCTGCAGGGTGTATCACACAGTCAATGTTTAGCTGTCCTGGATGGTCAGGCAGGACCAGGATTCCTCCGTGGTGACAATTTGCTGCAGAGAAATCAGTGCTTTTCTGGTCATGTTGCCTCTTGTTGCCCTTGGTCATCCCTTCCAGTTCAGGCAGAAACTGGAAGTCGTGGCTTCAGTCCAACCCATGCTCTAAGTGCTCTCAGCCACGTGAGAGCTGTTAACGTGGATAATTCCACTGTGTCACTTGGTTGCCCGTTCCTGGGGAGTGTCAGTGCATGAGTAATTCTCTCGCTGCATTTCTGAGGCCGTTTCCTGACCTGTTTCTCTGTTCTGAGAAGGTTATTACTTGTCTCCGTGATGCCGAAGAGCTCACCGCCCAACCTGGTTTTCCTTGCTGTAACATGTGTTGGACTCCCGTGATGAAGAGCTGCCCCCATGACCTTGATCCCCACAAGGGAGGAGCCATCCACACTGCCCAAACTGTCCCAGGTTGGGGCCATCTGAGCACTACATTGGCAGGCAGCATCTCCGCCCCATTTTAAGATGCTCCAACTGCTCGTTCCCTGTGGACAGGAGGTTCCTTGTGGTTTCACTTGGGCAAAACTTAAGCACAAGTGCTGAATTCCTTTCCAGGTCCAGTGTGGGGTGTGAAAGGTGCTGCTGAAAGCCGAAGTGCTGGTTCCTTGCGAGGGGAGCTGGCCCAAAGCAGCGGTGACGGCGTCTCTGTTTTACAGTGTCCCTTTGTGAGTGCCGCCCTTACATAAGCACAATGCCGCGGCAGAGCGATGGAAATCTCGTCAGGCCAGCCAAGTTCCCTGGTTCGGAGCCAGACATCTGGGATTGGGGTTTTCATGGCATTCTTCAGTAGCATGAGGAGCCTCATAAAGCAGCTTCTCTGGGGTATTGTGCCGAGAGCAGCATTCCCAAGCAATTACAGCCGGGGCTGCAGCAGTAATGAGCCCTCGCTTTGGGAAGGGATGGGAAGACAAAAGGGAAACATTCAATGGAAGCTGTGAAGCCTTTGAACGTGAATAGCTGTGGGCTCGTTAATTGGGATCACCATTGGGAATGTCCCCTCCGGCTCTGGCGGTGTGACCAGGCTCCGGCCGGGGGGGAGCGGGGTGGCAGCAAGGGAAGAGGACTGAGAAGCTGCAGCTCTTTAGGACTTTGCCATTAATGATTTCTGATGATGAGGTCGAGGCGCAATTGAGCCTTTTTCAGACCAGAAAAGTGCTGCAAGTGGTTTTTCTCAGTTGAGCGAGGTCTTGTCGTAGCAAAACGATCACCCACCGCTTCAGAAGAAGGTTTTGCTTCCTTGGCCACCATCACCATCCTCATTAGCTGTGGAGTGACAGGAGACAGAGCAGCTGCTCTGGCCAAGCTTGATGTTCCTGAAGGTGCATGTCCCAGTGGGTCTTTGGGGAGCAGCAGTGGGATGGTGGGAGCTCGTGTCAGGTGCCGTGTCACATAGGTGGGTGGCCCATCCTCGTGGCTGAGGTCCCCTTCACCTGATTAGTGTGTGTCACCCAGCAGCTCTGCACCTTTCCAGGGAGCACTGGTTCTCAGGGTGAATATGGTAGGGCCTTGGGAGCTGCTCAGGCGTGGGTTCCAGTCCTGAAGCTCCAAAACCTTGTTTTGAGTCAATTGGGACCGACTGGGAAATCTGCAGCTCAGAGTGTTGCAGAGCTTTGCAGGCAGGTGGGGTGGTGGTTTCCAGATTCAGAGTCCCAGTCAGCAGTAATCCCCAGCACAGGTGCAGAGCTGATGTGAGCCTGTGGCCAGTGGGCTAGTCAGAAAACTCCAGATCAGGAAACAGGCTGACGTAGCTTTCATAAATGACCCGCCCCTGTTATGTACACACACCAGGATTTATTTACAAACCTGGGATGTGTACCAGAGTATTTCAAAGCTTCCCTATTCTGAATGTTTCCTTTAGAGCTTGGTAGGTTCCACGTAAGAAGGGAGGTTTGAGTAAGAATCCCCTTGGCTTCTGCAGTGAGTTGTTGCTGGGTCTGCTCAGAGATGGGCCGTTCATGTCTGTGTGGGTAACTTGCCTGTAGAGAACATTTTGCTGATGTTCACTTAGGAAACAGACCAAAAACCCCCAGAGCCACGTGAAATACTCAAAGTCCCTGGGATTTTGAGTAAGACAACAGGTATGGCGTGGATTGTGGTTCTGTCTGAGGTGTGGCACTGGTACAGTGCCTTCAAAGTTGTGCATCCCTGTGGCTGCAGGGCTCTGCCAGTTCGGAGTAAATTAACAAAAACTCACAATTTTCCAGGGAAAATAAGTGATGTGAGGTTCAGGGGATCAGTGTTCCCCATCCTGCATGCCAGTGCTCCCAAATGTCCCAATCAACAGCGCCAGGATGGACCCCTGGGCAGCCACACGTGTTTCCACTCTATAGTGTGGTTTGCAGCAGCCCCTGGTTGAGAGTGACAAGTTTAATTCCTTGTATTTCGTATGGAAAGGAAGAGTATGGCAGATGAATTTCCTTCTTTTCGGATTCCCTCCCCCCGGTTTGATTGCTCTATTGTTTCTTTGGGCACATTAAAATAGAATTTGACTGGAGTCATTATCCGCTGTCCCCGCACTGCCTTCGTGTAATCCGCTTGCAGAATCCTTCGCTTTGTGCAGCGGCGTTTGCTAATGAGCAGAATGTAATTCGGTTTTTGGGGAAATTATATGAAACAGCGTTCCCATAAAACCTTCAGATTCATGATGGCTTGTTTTTGTTCTCATAACCAGCCCAAACTCTAAAGCTGTTCATCACCCTGCACGAGCTGCGCACTGTCGCCTCAGGGTATCCAAAAAGAGGATTCAGCCCCACATGGAGAAGAGCCTGTTCTCCACAATCCATTTCCATGCACGCTGCTTAGATCCCTGTGTTCAGGGTGTGAGAGCAGGATGAGATCCTCCTGAACTAAGTACAGGCAGTAGGAAAAGGAAATTTTGCTGGTTGAAGTCACTTGCCTCGTTGTGGGTGTTGAGCGTACGATGTCTGTGTCAAAGCATTTTTCCACAAAACGGAGTGTTTTATCTCATCAGCTTAATATGTTCCATTCACAGGATGGTTATTCCAGGGTAATGATTCCAAGCTGCAGCCCAAGGTGAGGTGAGGGAGGGGTGCTGCTCGCAGGGAGGGTGCTGGAGCTCAGGTCTGGGCGAGTTGTTCGTGTAACTTTGGAGGTGGAACCCAGTGAGCCCCTGACAAGGATCCAGTGATTGATGACACCCACACTCTGGTGTGGCTCCTCTGTTGAACCTGCCTGCCTGCAAAAACCCTTCAGTAACTCATAGCCCTGGCAGCTTTAGCAAAAAAAATAATCCCCAGCCCAAAAACACCTTCCACACAGGCTCTGCCCAAGTGGCTCCGCAGTAAAAGCTCTTTTAACGTTTATAAACCACTTTTGAAAGCCAGACTGTCATTTCAGTGACTTGCTAGAAAAATACCTGCAAGGAATTGTCCTTCCTTTTGTAGCTCCAAAATGTGGTGCATCATCTGGTTTGGTGAGAGAGGAATTACTGGAAGGTTGGGGTTGCTGGGGTTTAAGGGGGTGTTCTGGACAGACCGTACTTTGTGTAGGTTTTATAAAATAGTTTTAAATGCAAGTGATTAAGGGAAGGATTTCTCTTGCTCTCGGGTGCAAATGCAGCTCCTGATTAAAAGTCAACTGCTGAAAACTTAAATTGTCACAACTGCACTGCTGAGTTATTTATTGTGGAACATTTCCATTGAAAATGAGCCTTGTTTTAAATATCCTACCCTTGATGTGCTGCGTGCGAGGGGACCAGGCTTATAGTTTGTGAAAACTTGGCAAAAACAAGCAGATCTCTTCAAACTGTTGGGGTTTGAGAAGAGAACTGTGAAGAATGTGTCTAATTGAAACTGTTCTTTCAAGAAATGCTAAGCAAATGTCTGGTAGATTTTCAGCTGCTGTTGGCAACATCTGTAAAAGGTCTCGAGTCTCCTGTGACATGGCAGCAGGAGGGTTGGAGCCTGCCTGGCTTTGATGGTTGGAGTGTATTTTTATTTGAAATACACTTGCTGTATTGATAAAATAGAAAGCAGGAAGGTTGTTTGTGTCCTCTGCTTCTTCTGAACGGCTGCTACACCTGGTTCCTCCTGCAGCAATGCTCAGTGCCAGCTTTGTGCTGGGTGACTGAACACCTTGTACTGGGGAGTCACTAACCCCACACTGCCCAGCTGCTCCCTTGTGGGCACGAGAGAGTGGTTTTGTCCAAAGCTGCAGCAAAAAAACATGGTTTATCAGATCCTTCCATGTGCCCAGGCTTGTGCTGGGGAGGACGGGGAAGAGCAGGAGTGAAGGGAGAGCTGGACCAGGGTTGAACAGCCGGCGTTGGGATATGAGTAGCCAGGGGGCAGTGACCCTTTAACCCAACATCTCTCCACACTGGGCTCCTCAGAGCATTCCAGAGAGCTTCTCTGCACTCTCTGGGTGACACTGAGAGGGTGCTGGCAGCTTGGCATGTCAAGAAACTTCGTCGCCGGTCATTGGGATCATCTAATCCTGGCTAAAAGCTGCAAACCTGCTGTGGAGCCAGGCAGGCCAGAGGCTGCAGGGGTTTGAGGTGGTTTGTAATCCCGGGCACATCGGGAAGGAGAGGCTTTATTTAATTCTAATAATGGCAGAGATAATGTTGGCTTTGTGATAGTCCGGGGCACAGCTGTTCCACAATATCCATGGCTGCACACGCTATGAATGGTTAGCAAGGTATCGAGCCCCCAGGATGTTTTCCTTGCTTTTCAGTGCCTGGATGGATTGCATTGGTTTATTGGAGGAGCACTGACTTTGTGCTTGCAGTAATTAATTCCCTTTTCCGGGCTGGGGGAAGGTTGGTTATAATTTCCTGCATTCTTTTATCATAAGGCCAAAGGAGAAGCTCAGAATAGCGAGCAGAGAGGAGCGCTGCATACATGCATTTTAAATTTAGTTTCAAGCAGTTAAGAAGATGGATTTTTGGTGGAGCGGCCTCTCTGTATTTGCAGTTTTCAAACAAGGTGACCCGGAGGATGGGTGCTGGATGTAGTGTCTGTTTCTGAAATCCCTGCCTGTACTGTTCACTAGCTCACCTGTAAATCCCTACCCCCGTATCCTTAAGGGCACTGCCATGGGCTGGAGGGCAGAAGTTTCCCTGCTGGTGGGTCTGATGCTGCAGGTGGGCAGGAGGTGAGTTGCTGGGAGGAATACAAGTGTGTACGGACCAAAATCCATTTGTCTCTGACCTTGGAAACCTGGCAGATGAGCAGCACAAAGCATGTCCTCCTGCTCTGCCCCGTGCCTGTGTGGACACATCCCTGTGTGGAATTACCAGTGAGGGCTTCCCTTGGGTGTGGGGGAACATAAGAGATGGAAAATACTTGCTTGAGAAACAGAAGGGCAAAAAAAAATGGGGGAAGAATGAGTTTCTTGCATGTTTTTTCACTGATTATGAGGGTTTTTCCCAAAGATGGAAAGCATTGTGTGGCTCTGTCGTGTCTCATACCACCTTTGCTTCATGTCCCCATCCTGTGTCCCTTTGGAATGGTTGTCTACAGGCAGGCAAGGTGGGCAAACGCATAAGCCAAGGGCTGGAGTAGGAATTGCTCGAGCTCTGGCCAAACCCTGACTGTGACACGTGGGTGTGATTTCCAGGGAGGGCTGTAGGCAGTTCCCCAGGTCTGCTCCGAGTGGTCACCAGCTGCCATCTGGGTCCCAGCAGCATCGTGGTAGCTTCGTGGTGGAAACAGCCTCGGGTTGCTCCGAAAGGGTCCAAGCGTGGGTGTTTGGGGCATCGCTGGGTGTCTGCTGCCCTTCCCTTCTCCCCAAAGCCCTGTGCTCCCGTTGCCTTGCCAACACGGTGGAAGGAGATGTGGGAGCAGAGAGCGGCTGCCTCTGCGGCAGAGCCGTAACGCCGGGGGCTCGGGGTGGCTGGGAAAGGAGGAGGAGACACTCACCACCCTAAAACCCCTCTGCTCTGATGGGGAGGGAGAATTAATATTCAACATTCACTCCTTGCCACTTCTGTGATTGTGCAACAGCATAATTTTTTAATGATGGGTAATGATGAAACATCAGTTTCAGGTCTGTTCTCTGCCTTGTGCCCAAAGCTGCAGCGTCAGGTGCTTGGAGCATTCCCAGGCAGCCGGGTGCCCAAATCCCTGTTGATGGAGCCGATACCTGCTGGTGTTTACCGTGTGGATATCAAGGAGGAGCAGTAAATTGAAAATTGCCTCTAATGGGCTCAGTTTGACTGTTTTAATGCTCCTCGGGAGAAAACAAGAAATGTTGAGATTTTAAAATAGAAGCAGCACAACGGTGCCTGGTGATGCGCGTTGCTGGCGTTTGCCTTCCTTTGCAGTTCGCGTCCCTTTGGTGGCAGCTCAAAGGCACCTCAGCTGAAAGCAGGACTGAAGTGCTGTTCCTATCAGCCCTCCCCACCTGCAGGAGCACCGTGGCACAGGGCTGTGGGGAGGGGTGTGAGTCTGCTGATGCTGTCCTCGTGGTGCTGTGAGGGGGATGCTGTCCCTGGGGAAGAGCAGGGGCACAATCCTGGCCCCACTAGAACATCCCTTGGCTTTGGCATTACTTCCCGCTCTTTGCTGGCAGGTGGGGATGTGTAGCTTGAGGGATTGCAAAGGCAGACGGTGCTGGAACAAACCAGGGTCCTCATGAGCAAGAGGAGAACGTATCGCTCCTGCAGACACTCCCTGAGCTCAGAAGAGCATCGTTCTGCCTCTCTCCACGTGGGTCAGGAGCGGTGCCATGGGGCTGCCAGTGGGACCCACTCAGGGCTCTGCCTGAGGTTGCTTGTCCTGCTCCTGCTCTCCGGGAGCCCCTCTCTGACCATCCGTGCGCAATGGGTACGCACCACCCGTCCTGCCGCGTACAGGAACGTGGCAGAAAATTAAGGTTTCGGCCAAAAAAATGAAAATACGGAATGGGAAGGCCCTTCCTGCTGCAGCTCTGCCTTGGAGCAGCTGCTTCAAAGGCAACAGTGGATTGGAAGTCACTCGCTGAAGCTGTCTCGTTCTTTCTCGAGGCAGTGTTTTGATAAATGTTGATGAGTTTCACTGTAAAACTAAATGACATTTATAGCACGATGTATACTTTACCCATTGCTTAATTATACCTAATGGTGTTGGATGGAAAAGGCATTTACCATTTTACTTTTGTTTAAAATGACAATCTAAACCTCAAGGCCTGTGGGGTTTTGTACAACGATGACGATTTAATTAAAAACTAAATACAATCTAATTTTAAAAGGCAATTGCAACTTTAAGAAATAAGTGATAAAATTTACAAAGAGCTTGCTGAGAGAGGCACACTGTGCTTGGTGTGCCTGCCTTGGGATGGGATGGGCATCCCACAGGGTTTGGGTGCAGATTTGAGGAAGGTCGGATGAAGACAACATCCAAAGTTGTTTTCTCTCTCATCATTACTCTCATCATTATCTCATTGTATTTTTTGGTCATGTCCCTTGTGATCATATTGCTGCACCTGCAGAGACAGCGAGAGGGATTGGGCTAACACAGTTTATAAACCCAAGGGTTTATTTTCGTGTGCAGAACACGGTTTCTCTTCCCTTCCTCCCAGCTCTGCCTTTGTCCTGGCAGCCAGCAAAGAGAACAGAGTCTCTATTGAAAACAAGGCGTGAGGAATGAGTGTGGATCAGGCAAGCTGCATCTTTAAAAATAAACACTGGAGCAGAGCTTTGTGCCTTCCACTCAGCTGGCAAAGCACTGACAGCAGGCAGGAATGTGTTCAGGAGCATCTGCCCTTTCTCTTCTTTTCATGGGTTTAGTCAAAGCAAATCCCTTAGATGAAGGAAAAAAAACAACAAACCAAAATGTATTTTATTTCCCCTATCCTGGACAAGCCACCAGGCGGAGGCTGAAGGGGGACGTGCAGGATCTGCAGTGAGGAGATTAATGTTTAAAGACATTAGTGCTGGTCCTATACTAACATTTATAAATCCGATGGGTGGCAGATTGAGGGCTGATTCCACATTTTTTCTTCCTCCTCTGTAAAATAATAAATATGGTAAAATAGCTCTCAGAGCTGCCTTTATCGCGGGGATGAATCAGGACAGTTGGTGTTGCAAGAGACTTAAAACTTACAAATATGTTGCCCTTTAGGCAAGCATTCATCATCGTGTCTGATCTGGGATCTAGACTAAAGGCTTCTGTTATACCTTTTTATCCTTCCTGGGAAGTAGAAATTGGAATGAGTCCTCACTTTGATTGTAATGCTGCTGCTGAGGTTTTTTTTCCCCTGTTTTATGGGGCAGTATCTGTTGATGATGGGGGTCTGTTGGTTCTCTGACAAAAGCTATTGTCTGTGGTCAAAGAAAAAAGAAAAGGGGTGATGAGGAGGAATATTTAAAAGAAGAAAGGGAAGGAAGAGACCCCCTGAAGACAGTGCCCTTTCCTTATGGCACAGGTGATGGTTTGACAGTGAAGTGACTGTGGGCACAATGGGACTGAAATCCAGGATCATGACATTCACATCCACGGTCCTGCCCAGAGAGATGGAGAGTGGGCAGATAATGCCTGTGAGCAAAGCCACTCCAGAGGCTGGGATTTCATGGGAAGCAAGATCAGCTTTCCTCCTCTGATGGCAAACTGGGAATTAACTTCAAAGGGTAAAATAGAAACTCAGCTTAGCCCATGGAGGAGGACTCGTCCTCGTGCATTCAGGTCGGTGGGCCAGTAGTGGATGGGTCACTCCAATGTCTGAGCTCTTGGTCATTCCAGCTGGTGAAATGTTTTGCCTCCTGGTTTTATGTAACAGTAAACTTTTGGGATAACAATTGTGCAGGTGTTTCATGGAAGGCTCACAGAGTCACGCCTGTATGTAACACATCAAGGATAGCAGTGGGATTTAAGGCTGTCTGTGTGCTGAGCCAAAGGATGGGAATAAGCCAGGATACCCCAAGGAAATACTGTATTCCAGTGTATTACTTGTTGTTCCCTTGTGCTTCAGGACATTTTCTACAGGTTTGCACGTTTGTTATTAATTTTGTCATTTACTCCTTGCTTATTGCAGTGGTGAACTAAAGATTTCAGAGTTAAATATGCAGGCGGTGAAGGGAGGTCCTTTCTTGTAGGGAAGAGACTGGGCTGATGTTGATCAGAATTCATCGTGGGTGCTTTATGGAAATACAGATTTCTTGGGTTTAAAAGAGATTATTAAGCTGCACGTTGTGACAGATGCTACTGACAGTAAAAAATAAAAAGGATGTGAAGAAATCTGCAAGAAAAATGGGTTACAGGTATGGGTATAAGACATATCTGCTCATTAGAGTAAAATGAAACCCATCATCTGACTTGAAACAGGACTCTGTCTTATTGGAAACCCTGTTGCTCTGACTAATGGGAATTCTGGGGGTGCACCTGGAGCAGGTGCTGTCAGATCCAAGAATTGAGTGTGTACCAAAGCAGATGTTAGTAGCAATGGCATTATCCCAGAATGCTTGGAGGTGACAGAGACCCCTTGGAGGTGACAGAGAGTGTCTGGGTGTGAAGGCTTGGGGTGGTGGGGTCCCTGGAAGGGCTCCACACTGGTGATGGTCTGCAGATGATGCTGTGGGGCAATCCCCCCTCCCTGTCCCTGACACCTGTGGTGAAGGGGAAGGTGGACAGGGAGCAGATGGGCAGCTCCCTCCCCGGGTCCCTGTGCCAGCTCAGGGTGTGAGCAGTGCCATGCTCAGTGCGAGACAGGTGGCTGCTGCCGGCCACTGCAGGGCAAAACCAGAGGTGACAATGATGGTGACAAACCTGCAAACGTGTAAATTCTCTCCTCCCGTGCTCAGGTTTTGGCAGGGGCTGCTGCAGCTTTACCCATGTGGCAGAGACAGAAAGGAGTGTGAGGCAGCAGGTGCTGTTAAACAACGTTGTTCTGGTCAGGGAAATGCACCGAACATGCTCATTGATGTTGAAAACCAAATATTTCATCAGTGCTCCCTCCTCTTACCTGCAGCCACCTGCTGTACAACAGGGTTCAGCTCCCCACGGAGCAAGTTATGGCAGGGAGAGGAAATTCCACCTGTGTTGGAAACTCAGGATTAATCAAGGTCTCCTTCCCCGATTCTGGGCTGTGGGTGTCCTTGGTAGCGATGTAGCTGGAAGATAAAACGCAGATAAAGAATTCTGTATTAGGGTGCCATTAATAATAAATGTGTGTTGATCCTAACTGAGTGTTATTTAAACACACTGAATGGAGGCAGCAGCCTGCTGGGACCGTCTCATGCTGTCAAACCTTCTCCCTTGCTGATGCTGCTTCTGAGCAGCGGTAGGGGCATGGCAATGGTGGATTTTAGGTGGTGTCCTTGACAGGTGATGCCTGCTAGTGACAGATGAGCATCAGGAGGAACATGAGGTAAAGGTCCCTGACTGTATTTCTACTGAGACCGTGCACAGCTTTGCCCTTTCCTGCCCTTTTGGTCTCTCCTCTGCACTCTTACTCGCTTCTGCCCCTCAGTGTTCCCTGACAGCCCACTCAGAGCCCACAGCACCCATGGAGGGCATCCTCAGCAGCCTCCCCTTCTCAGATCCTCCCACAAAAACATCTTCTGTCTCCCCGGTGTGCTGCAGCCAAGGAGCTTCTCATGCAGTGTCCTTGGGGGGACACTCAGATAAACCTCTGACCTTATGTGGGAGCAGGAGAGTCTTTAGTAAGTGACCTTTTACTGTCTTGGCAATGCACCGTCAACTTCCAGAACCAAAGCAAGAGATCAGTGGCTTCTTTCTTAAAGGTCTTCTGGAAAGCTGCTGAAACTGAGCATCCCTCCGTAGGTAGAAAGAGAGATAAACAAAATAAAAAGCTGCTGTAGCAACATCTTTTATTTAAGAACTGTCCGGTGGGTTAAGAAATGAGCTCTGAATGTGTCACACAGCTTTCTACTCTGGCCATGTCAGCAAGACGTGTTGTTGTGCTTGCAGACAACAGAACCTCCGCTGTGGTGAGTGTGGCTCATAGGATTCTTCCTCCAAATGGTTCAACCCCATTAGCTTGAAATACAATCGTGTCCCGAAAGACGGAATTTCTGGCAGTTGCTATATTGGAAATCTAAGATAAAAATCTGAGATGTGCAGAGCACCAGACTTCTGCTTTCGTGCTGAATTCTTCCTCACTGGGCTCCTGGTGCAGCGTTTGCCATGTCCCCTCTGGTCAGTGACAGAGCAGATGGATATTGATCCTCAGTGTCCCCCGACAGTAACCTTTTAAGGGACAGGCGATGTATGGCGGGGGAGTTTGATCTATCAATATCTGGGTAATAGAAAGACAAGGGTGACATCTAATCCCAGAACAGGTGACGGATCATAAATCCGCACAGATGCAGCGACTGGCAACAACAGGAGTGTAAAGGGGGTTGAAGGAACAACTTCAGGCTCAAAACCCTTTGCCCAGAGGTGCAGAGGCTTTCATGGCAGAAAAAAGGATTTTGTTCCTAAGATCCAAAGAAATACTTTAATTCGGTCATAACACAGGATTTCAGTCCCTGTACTGTTTTGGTTTCAAACCAGTTGAAAGAATTCCCCAATGCCATTACATCATGCAGATATTCACTATGTTTAAAGTCAGTGCAGCCTCCAGTGTAATTTCAGAGCTATTGTCATCTTTTATTCTTACTCTTTAAGCCAGAAAAGCCATAAAGGTGGCAACGGCATTTCTTTCCCCCACAAATTTAATATCTGTGCACAACTCGCCTGAATTTGCAGTATATTTCTCTGAAGTGGCTGTTTCATAGCGTAAACTCGCTCCCCACAATAAGTAATTTTTAGCACCATCTTGCACATTCCCTCTGAATGTGGAGAGTAATTCAGCGGGGAAGTGTGACTGCGAGCGGGGAGAGGAGCCGGGTGCGGTGCCGCGGAAAGGTGCCGAAAGCGCTCGCTCGCGAAAATATGTGCTGAGAAGGAGGGGAAATAGGTCCCTGTGATCGCTGGGGCTGAGCACAGCCTGTGCCAAGGAGATGAGGGCCTGGCGCTGAGGATGCCGAGCAGCAGGAGTGGTTCTTGTTCCTGCAGACAACGCTGGGGAGACTCAGCGAAATGAGCGGCGGCTATTGAGCACCGAGGGGTCCACCTGGATGTCGTGGTTGCTTGTCCTTAAACATGTACAAGGTTGTTTGCCCTCCGTTTGGTGGTGAAGGCTGTAGGAAAAGCCACCCAGCCATGTGTGGAACGGGTGAAGTGTCTTCCACTGCCCCTGCTTGTGGGCACATGTGGCAAGGCCAGTGTCTGTCTTGGCTCTGCTGATGCCTTTGATGCCTTCCAGGTTGCCAGGGGGTCGTGCCTTCACTGGCAGTGCACTTCCCTGGCCATCAGCTGTACCTGTGTGTTTACAGATCCACGACAGGAATGTTTTGGGAATAGTTCCTGTGAATGCTAATTCCTCCCACCCCTCCATTTCCCCCCCCCAAAATGGGAACTGGTGCTCTGAGCATCACCAGGTGATCCCAAACCTGGCATCAGTGGAGTCGTCCAGCAGCAGTGCCCTTCCTCAAAGCAGCTGTCTTAGACCTGGTGCAGCAATTAAGCAATGATAACATGCTTAAGATTCGAAAGTAAAAATGTGAGTACCGGGTGAGCACTACCATTTCAATTTGCTGTAGTCACTGCCTCAGAGAGAGACGTGGAGCTGCCAGATCCCCTTCCCTTCGTGTCAATGAGCAGCCTGTGCCCAGTTTGGCTCAGCTGCACCTTGCTGGATGGAACCTGTTGCACTTGGTGCTCAGCACACAGGGATTTTCATGGCCAAAACTCCCCAGCTGTGTATTGCAGCTGAAAGACCTGAACAGAATAAACTCAAAAATGAGATTTTTCTAGAATTCTTTTTGTTTGCCACCATTGCTTTTCTTTAAGAGCTTTTTGCTTGGAAATTGGAATTGCTGAGTCTGTTTCTGGCTCTGGAGAAGATGCTAAAGAGGGAATAAGAGCTACTCGAATACGGGGAAAAATCTCAGAGAGGCTTAACTCAGGGTCACAAAGCTGGTAATTACATCTTATTAGAATTGCTGTTTCAAAAGGTTAGTTGTGAATCTTAATGGAAAACAAAATTTTCTTCTGAGGGTGTGTGTCACACTGACAGAAGAATTGCTCAGAGGTGCCACATCTGGCTCCAGGTTCTGTGGCCTTGGGGGGTTTCCCTTCGGGACTGTCATGGGTGGAAGGAGCCTCTTCTCCTGCCTTCCCTTATGCAAGTGGATGAGAACGTCCCTGTCTTGGTGTGCTTCAAACACACATCAAGGAAGACAGGCTGGCTTTAGTGTGGGTTGTAAGCATTGTTATCCACCCTGATCCGTGTCCTGCGGGCGCAGGACCCTCCAGCTGCAGCACTGCCCATGTGCCACAGCAAATACACATGTATTTTGTAGGCAGCCCAGTCCCAAATTGTTGCCATTCTCTCCCTTGTGAAAAGATACCACGAAATTAACTCCATCAAAAGAGATTGCCTTTTCTTGCCAGCACAATCAGTGTGGATTGTCCGTTCTTCTCCAAAGTTCAAGTGTGACGACTGCAGCTTTTTAAAACAGTCTCTCAAGACTTGGAGCCTGGGTGGGGGGAGCTCCAGCAGCTTCTTCCAGCACTGCCTTGGCAGTTCTTCTCTCCCTCCTAGAAGCAAATCTGCAGAGTAATTAAATGGCAGTTTGGTTTCCTCCTTTTCCCTGTATCTGATCACAGCCAAGAGTCTCTTTAGTTTCTGTGCTCTTTCCGAAAAGCTGGTTGTGCTGTTTGTGTTAAAGGGAAGAGATGAAGCTCTCCGTGATGAATGAGAGAGCAGAGGATCTGGTCAGCAAAGAGAAGGAACATGAAGGAGACAAAGCTTCTGGGGGAGGTGGATGCTCGGTGTTTATAAACCTGCTTGTCTCAGCTCTGGCTGGTTCTTTAACCACCACATTCCTTCTAGGTACCCGAAGCTGATAGATGAGTGTTGACATTCAAATTGTGTTAATTCTGGGGATGGAGCATCGTGTCACTTTTTCCCTCGAGCACGTGAACAGAGAGTTTGTGTATCTGCGTGAGCTGTTTCTTCTGACTCAATTTATTAAGAGGGATTTTGTTTGGGTTTACGGGCTTACATAGTTCGGGTGTAATGAAAACTCCTCTTCCTTGGAAAGTGTTTGTGTCGGGATCCTGCAGACTGAACCAGCAGTGCCGCTGCTCACGCTGGGATACCTGTGGCTCAGGCTTGGTTAGAAATTCCATAGAAATTGAAGAATCATGCTCCCCAGCACGTATTTTTAATCTTTCCCTCTTCTGTCCCTGGTGCTTCCCTCTAGCCCGGTGTGCTACAAGCGGAGAAAGAATTGATTTTAAATGTGACCGCTGCATATGAGCCAAGGTCCCTGGGCTGTGTCCAGCTGAGGGGAACTTTTGAAACACAATTTACTCAGCTATGTCTGTCTGCAGCCTTAAGAGAAGAGACTGCAGTGGTCTAAGGCAGGAAGACAAGTGCAGAAATTAATTGTACAGGTTGCAGCCAAAGCATCTCTCAAGCTCCCCCGCCTCAGTCCCCCTTCCAGTAAGCATAAAACACGGTGTCGTCTTTCACCTTGCACAGGGAGATTCAGTAAACGAGGCCAGAGAGTAGCTTTGGGTGATGAAGCACACGCTGCATTTTCCCTCCCCGTTGCACTGCACGCACCCATTTCAGCTGCTTCCCTTGCTCCTTAGCACTGGATGGGTATGCTGAGGCAGCTCACCCTGGAGCCCCACCTTGGGGGTTCTTCCTTCCTATTCCTGTTCCCCTCCCTCCAGAGCAATGCCTTGTACTCCAGGTCGAGATGATCAAGACTCCAGTCTGGCTCTGGAGTCTGTCCAGCCTGGAGTCTCTCTGTCCAGGCATCACGTGGTGGGGTGGGGATTTGTCCTTCGTGTTGGAGCCCCAACAGGGAGCTTTGGTCTCATGCATGGACCCTGCATGGGGGCTTTCGTGGTCCCCTCACGTGTAATAGATGAAAATCTGTCTCATGTAATTCTCTTGGGGTTTGTCCTGTTGTATCTGCTCGTGTTCTGCCCCCTCCAAGCATTGCCAGGGCATTTAAGATTGGTTCTCAACAGTAGCTTTCCTTTGCTTCTCTCAGCTTCTGAGATTCCATGTTGGGTTCATAAACTTTGTCTCCCCTCCCCAGTTTGTCCTTTTCTGTTCCAAAATATTGTCATGCTCTAAGTGTGTCTACTTTAGTGCTCCTCAAAATACTTATGTACCGACAGTAAATATTTACTGAGAAACTTCCCAAGGTGTTGACAAGAGGATGGGTCTAAAGAGTTCTCGCTTTGCCTTGCATTTTTATTTAATTTAGAGTTTGTAATTGATGCTGCTCATGGAAATAACCTTCCTGCCTCGGTAAGCAGGAGCAGATGGGAATACAGATACCCCAAAATCCGGAGGGGTTTGCGCCGGTGCCTGTGGTGAGGCACGTTCAGGTCAGCAGAGCAGACAACAGCGGATTAGACACCCTTTGATTCAGAATAAATAGGCAAAGCCTGTGAGGCTGTGACTGCTGCAGGCTGTGGAGGGGCTCAGCGTGTCCTTACGTGCACCCTGCCTGTCATTAACCCGGATAAATGCCTTGTTCAGAGGGATCTGATGCCAGCCCCGACCGAGGTGCTGGACTCTGCAGCCATCCATCGGCAGGTTTAATGCAGCAGCATCCTGGCCTGAAAAGCTTCAGTGGCTTGAACTTCAAATAATTTATTTCTAAATTACTTCTACTGTAATTCTTATTAATTCAAATAGTCTTCTAAGCTGATGTAAAATTCAGTAAACGCAAGGAGCAGTTTAATGAATTGAAAATAGGATTGAGTCTTTTAAAGTAAATGTAAAAAAATATGCTGGCAATAATTGCTTAGATGGAAATCGAATCTTAATAGCTTTGTTAATGATTTGTAGGGAATATTGCGTTTATGAGAACATATCAAGCTGATCCTTGTGCAAGAACCTTGTTTTGAATGAGTTTGATAAAATTATTCCCCAGAAGCAGTTAGTAGTGTTTAATATTTTTGCTTGAACCACTTTTGAGGTGTTTGATTTTGTTGATGCCACAGCCTGGCTGTGGCTGTGTAGGATGGGCTCTGCACCACTCCAGCACCTCCATGGTGAGATGTGGCACAGGTCGTGGTAGGGCTCTGCTGTGATGGCCCTTGGGGTTTGATAACCTACCCCCATGTGCAGAATAGAATCATTTAAGTTGGAAAAGCCCTCTGAGATCATCAAGTCCAACCATTAACCCAAGACTGCCAAGGCCATCACTTAGGCAGGGTTCAAGAGCGCTGTGTTAAGGGTGTGACTTGATGCTCATCTTCTCTGAGGGCTTTGAGCAGGACCAGCTTCATCCTGATGCACAGAACGCGGAACAGGAGCCAGGCAGATGTACAGAGCGGGCTCCTTGCCCCTCTTACACAGGGAGCCTGTGCTCCAGTGTAGGTGTTACTGTTTGATAACAACTTGTCTTGTTGATCTTCAAAGTTCATCAATCTGAAGAAACAAAATTTATACTGAGAGGGCAGAAAAATGTACCCAGACTTCAGCTCGGTGTCTGATGGTTTGTCAGTCTCTCTTTCCAAACAATGCATCTTTTTGTCTAGCATAAATTTACAAGGGATGTCACATAATAAATTCAAGTCAGAAAGAGTGGAACAAAAATGGAGAAGAGCGCGGGATGAGAGAAAAACTGGGGTGTAAATACCATCCCCAGATTTACTGTGTGCAAACTTGATTCAGATCCTGGCTTTCTCCTGGCTAAGGTGTGAGCTGGGCTGTCTCCCTGCCACTCTCTGTGCACAGCAGAGGATGCTCCTGACCAGCAGCCCGTGGCCAGGTGCCCACGTACCTGCGCTTCCTTTAGTAAATTGGCAATCAAAGTCTCAGAATTTCTGCCACTTTGATTCCTCATAGTTATGGAAAAATTGAAATGCAGAGTGCTTTTCCCAGTCCCATCCCCTGTGTTCTTTAGTGTTTGAGGCGAATGTCTCGGCGTGCGGGTGATGCGATGATTCAATTCATTAGGAGGAGAGGTTTCAGGGTGATGACCTGTAAATGATTACAAGGCTCCCACAGCATAATTGCATGGGATCCTTATTTTTCCCTGCCTCTGGACATTAATAGCACCTACTGATTACACAGAGTGAGTAACGACTGATTCCCTGAAGTCTGTCTGCTCCAGTCAGAGGATAAGTGCTTCTTAGAGCGAGTTGTTCTTTCAAGGGAATTTAACAAAATTCATCTGTTGAGAGAGGAAGCGAATTTTTGGCGTTTCCATGCCTGGCAATAGTCCTTGTTCCACTATTCCCATCACAGAGCCCCCTTTGCTCCTCTGTAATTTAGTGATGGCCAGCTGGCTGGTGAACCCAGAGCCGAGGTCTTGCTGGCCAGTGTTCCTCCGTAGGTCACAGTGGAGGTTTTCATTCCCAAATGAAACTCACTGGTGTTGTTTCTGACCTTGAGTTCCACCTTTGCTCTGTCCTGCAGGTGATGGCCAGAACTTGGTGACAGAGGATGTGACAGTGGTGGAGGGGGACGTTGCCACCATCAGCTGCCGTGTCAAGAACAGCGATGACTCGGTGATCCAGCTCCTGAACCCCAACAGGCAGACCATCTATTTCAGAGATTTCAGGCGTAAGTTTATTGTTCCTCGTTAGATTACAACTTCTCCTGCACCTCCCTTCCGCTCAGGAGACGGCATTTGCAGAGATCTCTCGTGTTAATGTATTTCTGGGTTCTTGCAGTTCAGGTGGTTCTGTGGAGGGAGGTGAGACAGAGAATCATAATCTCTCTCCTTAATGGAAACCTTCATGGTCCCCTTTAAAAGTCAGAGCGTCTTACTTTGCAATAAGAATTGATTGTTGTAATTCAGGGTGAATTGCAATTGAGTGCCAAATATTTAGCTGACACAAACAGATTGAATAGGGCAACGCCGAGGCAGCACAGTGTTCTCAGAGGTAATCACTCCATTCCAAAGACTGAAAATTTCAGGACAATCTGTGCTGTTTTGTACCTGAACCAAACTCTCACATCGCTTGCATATCCAGTGAATAAGTCTGGCTTGGTGTCCAGCGGTGAATACCACAGTGGCTGCAGTGGGACAAGTTTAGATGTTCTGTGTTAATGTCCCTGTGGGTCTGGGACATGGCTGTGTGCTGTTCCCAGCATTTCCCTGCACATCCCTAAACCACCCCATAATAAAACCATGTCCAAGGATTTGCTCGTGGTGATTATTTGAAATTATCTGCGAACAAAAAGATAGGTCTGACTTCAAGGTAAGAAGCAGGATGGAAGCTGGGTGGGGTGCTTGCCTCAATGTGCTGCTGTCTGTAGGGACCTTTGGGGGTTGTGGTGTGGAGGAAAAGGGATGTTGCATCTCTGTGGAGTGACCAAGGCTGTGCTTGCCCTGCAGCGCTGAAGGACAGCAGGTTCCAGCTGGTGAACTTCTCCAACAGCGAGCTCCGAGTGTCCCTGACAAACGTCTCCATCTCTGATGAAGGAAGGTACTTCTGCCAGCTCTACACCGATCCCCCCCAGGAAATATACACCACGATTACGGTGCTCGGTAAGGATCTCATCAGTGCTCGTGGGGAGCTTTGTAGTCCCTGGGCACACAGGGCCAGTGGGATGGGGCTCTGTGTGGTGTTGGGAGAGCTCCAGCCACCCGGAGAGGGATCTGAAGCGAGGATGTGAACACTGAGTGCTGACAGCTGGCCACGTGCAGCCACAGCACCAACGTGCTGCCACTGACAGCAGCTCCACTATTAGAGAAGTCCGTGCCGATTAGCAGTGCCTTTTAAGGCTCTATTAACGGGAGAACCTGAATCAGGGAGGGTGACTAAATGTAAGATCTCACTCGCTGATTAGTTTAAATCTTCCTTCTTTTGCTTAATGAGATTTGGGTCTTAGGTTTTTATACGTTGTTAAGTAATGTTTATAAGCAGTTTTACTCCAGCTATTACGGTTATCAACACCTTCAAAGTTTCTGTGTGTTTTCCAGCGCTCACAGGCATGGGAAGCTCTTCCAGCTCCTCTCTCTAATCGTACACAGGGAAAAACAGTTTGTTGGATTTCATTTCACTGCTGGCACCCTAGAAAAGTGTTTGAAATCAAAGTACTCACTTCATTCACCTGTAAGCCAGCACTGTGTGTCTTTCAAGTGGGAGACATAATGCAGGTTTTTGTTGGTTGTTTTTTTTAAAAAACATGAATTGTGCTTCAGAATTGAGGGAAAAGTCTGTTTTCTTGCCTTGTATTTCAGTTGTTTTTGAGAAGGCTTTGTGGCATGGCCAGTGTGTGCTGCCTTTCCCCCACATCCGTAAAGCAGGTGATTTCTTGTCATCTTCATCATGTCCTCGGGTCAAACCTCAGCTCAGGAAGCAGGCAAGGATGAGGGAGGTTTATTATTAGAAGATGAACAAGGGAACGGTTTGCCTTAGCAGTTGTATGGAGGGATTGGGAGCCATGACACCAAGGATAGCACGTCTTCCCTGTCTTCCCTATTACTGACTCCCTAATTAGGGAACGAAATGAGCCAGGGCGGAGGAGTGGTTCTCCTGGTCCCCACAGGAGCATGTTCCCTGCCACAGATCTCGTGCTCATCACCCAGACTTCGGTCACCCAGGTCTGAGGCTCTTTCAAAGAGTGATTTTGCTCGTCTGCTTCCACTGCTGCCAGCTCGGGAGCGCAGAGAGAGGTGTCGAGGCATCCCCCTGGCAGTCGGTGTTCGGAAGGAGCTGCGCGTTTGCTTCAGTGCTTTCATGTCTTCTGTGACACGATATGTAGATTTATTCTTGCCTAATTGGAACATGTGAAAGTCTCAAATATGTAGCCTGTTCTGTTCTTTTTAGAGAAAAGCCACAAGTGACTAATTAGTCCATTTGATCATCTGGATGGTATTTATACATATTTGTTCTTCATTAGCTCAAAGACCTGTGAGTCACATCTGAACTATGCAGTTGCTTAATCACATTGATCCGAGCAAAGTTGAGTTTCCTTTGGAAGTTCTGGGGTTTTCTGAAGCCGTGACTCTGCCATACAAACTCTCGCTGTTCACTTTTTCCTGGGTTTTGCCTTGCTTCTGGTGCTTCCATGGGGAAGACATTCCTCGTTGCCACGTTGTAATTTTTGAGCTCATTTGTCCCATTTCTGGGCTGTGCTGCAGTGGTTGTTACCCCCTGAAGTTGCAGCTTGTTTCTTGATATTACTAGATGGTTTTTCATTGAGTACAGTGCTGCAGCTTTGTATTTTGGGAGAGTCTTGGTCTAGAGCAGGTGGGTGCTTGGGGACAGCAGCAGATCTCCATCCCATAGGACTTGTCATTGGATGTGGTGCCTTGGCTGGCGCAGAGCTGGCTCCCTCCTCTCACTGGGGTGGTTTTGGGGTGGTTTGTGGGAGGCAGTGGTGTTCCCAAGGTGATAGCATTCCACTCCAGGCTTGTGCTCAGTGGCTTTTCGAGCATCCTAAATGAGGTTGATGTTTGCTGGCCTGCTTCCACGCTCACGGCTGAGCCTTGGAGCTGAACAGCAGGAGAGAAAAATTGCTGTGGAGGTTAGAGGCTTGGTAAGTAATGCACTGCCAAGTGTCAGCTTTTGTGTTTCCTCTCCTTGTCAGAGAAGTCAGGAAATGTGCACGGAGTCAAGCTGGATTTTTAAATAGCAGCACACACCCGAGTAGCACAGGAGGCTGTGGCTCTCCCTGGAACAGTGCCTGCCTGGGAGAGGGAACAGAAAGTTGCAACCCTGATAAGCAATAATTTTTGAGACTGCGGTGATTATTTGGTGGAGAGAGTGAAAGTGCTCACTCCAATTACTTCCAGACCACCTATCAAAGGGTTTGATTGATTGAAAGATCAAATAAATGCTGTTTGCTCATTTCCTTCAGTAGATTTTACAGGTTTTCCTCGAGGTTTTGTCTTGTGTTAGAGATCAAAAGATGTTTTTCTCATCCGGCATGTGTTGTGTTGTGTTTTCCATTCTAGTCCCACCACGCAATTTGGTAATTGATATCCAGAAAGAAACCGCCGTGGAGGGAGAAGAGATCGAGCTGAACTGCACTGCCATGGCCAGCAGACCAGCCACCACCATCAGATGGTTCAAAGGCAACAAGGAGCTAACCGGTAGATGTGTCCTCTCAGTCACTTGCTTTGTTCAGAGAGCTGAAGTGATTTATGTAACGCGGGGTGTTTGTTCTCTGCTGCCAGTTTAAGGGGAAAAAAAAGGAAAAAGTAGAGCGAGCTGCTTTGAGCGCCAGCTGAGGAACAAAGCACTGTGTGGGCAGACAGATTATTCCCTAATGCAGGGGGCTGAACTCCATTTGGTCCTCTGCCTACCTGCCAGCTTCGAGTGCTGGGTTCTGGAGTCCTGCTGTAACTGCAGGTGACCTTGAGGAGCCCAGAGCTGTGCACTGAATTCATTTCTGTGTGGCTTGTGTAGCTCTGTGCCCTGTTTTAGGTACGAGAGGGATGGTCTGTGCTTTGGGCTGCAAGGATTTACAATTCACCTTCACGTCTAGCTCCCCTGTTTATAGAGCGTTTTCCCTGTGTTCAGTTGAATATTCATCTAAGATGGGTTTCTCCGACTCCCTGAAGTCTGGTTGCTCCTGGTAGTTGCACATTCAAGTCACTGACTCTGATTGCATGTGACACGCTGTTAGTTTAAGTCTGCATGTAGATGTGAGCTTGGTTGACAACACCTTTGTGCTTTACACAGTCTGAGACACTGACGGGCTTTCCACCAAAGTCCAGACTCATTACTTCAAGCCCACCCTCCTGCAAGGGCAGGATAGAATCCTCTCTTTAGGCCCAACACTTCTGAGCATCCAAACAGGCCACTTGCTGGGAGGATGCTGATACAGGTGGGATGCAAACCTGCTGCCACATGAAGTGGTGCCCTGCTGAGTCCCAGCACTATGATGTGCAGGGCGTTAATGATCCCGTTCTGGTTCCCTTCCCCATCCTGGTGGGCAGCAAGGCAAAGTGTTTGTGCCTTTGTGCTTGGCCTGTCCAGCTTCTTGATTAAGTTTTTTCATGTTGGCAGTCGAATCCCAGCTGTCTGTTCTCTGGGCAGAGTGCTGAGCTTTGTGCAATCCCAGCTCACCCTGCTGAGTCTTCAGATATCTTTTTTTAACAGAATTAGGGAGACTGAAACACTTGGCTGTGTGTTATGAATCACAGGAAGTGTGGCTTTGCCCATGGGAAAGCCTTTCCTCCAAATATCAGGGGGTGTTTGTGTCTGTCCCCTGTTTCACTCTCATATGTTATACAGAAATATTTGGTGTCTGGAAGAGCTCTGCTACAGAAGTAACTCTTAGCATTTTGCCTGTGAATTCTTAAATAAAGAGGCACAGATCAGAGCACTGAAACCGGAGCAGAGCTGTGCTGTCAGCAGCTGCTTGCTGAGTTCCTGGAGAAATCCTTTTTCTCCTGTCTTGTCTTGTCTTGTCTTCCTCCTCATTTTCCATGCAGTGCATCATGGCATCCCTCGGGCAGCCGGTCCAGAGCCAGGCTGCCCTCCCACCACCACTGCCATTCCCTCCCTCTGACACAGCACTGCCCAGTGCTCCCACCTGTCGATACTACTTTTAATTAATTTAACCTGTTTAATCACTTTTGTAGCTAATTGTTGATTCAGGAGTGAGAGGGGGTGGGATTTGTAGCTCATTGATGTAAGAGTGTGGGGATTTAGGGATGGTGTGAGGGGATTGTTAATCACGTGGACTTTAATTGGCCAGAACTTTGTGGAGAGCAGGATGGGACGGGTGTCCAAAGGGAACGTGGACAGGAGGGAGTTGGCCTGGCTGCAGCAGGTGCTCCATCTTGTCATCACTCTGCTCTCTCTGTCCCCTCCTCCAGGCAAGTCAGAGGTGGAGCAGTGGTCTGACATGTACACGGTGACCAGCCAGCTCCTGCTGAAGGTGGGGCGGGAGGACGATGGGGTCCCTGTCATCTGCCTGGTGGATCACCCTGCGGTCAAAGACTTGCAGACACAGCGCTACCTGGAAGTCATGTGTGAGTAGCAGAGCCTTTAATTCCCTTAATGTATAAAATTGCCCACTTGGGAGCTCAGGAATCATTCACCACATGGTAAAATTCCAGCGTCCATGAGGATGATGCCATGTTATTTAGAAACAGAAATCAAAATGTTGGGTACCATTTCTTGGGTGAAGCCACAACTTTCCCAGCCCTCTGCAATACCATAAATACCTTCGTTCTCTGAAGAAATAACTCTCTGCACATAGAATTTGTATCAAAGGTTCCTGGCTGTGCTTTGTAATTGTCAGAACAGATTAAATCTGAGTATTTTTCTTCTAGCAACCTACTTATCTCTTTGAAAAGTGCTTCTCTACTTCCACTTCAAAGTGACTGGCCACTGTGGTGAGTTTACTGGCAAAAACTGGGTTCTGTGCAAAAGAAACTCAGTGTTGTGCACTCTGTACGTACAGCGCTGACTGGTTTTGTACATCAGAACGACTGGAATTCTGTGGAATCTGTAGCAGCAGCACTGACTGAAGCCAGCCTGTGCTGCTTCCTAGTTCAATGTTAATAATGCATCTCCCTTTCCTTAGGAGCTGCTCCACTGTGACAGTAACAGGGTTTGTGAGCAGGTAACCTGGAAACACCTGTGGTCCCAAATACAGCATTACTGAATTTTCAGCTATTGGAAATGTCAGAGCTGTGCACACATGCCCATCTGCTCCAAAGCAGCTCCCCAAAAGCAAAGTGGGGTGGTCCCTGCAGCAAGGGCAGGTGCTCGGAACAGCGGGGGCTGAGATGATTCAAAGTCCTTGTTTTTGTAGGTTCCCTTCAATTACCACACACTGAAAGGACAAGAGGAAGTTTTGTATTAATTTATTTCATCTGCTTCATTATGTAGTTTCATTATGAACATCTTGGTTACAATTCTTCTATCTCCGAAACTTGCGGGAAGTAATGTTCCTGTAATGAGGAAAACAGGAATGATCAGATACTGCCTAAATTGGCAGATACGAGATTTCTTGTGACTGTGCTAATGTGTAATTCATTTATGCAAACTTAATGTCCATTAACATTTCTTGTAGAGCTCCATTAGCTTTAATAATACATTAGCACCTTTGTGAGGCTTGATCAAATACTTAACGGGGAAGAGAAAAAAATCCCATCTGGCCTCTTCTGTGGAGGGATTGGAACCTCTCTGGGTTGAAAGGGCATGAGACAACCTTGAGGCTTTGTTTCAGAAGAAAGGAAGGATTTCCCCTGAAACCCTGGTGGTTTGGTGGGATAGGAGAAGACAGCAGTTTCTGGGGAAAAAAGTATTTTTTTCTCCTCTTCCTCAAGTAAATCCCTTTTTGGCCATATTGACTTGCATCCTTAGGGTGTTCCCTGTGCAGTGAGGGCAAAGCACCCCTAGAGCACAGTTCTTTGGGTGTCCTATGGACACCTGCAGTCTCCAGCTCTCACACTGGAAGGCCTGCTGCATCCTGTGCATGGTTTCTGCCCTTAGTGCTGATTGTAGCATCCCCTTGGGTTGTTCCAGAGCTGTTTGTGGGAATGAGGCATGGAGTCTCCTCAGAAGAGAGCAGGGGATGAACACGGTGTTCAGATGGGTTTGGGTTTATGTTCTGAATCAAACTCTGAGCTTGTTAAGAGCAATTACATTGAGATGTGGGGACTTGACCCCGTTAGCCCTGTCTGTTCCTTCGGTGGGCAGCAGCAGATGGCCAGAGAAGAGCCCCAGCCCAAGAACGTGTCGTGCATCGTGACCTTGTGGCTCCCAGCAATTAGCGGCTCTGGGACTCACCGTGCTGGAGCACGGCCAGACACCTGCATTTCATACCTGCCAAGGGGCCTGAACTTAAAGAAAAAGTGGTTTCAGAGCAAGCTCTTACCCTTGAGCTTTTCCTGGCTCAAAGCAGTGATGCATCAGCCGGAGGGAGACTGTGTCTGGAGTGAAAAATTCTTGTCCTTGCAGACGGGCATCTCCATCAGCGTTCCAATGTTTCTGGGGGAAACTGGGCGTCCTACAACCAGGACTGATTGATCCATTCTCAGTTGTTTTTTAAATGTGGGATATTGACTCCAAGCAGAGGATGCTTCTCCAGCTGCTGTCCGTGCCCTTCCACTGACCAGGACATTACCTTGCAGGCATCCAGCTGCCAGCTCTCCACTGCAGTGGCAGTCGGAATTCCTTGCTCATCCCATGTGGATGTTGCTGCTTTTCTTGCAGCTGGAGCAGCATCACTCAGAGTTACCTGGGCTGCGTGTTCCACCCTCTGCTCTGACATCCCCTCCCCACAAATCCTGCCTGCCCGCTGCACGGGCACAGCAGATCCGCCCCTTCAGAACATCAGCACGGCACAGGAAAATGTTTTTCTCAGCAGATGTCGTATTTCTCTGCACTTAATGTATCCAACTGGAGCATGAAATGTGTTGGGGAAGGACAGGAGGATGATGGAATGGGGCCTGCTCAGATAATGAGGTGTTTTTTGTGTGACTAAATTTCAGAGCAGGGAGAGGGGTTTTTTTTAAGGTGCAACTCAAAAGTTGTGGGGTTTATTTTCCAAGAAAAAAAACATAAAACATCAATGATGGGTATTAACTCACCCTACTTGTCGACTAAGCCATTTGTTGCATATCTACCGTGGCACAGCCTGACCCATTGTGAAGTTAGGGATAAATGCTTCCATGTGGATATAGGGTGTGTTATTGATAAGAAATCTCTGCGAACTTGCCCTATAATGGGCGTGAAACCCTCCCTATAATGCTTCTCAAAGGCAAGCAGGGTGTGACCAAGGCTGGTGTGTCCTCACAGTGGCCATAACACTTCAATGCCTGATGAACAGCCGCTGCCCTGTGCTGTGGCAGCCACAGTCTGTGGCACTGGTGTGGAAACATCCCCAATTCTGGCTGCAGTCGCTCTCTTTTTGTGGCTCAGATCCGCCAGTGAGCGATGGGAGACCAGTGCATTGGGTGTAATTTTAGAAAGGAAATGAAGCAACAAAATGCATTAAAATATCATTAAGGAATTGAATGGAACCAGATATTCTGGGAGACATTTGAGTTGAGCCCTCGCGGCGCGTTTCCTTCTCTCATTACATGATGCTGGAAGTGAGTGTCAGAGCCTCCATTTGGCCTTTTCTCTGGGTTGTCTTTTTGTGCTTTTCTGAAGTTATAATTAATCATGCATTCATTTTTGCAATATTTACACGTGCACTGCCCTGATGGAGTCTGTTACAGCCTTTGCTGTTGAAATGGGAGAACTTTTTGTGCCCAATTATCTTTAAAATCCGCCACATACGTTTGCTGCCGCATCTCCAGTAATCTTTACGTTTCCATCCAGCGCAAATATTAATTGCATAGTATGCAGTGAAGTGATTAACATCAATGTAATTTATCATCTGGAGATCGCTAAAAGTGAATAAATGAGTTGTTTTGTTCAGTGAGGTGTTGACCCCTTCAGAAACTTTGATTTAAAGCTATGTTTTTTTTCTTTTAGTGAATATGAAAAGCACCACAATCAGCCGAGTGTTCAGTTATTTGATTTTCTGGGGCATTAGCCACTCTTGTTTGTGACATTTCCCAGTTGGGTGCTCGTTTGTGAGCTCATTAATAAGGTTTTCTCGGAGGAATGTTGTTGGGAGTGCGGAGCATGTGGGGCGGTCGGGGCTCTGCCGTTCGCAGGCATTAAGCAGCAGCATGTGCTTAAATATTTAAAAGAGAAGTGTTTATCCCCAAAATGCCTGTCGGGCTCTGGCATTCCTTTTCCCACGACAAGCAAAGTGATTAAATTGCTTTTGTTGAGGGTGAATTTTGCAGAGTCGTGTTTGGGGTTGACAGGCTCTTCCAGACAAGTTGTGACCTGCCAGTCCCGCGCTCATTCCTTATTTTAAACACGGGATCTATTTATTGAGTAGATTTCTGTATTTTGGCTGAAAATCAGCAGTGCAGCCTCTCGTCCTTGTCAGAGGTGAGGAGCAGGCAGGGGATTGCCGGGCTGGGCTGGCTCTGACGCAGAGCGCATTCCTGATGAGCATCCCTGCTGGATTTTGGAATAAAAGTGGCCATTGTGTTTATACCTGCAGATCAGTGTTAACTTCACCAGTTTCTTTTAGCGTTGAAGAACACATTCCTCCTGCTCCTCCCCAGGTGAGATCAGATTCTCCCAGAAGTCAGGTTTTTGAGCAGCTCCCTTGGGCACAGAACAGAGCGAGGATGAGGAGCCAGACGAAGCAGTGCCCACCTGAAGGGAGATATGTAAAGTGTTATCTGGGAAGTGCTGAGGCTGGAATTACCTGCGGTGGGCAGGAACACAGCTTGGCCCGTGGATCCTGCTCCCAGGGATGCCATCTGGCATCGTGTCTGCCAAGAAGCGCGTCAGCAGTTCATACAGCCATCAGAAAAGGGATTTTAAACTTGGACCCAGCATCTCATCTCCCAGCACAGGCCAGAGCCTGTTCAGCTGAATCCCTGGCAGGGTCCATTTTGCAGGTTTCTCTGCTGGCCAAGATCTGGCACTGCTGAAGACACCATGTGCTGGTTTTCCAAAGCAGCCTTTGGTTGTCTTCAACCTCAGCAGGGAGCACGTTGTCCAGGGAGGGTTGGGTGGTTTGTTGCTGGTGGTGGTCACTGAGGATCCCACAGCCGAGCCAGCCGGGGCATCACGGTACCCTGGGCACGCGAGGAACCAGGTTTGCCAAATCCTCCTGGTGCCAGGATTTGGGGCAGCGAGCTTGCCTACCTTCAAGATCGTGGGTTGGCCTGATGAAAGGAAATGGGTGGAAATAATAGGCTTAGGCTTTTGTAAGGCCCCGAACTCGGTGTAACCTTTTATCTCGGCTGATTAATGACATCTAAGCATTATCGATGAAGCGCATGTTTAAATGGATTAAGAAATCACTAACTGGCAGATCTCAAAGAATAGTCATTAGGGAGTAATCAGCAGTGCTGGTATTTTTAGAGGGAACTCAGGGGCCTGGGTGCTTGGCCTGATGCTGCTCAGTTGAAGCATTTGAAGTTCTTAAAAAGCCGCTGTTAATAATCTTTGCTGATGGTGCAAAAACGGGGTGAGCAGCTAAAAAAAGGAATAACTGGGACAAATGCAAGAATAACTGGAGTGGTTTGGTAAATTCCCAACCACGGAGCTTGGAAGCTGTGAAAGTCAGTGTGTGCAGCCTGGGTTGGCCAGTGTTACCCTGAGGAGAGATGGAGCATTTTAGGGTGCGTGGTCCCTCCGGGGGGGTTGTGGTCCCCAGTGGTCCCCGGTGCTCAGGCACGCGCCGCGCCTGTTGTGAGAGAAATCTCATCAAATGCAGAATGGCTTTGTAATAAGTTTTTCAAATTGGTTGCTGCTACAGCATAACCTTTAGACGACTGGTATTTAACCTTGTATATCACTCTGAGCTTTTGAATGAATTTAGCTTAATAAAGGTGCCTTATTAAATTACGAGGCTGTTTTTTTAAGCCGCTAGAAAGAGGCATAGTAGGAAATAGCTGTGGGTTGTTGGGTCTAATTGGCTGCCATGGAGCACGCAGGGGCTTGGGTGCATAGATGCAAGTGTTTATTTTTATGTAGTAATCCAGTGGTGTGATGTTACGAAGTTCCAAGTTGAGGATTTTGGGCTGCTGGAACGTACTTGGTGGTCCAAACTGCCACTTCTTGCCTCATGTCCTGTGTCACAGTCCAAGATAGCCATCACCCCGCGTTATGCAGCCACAGACATCGCTGCTGGAACATGACCTTTTAACAGAGAGGTGGCAAACGGCTGGTCCAGGCATTGGAACCATCAGGGCTCTGCCTGTGTGTGCTGCTAAATGTCACAGTCCCGCGCAGGAGCCAGGCTTGGGGTCCCACAGCGCTCGGCATTTCACAAAAGCTTCACTCAGAGTCCATAATCCGAGGGAAATACACTGACTTCGTGTAAGGTGGGGTGTGAGGAGTAGAAGTAGAATTTAAGACTGTCTAAAGGCACACCCTTAAACAAAGGAAGAAAAGACACCACCACTCCTCCAGATTTGTGGATGAAATTTTTTTTGCATGCAATGAGCCTCATGCCAGCTGGTCCCCCAGAGTGCCCAGCCATCCCTCTGAATCCTTCAGGCTTGGGAAATGTTTTCCTAAGTGCCTGCTGTTAATTCCCAGCATGCTGACAAGTCCCTGCCTGGGAGAGACGTTCGGTGCAGTAACTCTGTTGGGAATCTCTTGGCTTCAGCAGTGTGGGCACATGTGCTGATGGACTCAGATTTCTGTTACAGGTGACACCTCCACATTGCCTGGATCCAAATGGGACAGCCCACTTTGCTGCCACCGCTGGTTTGATGAAGCCTGTGGGTCTGGAAAGCGACAGTGGAAGGGCTCACCTGGCTTAGTGGGAGCTCACAGAGTTGGCAGTTCCTTCTTCATACAGCAAGGAATACAGTGTATTCCTTCTGATTTCCATAAGTAATTGTCAGTGGTAAACAGCTCATTAGAAGTACTAAAACTTAGCTAATGGAAAGGGGATGGGAGCAGCAGGAAAGGCAAACTGCAAAGGCAAGCACCGAGCTTCCTCAGCTGCAGTCCCTGTGTGCTGGGTAAACTGAGCTGGAAGGGTTTCCTCCTCCTTCCACGGCGTGGATATAACAGCATCCACGTTCCTGGCAGGGGCTCGTGGTGCCGCTGCAAAGCACATCATGAAAGGGGAGCAGATGGCTGGAGGGTGGGAATTGTGGACGGGAGCGGCTGGGGATGCAGCGGGCGGTTTCCTTGCTGCGTAACACTGGGGTGAACCCGTCCTCCTGTGCTCCTTGTGCAGTGCTGCTGCCACGTCCCTGCCAGGGCTGGAGTGCATTTTCCAGCGTGCCAAAGCCTCCCTGTTTCCTGTGGGATTGGGACTTGGCCCCTTGGCCAGTGACACCCCGAAGCATCGCTGCTGCTGACCACAGCCCGCAGGGACACCCCGGTTCCAGAGCTGTGAGGAGCATCTGTAGCAGGGATTAGTTGACAGAATGTTGTGGCAGAGTCATCTCGGGAGAGGATTTACTCATGTAGCTTATTCCATTACTGAAAATTATGAGAGTTTAAATTGGTTAAATCCTGACACGCAGGGTTTTTTTCCTAATCTCTATTATTCCATAGGAGGCATGTTAATGAGTTAAACACAGTTAATAAAATGCAGCCAGCCAATATTTTGGGTAGCAGTTACTCTCAAAGGAAATAGAAACATTTAAATGGTTTCAACCTTTATGCATACTGATTTTTTGCCTTCCTTTGTTCCTTACAGTTGAGTAAATTCCTGAAAAATATCTATGGCTTAATGGCACTTGTAGCCTTGAATTGATTTCCTGCACTGATAACGTTTTAGCTACAGCTCGGATTGCGTTTTTAATCTCTCTTTCAGTCGTGGGAGGTAATGAATTTTTTAATTGTGGACTCTAGGTTTGCGGTTTGGCTTTTTTTTTTTCCTGCAGGGTCTTACTAAAATGTTTTTGAGTTGGCTCCCTAACTATCCATTAATTCTCTGTTTATTGTAGGATTTAGAGGAGCCTCATCTGAACGAAATACAACCTCCTGTTGTTTACACAAAGGCAGTGGTGGCTGTGGCTTTGTTTGTGTCTCTAACAAGCATCTCTTGTCCAGCCCAGCGTATTAACACTCACGGACTCCGGGTGTCGCGGTGCGGGAATCGCCGATGCACCACAAAACCTGCCAATTCCGGGCACCGCCACGGGTCTCTCCGGCTTCACCTCAGCGTGAAGGCAAACGAGTTCCTTCTAGCTCGAGCGAGTTCACGGATAAAATGCAAAATGCCTTTCCCGGGGAGCGCGGTGCCGCGGCGGGATCCGCGGTGCCGCCGGCTTCACCTTCTCCTGCCGCCGGGCACAGAGCGGGCGAGGGGAGGCGGCGGCGGCCCCAAGGGCTCACGGAGCAATGTTTTGTGTCCTGCAGATAAGCCTCAAGTGCGGGTTTCTCAGAATTACCCCTTGCAAGGCCTGACGAGAGAAGGGGAGCCGCTGGAGCTGACGTGCACAGCCTTTGGAAAGCCACAGTAAGTTGGACCCCTCCCCTGGGGTGGCGCGGGGTGGCCGGCGATGGCGGGACGCCGCGTGGCCGCTGTCGCCGTCACCGTTCTCTGCTGCGAAGACAATGTCCCAGAGTGAAGGAGAGATGCTTCCTGCACCCAAGCACCTGCTGTGCACTAAGGGCACCTGGGTCTGTTTGCATTTGTTCCTGTGTACCTCGTGGCCGAGGGATTCCCACTGGAAGAGCTCCTAAGAGAGCTCTTCCCGGCCACCGTGCAGCAGCCCTCGGGTGCAGAAGGGAACGGCTCCCAGCTGGACACCTCTTCCCCCAGGGAATGGCTTGGGTGGCGTTAGCCTGCAATTAATCTTGGGTTCGATTAAGCTGCAAAAACCAAGGTCAGGGGCTGCTGCTGAGGCCCATGGAGGTCACCACAGCACTGAGCCCTTGGGGAAGTGGGATGGATCCTCAGGTAAGGCAGCCCATCCTTCTGCTTGTACTGACTTGTGTGATGGTTTTCCTCCCTTTTGGTGCCCTGTGTGGTTTTTATGGAATGCAAGTTTTATTCTCTCTCCTCTTCTTGCCAAGCCCTTGAGGCTTTCTTAGGCAGTTGAAGAAATACATGCATCAGGAAAATCCTGGCAAGGGAGGGTAGATTTTCTCCCACATCTTCATTGCTGTTCCAATTTAAGTTTTATCGGCTTTATTTTTTTTTTAAATACTTTCTCTTCCACTTGGATTTATGGCTGTCAAGTATTTACTATCCTTCTTTATTTTCATCATGTCCATAAGACTTCTGCAAACGTCCCTGGGATCTGTCAGTGCCTCCTTGGTAGCATGCCCAGAGCTGGGGCATCACGACGGGTGTAGGGAGCTGGACCCCATCCAGCTCAGCCACACAGGCAGGGTGGGTGCCCAGCACTGAGGAGGCTCAGGCTGCCCTCATCCTCCCCAGTAGCCTACCTCCCCTCCCACAGTATCTTCTTTATTCCCACAGTATTTTCTTGATTCCCACTTCCCAGTTTCTTCTGTTCGGCACAAGGCCAGTTCCTTCCCTGTCCATCAGAGACTGGCATGTCCCTGCTGAATTCCATTTAATAGCTATTCCCTGCTCAGAGCCTGCCAAGCCCCTTTGAATTCCTGCTCCCGTGGGTACCTGCAGTGCCTCGCATTTGCTGTCAGCTGGGAATCTAATGAACAGGCTTCTCTGCACTTTTTTTCTTCCAGGATATGAGTAAGACATTCCCATGTTAAATAGGACAGACACATCTCCCCGGCAGCCTGCCACGGCATGTTACGTGATGCTGGTGATGTGCTGGGAAGTGGCTTCTCTAGGTCACTTCACCTGGGTCTCCCAAAGCTAAGAAAATGCACAGTAAAATAATGGGCTGGGTTTAGCTCCATCTTTTTAAGACAGATTTAATGAAATCTTTCGCAGAGGTTTCAGATGAAGGGGGTGGTTTCTCCAGTTAAATAAAGCAGTTTCTCTGCAAAATTTTGCAACATAAACAATTTGAGGAGGGAAGCTCAGAGGAAAAAAAAGACCAGAGAGGAGAAGTTTCTATTTGGCATTAATGCAGGTATTTTGTTAGATTAGACACAACTCCTCAAGACTATTACAAAAGGGAGAGGATGCTGAAATGGTCACTTGTGGGGCATCTGGGACAACACAGCTCTGAGCAGGGGCTGCTGCATCATGTACCAGCTGGGAAACTTGGGGACTCAGCAGCACAAAGAGCCTTTGAAATCCATAGATGGGAACATCCAAACCCTTCCCACCAATATTGAGGTTAAACTGGGTTTGGGCTCTCTCAGGAGCTTCTCCTGCCTGCACCATAGCTTGTGTGTCGATGGCACGGCAGCAAAGAAGGAATTAGAATCACAGAATATTCTGGGTTGGAAGGGACCCACAGTGGTCATCGAGTCCAACTCTTAAGTGAATGGCCCATATGGGGATCAAACCCACAACCCTGGCATTATTAGCACCATGCTCTGACCAACTGAGCTAATCTCAGGGTGGAAGGGCAAGCCCGTGTCCAGAACCAGAGTCAGACGATGCTGAGACAGGTTTGCTCAGTGCTGGATCCGTGCAGTAGCGTGGCTGGGATGTTGAAGCTTCAGGAGCTTCTGCATCGTGAGAGTCACCTACCCTTTGGGCCCTGGGAAAAGCCCAAGCTGTGGGATACCTTTGGTGGCACAAGGTCCCACTTGCCAACCTTGGAGCCAGGCAGGCTGAGAGATGCTGTGCTGCAGGAAACTCCCCTTTAAGAACTCACTGCTGAGTGGCCTGAAGGGTACTGGATTTTTTTCTTGCTGTGGAAGATCCGATCTGTCCTCTTATTGCTGCTTAAAGACATAAGGATTACAAATTTAAAAAAAACCCCACAAACTAAAAAGACTCCCCCAAGCCCCTCAGTGCTCGTGCTCTTTACCAGCTCTAACAAACCAGGCTCATTTCATTCCCTGAACGATGCAGATCCACTGCTCACATGGATTCTGTCTGCCTGGGGCTGCAGGAAGGGGCTGCCAGGGAGGCTGGGGAGAGGAGAAGGGCTGAAACTCCCTCAGCGTGTGGCACAGTCCCCACTGATGTCACCGCTTGTGGAAGGGTTCAAATGTGACAAAACAGTACTTGTTCTGCTGTCCAGCTCTGCCCTCAGAGCACCCCGTGGATGCACGCAGTCCGTAGCCTCAGAGCTTTCAGGTTTGCTGAGTAAGCGAATGATTAACCACTAATGAACTTTCTTCCTGCTTGCATTAGTGTTTTCAGAAAATTTGTCTGGATTCAGTTTCCTGTTGGGTTAAAATAAATTTAAATTGAGGAAGCCCGACAGCATCTGGGCTTGAGTAGTGCAAAAAAAGTATGTGTTGTTTCTTTACAGTTTTTCTTGGTTTGGGCTTTCTGTCTGTGGATGAACTATTGAAGATGCCATCTTGACCATAGGAAAATAGTAATGTGACTGTTTCTTTTTCTCCCTCCTCTGTAGGCCTACGGACATGAGGTGGTTAAGAGTAGATGATGAGATGCCTCAACACGTTGTAGTGTCTGGTTCAAACCTTCTCATTAGTAACCTAAACAAAACAGATAATGGTACATACCGCTGTGAGGCTTCCAACGCGGTGGGGAAATCACATGCGGATTACATGCTGTTTGTATACGGTACGTGAGAAAAACCACCGTTCTTCTAGACTCGTTTACACATAATTGCAACATGCCCTGCTCGGAAAGCTGTGACAGAACTTAACGTTTGCTTAATGCCAGATTTGCAGGCAGCTCCTGACGCCCTGACGCTGTGCTGGGCTGGGGTAGGGGCTGGGAAACCACCGGGGGTGCTGCTGGGGGCTCTCGGTGTGAGCATCAGGCACAGAGCCTGTCCTGGGTCTGGGGAGCTTCCCTCCTCCACAGTGGCCCTCAGGACTGGCCATGGCACACCTGTGCTGTCAGGTGAAGCCTAAGGCAAAGCCAGAGCAAGGGTGTGGCAAGAACCGTGCAGTTCTCCTAGGACTTCTCCAGTAATTCCTTCTCCTTTTGGTAGCGCTTCCTCCAGTGACTTGAGCAATGGTCCAGGGGGTTCTGAGCCTTCCATTAACAAGTTAAATTACCAAGGAATCAGCCAGCATCCCCAGCCAATTACAAACCAGTAAATAAACTGAAGGAATGAGATGCTTTAAGCCTGTCTGTGCAGCTGGGCAGCCACTAAAACATGCCTCAGCATCTTTTAAAGTGCTATTAAGTACCTGCTGTAATTCTTCAGTTCCTCTACATTACTTTGGCATTGGTGTAAACCTTGTGCTCCTGCCACGAGGTGTTGCATGGAATGGAGATTCAGGAGGCACTTGCAGAGCAATCCCCCAGTTTAATGATGAGCTGTTCCCTTGGGCTGCATATTAAAACATTCTCTGTTAAGAGTGGTTGTGTGTGGCTGTGCTGAGCTCGTGGTGGGTGTTGGACTTCGTGATCTTAAAGGTCTTTTCCAACCAAATGATGCTATGGTTCCACTTGGGTGGGACAGTAACTTGGTTTGAAGTTTGTTCCATGCAACAGCCACCTGAAGCTCTGCAGTCCAAGCTTTCTAGTAGTTGCTCTGATCCAGTCAGAGAAGAACCTTCACCACCTCTCCAAATGCCACCTCTGCAGGAGCCCAGTCTAAGCCCAGTTTCTAAGCCCAGTCTTAGAAACTTGCCCAAAGATTCAAAATAGTACCAAAGCAACTGCTTTGAGCTGATGTAAAACTTGTGTGCCCCATCATACCGGTAGTTTTTCTAGTGCCTCTCACTCTCCAAGACTCCAGTTTACAAATTGAAGTCAGATACGCATTTATCATGGGTACTTTGCATGCTCACAATATAAAAAATAACCACCCTTGTTTGCATCAGTGTTTAAAGAAACAACCAATGCTGCAGAGAGCAAAGCAGTAGGAATAGAACACAGGCAGTTCTCCACGAGATGAAAGCCATGAAAGCTGCTGCCATAAAGCAGCTGTGGGGCAGGTTGTTTCCCTCCTTGTGTTCCTACCTGTCCTGGGCCAAGAGAGGGAAGGATGAACTCCCTCAGCCTTACTAGCCTGGGGTTTAGAGCTTGTGATAACTCTGGCACATGTTAATTACTCTGCTCTTTGGATGAGGGCAAGCATAGACAGCACAGGACTTCCTCAGGGCTGCTCCCTCTTGGGATTAAATCCACAGTAGGAGACCCAGGACAGCGTTACTTTGAAGGAGATGCAAGTTCCCAGGGGATGGAGACCTGTGGGCTGTAGCTCAGGCACCTGGCAGATGATTGGCCGTGTAGGGGAGGGCTGCTCGTGGGCAGAGAAGGTTTTACACTCCATCACCTCCAGTTTCTGCATGTTTGGGAGCATCCCACTAGGATCCAGCACTCTGGACAGCATAAGGAATCCCTTTAACCCCTAATTTAAAAGGAAGAAGTCCAAAGTGGGGAGGGAGTGGTTGGGCTGTGGCCATCAGCTGAAGCCTCCTGGTACAGAGCCCAGCTCGAGGTGCTGCTCAGGGGGAAGTTCAGCGTGCTGGTCTCACCCTGCTCAGTGATGGAGCACTTACACCTCCAGCCCTTGGCTCCTTTCCCCCCCACCACCAGAAAATTCCACAGCAGCACTGGGCTCTGTGTCCATGCAGCCACGTCTCTGTGGGCACAGTGTGAGCGTCAGTGGGAGGACATGCCTCTCTGCCCCCTGCCTCTCCAAGGCCAACTCTGGCCACTCGTCCATGCAGAGCTCCCCAAGTCACATTAGTGTGGGAACTGGGAGGTGTTACAGACACTCCATGCCCAGAGCAGGGTCTGCCACAGCTCCAGGAGGGGCAGGGTTCAGGTAGTCCCATTCCGAAGGGACACGTCTGCAGGTCAGGAGCTTGGTGTGCAAACAACTTCCAGCAGCCACGGCTGAGCTGTGCCCAACACCTTCCCGGCTGCCTACATGGGGTGGGGATGTCTAATCACATCGACACACACTGAAAGCGTGTTTATTTCTAAAATTCATGCTTTTCCTCCCCGTGGGCAGACACATTGGATAGAAAATTTCAGCACCATTAGCACACCAGCTTGTTGGGTTTGGTTTTTTTTTTTACTTTTATGGAGGAAGAGCTCACAGCACAGGCTGTCCCATGCTGGTGGGTGGGTGTCCAGGGGCTCTTCCCCCAGTCCCACTGTGCCTCAGCTGTGAGGGTCCCCACCACTCCCAGGAGCTCTATGGATCAGGAGCGAGTGAGAAGCACCCTGCTGTGAGCACAGGGGCTGGGATCCTTGGGATGTAGGGAAGTTCAGCGACTGCTCATAACACAGCAAACTCCTAGGTGACATTCCTTAACTCTCAGAAAGTTGGATGGAATATAATAAAGGCGCAGCATATAATTAAAGTTCAGATATCTTAATTAGAGAATCTGAGAGAGCTCACTTGGAGATAAAAGAGTAGCAGATGTATTAGTAAGGAACAGTTGACGTGCTACGGAGGAAACCTAAAATCAAAAGCCCATGAAAGGTTTCATGCTCTATTATTGCCGAATGAATCTGTAGTTCAAAGTCTTCCTGACTGCTTAGCGCATTCAGTTTGATCATCTGGGCATTGATACATATTTTTTCTTTTACATCTTCTCATATCTACCTTCTCCTGCCCGATAGTTTTGATAAGGATGTGCCCCTGTATGTAACACCAATACCATGGAGAGCAACAGGGTTTGAATCTCAACAGGTCTGGTCCATCTGAGAAATGGTCACAGAGAGAAACATCTTGTTAACGATGCCCTAGCAGTAAAAACAAGAGTGTGCAATTGATATTGTCAGAAAAATATTGGCTTTTTTTTAATTAAAAGATCTTGGTGGAATCCCTCATACCCGGACATTGATATTCAGTGGTGATGTTGTCATTTCTCTGTATTTGTTACCATCTTTGAAGTAGTTTTTAACATCCTGCTGCCATGTGTTCATAGAGGGAGAGCAGTGAGGTTCACGGCCCTGGGAAGACAGTGAGATCTGTTCATGTGCTGTTAAATGTTTAAGCTCTGAAGCACAGCAGGGCCCCTCACACAACCCTCCCACCTGGATTTGCAAATGTATCCGTAGACAACCACCAAAGCACCACCGTGTCTCTCCCTGTATGTGCAAACTGTTCTTTTTGTTGTGGAAAGCGTGCAGTTTATTTTCCTTATGCCTCTCCCATTCCATTTCTCTCTCTCATTGACTAATTTATGCTGGGTTTTATTTACTTTTTGTATTTTTTTAGCTTTGCGGAAGGCAGAAAAGGGGGAGAGGTTGGGGCCAGGTTCTCCAGCCGGAGTAGGCATGGGCACAGCTCCCAAGCACAGCAGTGGAGGATCTGGCCCCCCTGTCCCTGCAGCTGCTGGGCTCTCCCCCTGGGATTTAGTTGAGGAAAAGCCCCTGACCCCTGCGCTGCTTCTTAGCGTCCTTGTTTTCCTCTGATCACGATTGACCGCTGTTGTGTTCTGCTTGGTTTTTTTCTTAATTTGCTTTTTTGTTATTTTCCTTTTTATATTTTATCCAGATCCCCCCACAACTATCCCTCCTCCCACAACAACCACCACCACTACCACCACCATCCCTACCACCATCACAGGTACGGTACCTTCATAACCATTGGAAATGTCCTGAATGTTTATTGTCTTTTATGTATATAAGCAGAGCATGAAGCCTGGGGAAAAACGAGAAACCAATCACTTGCAGTATTTTTCCCCCTCAAATACACCCATGGCATGAGTCCTGGTCTGGCAGCTCGACGTGTCAGACAGTCCTTGCCGTGGGTGTTTCTGAAACGTGGGAATTGTCATGGCAGGAAGAGCGATTAATTCAGTTACTAGTGACCAATACTGGGTACTTCAGGTGCAGGATGCAAACAGCCTTAGAGCTCGCTTAACACGGGCAGTCGTTGCAGCTTCCACCCCATCAGTATCAATTTCTGAGCAATGTCTAGCAGAAAGTTTGATCTTCAGCAACTTAATTAGCCGGATGTGACTCAAGATGTTTTTTCTCATGCCAAGGTGTTGGTCTCTCTCTGTGATAAGCCTCTCCCTCACTCTCCCAGAAAAGGGAATTCCACCAGTTGTTTTTATTGAGTGAGCGCCGTCCATTGGGCCCTTTTTGAGGAGCTGCCGTTCAGCTTGTGAGATTTTCCCTGCCTTGCAAGAAAAGATGAATAAAAACAACCAGCAAGATCATGACACCTCTCTCTGACACATCCTCATACCTCACCAGACCCGACTCCCCACTCATCAGGAAAACCTTTCTGATTTATTTGTAACCATTCACATTGTCATTTCTCTGACCTTTCCTATTTCAACTGCTGCTTTTGCTTTTGCTTGCTGCTTCTTGTGGCTTGGGGTGGTTTTTTTTTTTGGTTTTTTTTGGTTTTTTTTTTTTGAGGCAGAGGTGACAAACGGCAGGTGAGGATGGACCATTGAATAGCTAATGGCACAACGTTTACTGTCGCTGTAAACCATCCCTTGTGTAAATGCCTTCACATTTTATTTGCTTTTATGACACTGCTCAGCTGACTCTCACCGTCCTGCCCGGGGCGTTTCGTGGCTTCTTTCCTTTCGAGGTTTTTTTGCAACCAAGCCAGGCACGGACACGCAGGTGAAGCCTTTCTCCCAACGTGCCTTATCGCGCGCCAGCATCAACCATCGCGCTGCCAGACCTCGCCACGCTCTGCTTCCTCCCTCCAGGTGGTTGTCGATAAGCCCATCTCCAGGCACCCACGTCTGGATGCCTGGGATGCTCTGCCGTGAACGCTCTCCTGTTTTCCCGTGTTTTTTAATTTCTAGACTTTTAACCAGCTTTCGTTTCAGAGGAGGTTGAAGCTTTCTCAAAGCCTCCCTGAGAGCCGTTTGCAGAGAAGGTTGGCCCGTGTGTCTCCACACGCTGTACGTGGATGTGTGCACAGGTTTCTCTGGTTTGACGGTAATTGCTCATGCTTTCAGTGAATTCTGGAAGGCCAAAAGGAGCAACGTGTCTTGACGCTTGGATAACCTCTTACGTTAATCTCTGAGCCTGCAAAAGTTAACATCTGTCCTTTTCCTGGGAACTGGGTTGTTACCAGCCTGTTGTTCTAGGGATTACCCCAGCACTGCCTTCCCAAGCCCGTGCTGTCCTCACCTGCTGTGTCAGGCTTCCAAGTCACGGTTGGTCGTTCACAATAAATAGTGGTTCGGTTGTTTGCTGTCCTGCTGCAAGTGCTGCAGCTTGTCTGTAGATGTTCAGTAGCCTCTGGGCTCTCCTCTGCAGTAGTTTTCCTGCTCTTTCATACTGAAAATAAGAAGGGGAGGGTGGTGGTTCTTGGAAGTAGCCGTGTCACCAGCCTGGCAGGGGAACCCTGGGGTCAGGAGCGCGGGGCTGTCCGGCGTCATTCTCTCACCTTTGTTTGCAGTGATGGAGGATCTCACACCTTGTTGGCAGAACCCAGTGGGTCTCCGTTGCTTCCGTGATGCCTTTGGTGTTGTCTTTGAACTGCTGAGGAGGCTGGAAATGTAATGAAAATGTGATATTGCTCCCTGATTCCAGCAGTTCCTGCTCGCGATATGCTGGAAGAAGATTAATGCTGATAAGAGAAATTTTTGTTTTCTTCCCTGTCACTGAGTCTTCTTGACGTGTGTCTTCTCATCCTCTGCCCATGAGTTCCGTGTGCTTTTCCCACACAGAGCAGCCAAGGCTTCACATCCCTCCATCATGCAGAGATGTGCGTGTGTCTTCTCCAGCCAGCACCCAGGCAGAGTGGAGCAGCACTGACTTCTGCCCTTCAATAGTTAAGAGACTTTGTACCTGGAAAAAATCAGGTCAAATTAACATAACCTCTAGAATTACACAGCAGAGTAGTGTCAGAACACTTTTTAAAGCCTCAAGAGACAGCTGATACCTTAATTCCCATCCTCACACAAACACTGCACTGTTCTTCCTGTGTGACAGAGGAGTGGTGAGAGCCAACACGGTATTCCCTGAACCACTGGCAGTCCAGGCATCTGGGGCCAGCCTGGTGGAATCCAGTCCTTAGTACGAGGGGGGCTTGAAATCTATTTTATTTTGTCTTTCTCCCCCTACTCCTAGTGTAATCCTGGCCTAGTCCCTGTCCCCTGAAGCCATGGAGTAGTTCTGAAAAACAATTGTCTTGCTTTAATTTAATAAAACATGGAGAGAGAGACTGCACAGAAGCAGTTCCTAGCAGGTGCCCCTAGAAAATTCTGCCCTTGGAAGTTGTCCTTTTGATTTATTGGCGCAGGGTGATTCTGGGGGAGCTCTTGGAAAGCTGACATGCTTTCTCCAGCGAAGGACAAGCTGAGCAGTGGTGAAGTTTCCAAACACCGCGACCTTTAGAGCTTTCCTTCTGTCACTTCAGTGTAGGTGCTCAAAAAGATTTCCTGTGTGACAGCTTGATCTTTTCCATGTATCCTCCAACGGCATTGATATTCCGGCCGTCCTTTGGCGTTTCAGCTGTTATCGCTGCCGAGCCCTTTTTTATCAGTCCAAATTGTCCTTGTGGCTTTCTTCATTAAGATGTACAATACGATACAGCAGCACAAACGGCATCATTTGAATTACCCCTGGAGTCGCTCCTTGAAATGCTGTGCTTGGACAGCTGTTGTTTCCTGGGAGATAAAGGTCCTTAATCACAGCCCAGCCCTCATCTCAGGGCACGGCACGGAGCGTTCGCCTGCCGTTCCCAGCGCTGCTGCCTGGCACATCTCCCTCCAGGGATCCACAGCATCATTTGTGGCTGCAGGTCTGCATTGCCCACGCTGTCTCTGCAGGTGGATCACACAGGTGTCTTAACAGCCCTTTTGGTGGAGACCAGGGGTGGGGGTGACATGTATTCTGGTTGCTGGCATTTCCAGCTGTGGAGCAGATGCTGCTGACTCTGCAGAGCCCCTGCTCTCCATCCTCAGCAGCAACATTAGCAACAAGCTGGGGGCTCCCAGTGTCCTCCCTGGAATGCCAGTTTAGAGCATATCTGAAACCCCACTGATCCCCTGGAGCATTAAGTGTGTGTGTTTGTCTTTTGGGGGGCTATAACATTGCGGGCAGTGGTTTTAGCTTGAGAATTCCCAGAGGTGCTCCAGCCTCTCCAGTGAACACATCTGGAAAGCAGAGAGCCTGTGCTGTGGAAACACTCTTGAGTTCCTTCCTGAGGATTGGTACAAGCAGAAGCAAGCTCTGTTTGGCTTGGAGGTGTGCAGGAGGCAGCAAGCTCCATAGCAGGAGCTGGGAATTGATGCTGAGTTTGAATATCAGCTCTTGAGCAGGGGCACGTGATAGCAGAACTCTTCTGTTGCCTGCAGGGCCAGGCACTGCCTTCTGAAAAAACACTTTTGTGTCATCCCAGCTGCCTTAAAAATAATAACACATGGAAGTGTGAACTCTCTGAGCAGAAATAGCATAGTGGGTTTTCAGAGCCTTCACGTGCCAGACAACTTCCTCAAAACAAGGAAAATGATGATTTTACCCTCAATGGGAGTTTGTCCTTTCCTGATTACAGCTGGTGGTGTGAAAAGCTGCACTTGCAGGGGGTTTATTCCAACAGCATTCCCAACAGCTAGTGGGCAGGAAGGATGCAGTCCCAGTCATGGGAATTTAATGGTAAAAGGGAAACACATTTGCTTCCCAGTCAGACCAGAGAGGGATGATGGTGGTCATCTTCAGCCTGGTGTTCTGGACTCTTCTACAGTCTCCCACTTTTCCAGGGATCTGGCTGTGCCTGCACTGCAAACAGGGAGATGAGCACTTTGGTGGGAGCTGCTGGAGCTCCCAGTTTGCAGTCAGCTTTCCCAGCCTGCTGTCTGGTTGTGACATGTTCAGGTGCTTGATACCACCGTGCAGGGACGCAGCCCAGGGATTTGTTCCCACAAATTATTTATTATTTAACTTTCTCTTTCCATTGAAACTTCTGCCTGTCCCTGGTAAAATGTCAAGTTAATTTAAAGATGATTGTCTGCTCTTTTGACATTTTCATCCAGGATGTGTTCATATTAAAGGGGCTAAAGCCAGAGCTGACAGGCCTGGGACAGGAAATAAAATGAAATACAATTCAGTCTTTCAAGTCCCACATCCAGCCAGTGGCAGACAGGTATTGTCACACCTTGGCCTTACCCATGGTGACTTAGCATAAGCACTGCCCAAACCATCACCTTGCTTGACAGAAATGTGAGGCTGAGGTGTGTGTGCAAGCCTGAGAATGAAATCACACCAAAATCCTCCCAAGTCTGTATGGAGAAACATGCAAAAGCATGGCCGGAGCCACAGTGCTCATTTCAGACTGTTTTTGTTCTGGCTGCACACAGCGTCCATTCAGATTGTGACGATTTTTGTGAAACATCTGGCTTGCAAATCAAGCTGGAACACTGTACAGAGCAGGTCGTGGGGCATCAGAATGCAAAGGATGTCCCCACCCGTCCTGCTGAGGAGCATGTGGTGAAGGAGAGGGTGGATGTGCTGCTCTCTCTGTGGCGTGGTGTGCAAATGTGACACCTCTGCTCGTGTCCCACAGAGGTTTGTTCCGTGGGAACCCCAGGAAGGGTTTTGTAGGGCTTCTCACCTGCCCCAGGGAGCTGAACCAAAGCAGGATCCAGTTTGCAGTGCTGCAGGCTGGTTTCTCAGGCTGCTGTGAAGGCAGCAGTGTGCAGGAATTCACGCTTGCCCTGGTCAGTACTGTGAAGCAGTCTGGAAAATCAGGAAGAATAAGAGTTCCACGCGTCAGGGATCAGATTGGCTTTTGGTTTCAGTTCAGAAAGCAATTTAAAAAGCAATATATTGAGTGGGTATCTATACTTGCTAAAGCCTCTTTAAATTTAAAAGGCAGCAGCTTGTTTTGCTGTTAGTTTGTGGATGTGCTGCTGTAATTCTCAGTGTGTTCCTCAGCACTGAGTGCCCCTGTGAGGCTGCAGCACCGAAGCTCCAGCATTCAACTGAGGGAATTTAATTTTGCTGCTGGGGTTTTAATATTCCTCCATCGTGCTGATTCTGTTTGAGGTTGTGGACTAATTACGGCCGAGTTTAAAGGGCCCGGTCTGTCACACTCTGCAAACAGTTTGAAGTTGGAGAGAATCCATTTGAGAAAACGAGGAGGCTCAGCCTTGGAGCTTGGAACTTGGAGAGACATTGCCCAGATGCCTCCACATAGTAATTTTATAAATATGTGTGTGTTTATGTGCGTGCGCCTGTGTAGCTGCCTAATGAGGCGGTGAGTGCCTAGAGCTTGGGTGTCATCCGAGCTGTCTTTACTGGCAGATACCACCATTGGTGTTGCAGGACTATGTGTGCTGGTGTCTTCATTCCTCACGGGCAGTGCTGAACAGAAATCCCAATAAAGTGAAATTTGCAGCTTTATAAAGGCCGATTGGTTCTCCCTTGGGTACTTTCTGTAGCTATAAAGTAGACCACTAGGGAGCTTGCGTACGTGGAGATTTTGGAAAGCCATGGCATTGTTCTTCTTTTCCCTGTACAGCACATTTTGTTCTCTTCTTGATCGGCATCGTGAAGAGAAGCCTTGATCTTAAGATGGAAAGTTGCATGTAGAGCTGAGTCTCTTTAGTTACGTGCTTTGTGTGTCCTTCTGGCTTTGTCACACCTGGTAAGCCAGCCCATTCTTCATCACCAAGCTTCCATTTTAAATGATAGACATCAGCCTTGGGTGCTCTGCACACCAATGGCACGGGACCAGAACTGTGCTTTTTGTTGATGGCAAAGCCTTTCCTTTGCTTTGTTCAACACTAGTTAAGTCGGGAACATATCAAAGACTTCTTGTTGGTCAGCATTTGAGGAGAACAGATGGTTTTTCTTGTAGGATGTGGGTGGAAGGCTGATCCCTGGGGTGCTGTCTGCCCGCTCCGGCACGGAAGAGAGGTTGTTCTAGAAAGCAAAGCAGAAGTTGATAGCATATACCTGGAATTCGGGAAAGCACATTCCAAGTTAGCCAGTCCAGCTTAAAGTTATGGGTTGTTGGAGCAGCAGCATTGCAGGGCCAGAATGTTCCTTCCTGGGTGAGGAGGGACAGCAGTGGGAGCGGATTTACAGGAATGCACTGATTTGGTACCAAAGCACCAGTGACCCTTTCTCTCTCCTTTACCACACTGCTGTATTACTGTGCCTGTGTCAGGGCGTTCTCTTTAACAAGAGGTTATTCCCTTTCGGAATACTGGTGTGTACAGTCCTTCTCAAAGAAGACTCTGGGATTGAACACGAGTCCCCCAAAAGCTCACTCTAAACTTTAACCGGTCTGTGTTTCCTATTGCAACCATCCAAACCATTTGCTAATCATAACTTTGTCATTCCAGCTGCAGCCAACATGTTGTTTGACTTGGATATTTGTTCGCACTTACAACCGCTTGAGAACTTTATTTTGTGTAACCTGTTGGTCTCTGTCCCCGGACGGGGAAGCGAGATGCACTGTCCAGTTTGCACTGTTTCTTGACTAATATCTCTTCCAGCACATCAATACAAGCTTGCTTCCAGCAGATTTCTCTATTTAGTGTAAAAGCTGATGTAACTCTTTTTATTTCAGGAAGACAGTAAATTGAGATTATTTATAGTTGCCATCTCAGGAAATAATACTCAGTTTTACACCCCCTTCTGAACAACGACTTTCCCCCTACCTCCACCACCATTTCCCCCTCCACCATTTACTTGGTTAAAATGAGGCATCATTTGGGGATTGCTGCCCAAAACCAAAGCAAAGCCCTGCTCTTGGTCTCCTCGTGGCTTTGGAAGGGTTCCATTGCAGCCCCCAGAGCTCCTACAGGAGAACAAGGGCCGGTCTTTTAGAGGGTGCCTTAGATTTGGTTGCCAAGATGAGAACAGTCTCTGTTGGCAGTGAAAACAGGCTAATGATGGCTTGATAATCTTTTATGCAAATCTTGGTGCAGTTTGCTAAACTGCAGGGTTTATTTGTTTTGCTTCCATAATTAAAGCATGTAGACCTTGTATCTGTAAGTATTGTATATTCCTTGTATGACTCTTGTCTTTGCTGCCGCTTCAGAAATTCAGCCCTGAGCTGTCCTCAGCTAAATTGCCAAGGAACGGGTCCTCCTTTTTCCACTGCTGCCTCTGCCCGTGCAGGGGACCCATCCCTGGGTTCTCTGCCAGCATGTCACTGAGGGGAAACGCCGCTGTGAATTGTCTGTCGTTGCTACAAAACCCAAGCTCTGGGCTGCTGTGCAGGGATATGCAGTGGAGCCTTCTCTGTGCTCACCCACGTGGTTTTACTCACTCAAACATTGCACTGAACCCGGGCAGGGTTGGGCCAAACTTGGGCTGTGCCTTTGGCTCCAGGGATTTCAGAGTGACACGTTCTGAGGAGCCAGTGACCTCCCTCACAGAATACATACCTCCAGATGGGAAGTAAATGAGCTCCAGCAACTAAATAAGCCAGTGAATTTGGGTAATATAGATAAATACGGTTATTGGTGTGGAGGAAATAACTGTCAGAAAAAGCCTGCAGACTCGGCTCAGTCTTTAAAACTGCCTGTTGCAAACACCTGGAAGAGACAAAGCATCCCTCCATCGCCAAGGCAGCACCCCTCAAGAAATTCCCAGTGTGATGTAGTCCATGTGGAGCAGAGTCAGCTTCAAACTAATGGCCAAAAAAACTCCAGGATATTTTAATTAGCCAGGTACCTCCTGCAGCGGAGGGACTGGTAATGTTTGCCTGCAACTGCCAGTTCTAGAACGTTTTTTGTCGCTGAAAACATGGAACATCGTGCAGGTGGTGGCTGGGAAGGACGAGGAGAGGTGGGAGCAGACCATTCCACAGCCACAGGCTTTCTGGTGAAGGCAATGTTTGAGTGTGTAACAGCAATGTGCCGAGCCTTGGCTCCTCATCCTGCTCTGGAGCTTCTGTTTTGTCCCCGCCAACTAAACTGTTGGTGTCGGTGTTCTCCCCTGTCTCCTGTTCCCCTGACTTTGCAACCACCAGTAATCGTTCTGGCAAGGTCCTGGAAAAAGAGAAAAATTTACTGTTTTCCTCAGGCTCATAGCTTTTGAACTGGAGGCATGTCTTCTAAACAGTGCAACTCACTTCAAATGCTTTTTGCCTTTCATTTTATTATTGCTTGTCACGCAATGTTCTTTGAAAGCTTGCTCATATATTATCTGTTCCATTTTTTCCATTTTCCCTTTTTTTGCATGCTGTTCCTCCTGTTTCTTCCCTTCCTCCAATCCTCTGTTCCCGTGTGTAGACACAACGGCGACGACAGAACCGGCAGTTCACGGTTGGTATCACATTCCTGTTTATCTTATTTCTCAGCACTGCTGAGTGGCAAGACAAGCCTGGGAAGGGGGAGCCAAAAAGGGAACTGGAGTCTTCAAGGGAAAACTGTGTTTCAGGTGGACTCATCTCATAAATACAACATGGGTTTTAAGGCTGGAAAGTCTCATCTGCTCTTGTCATTTCTGCTGTGAGCTTCACAGCCAGTTGTCCTGGTGCCAGGCAAGCCCCAAGCCCCTTGGAAGTGACATCCAGGTCTGAGCAGTGCTGAGTGATTCTCCACCCATCGACTGGGAGAATCACTTCACGCATGGAAAATAAATCTGGCTTTTGAACGTAGGAATTCAAATTTATTTTTTTTTAAATTTTTGAGCATTTTTCCTTGCATTTTGAGTTCATTTTTAAGACAGGGCATCCGTCGGGTCCACCAGCGTGGGGCAGCATTGGGGATTCTGGGATGCTCCACAGAGGAGCGCTCGCCTCCAAGGTCGGCAGTGAAGTTTGCGTTATTACACTGCAGAAGGAGATGGGGAAAACAAATAGCAACACTTTCTCTCAGCATAGCAGTCTAGCAAAGTAACCCTTCTCATCTGCTCGAGGCAGTCTAGCTAACAGCTTGACAGCTTCCCGAGCTTCCTCCATTCCCCAGCGAGCCTACGTACGCGCTGCAAGGCTGGAAGTTGAGCATCTCGGTTTTTTGGCACAAGCTCACTTTTCAGCTAAAGAACCAAAACCTCTGACAATTTTTAATTACAGCTAATCCATGTTGGACCTTGCTATTTTAGTTTCTTTTAACTCTGATAAATTAGCTGGGTTTTTACTGACAGAAATCCATAGCGCAGGGCAACCTGTTTTCCTGCCTGCTCCCCTCCAGGTGTCACAGAGGCAGGACTGAGTGAAACCACGGCTCAGGAGTGATGCCCCATGTCAAGTGCTGGGGCTTGCCCTTTGTGTCCCAAATAACTTACCTACTTGGATGCCTTTTCCCATTTGGTGCAAAGATTGGAAGCTGTCGGGCACACTTGTGTTTTCTCTACGTGTGACAGCCTCCCTGTATATGTTAAATGTTAAGAGCCAAAATTGATAGGCTCGTGGCTAGATGTTGATCCCTGAATTTGGGAAAGGTCAGGCAGCAGTGGTACCAGTATGACTGACATCCTTCCAAGGTGTCTCAGCATAGACAAGGCTCAGTGTAGCTGTGCATTAGTCTCTGTGGTGAGGACAAGGCAGGTGGGCTTGCTGGTGGCATGGAAGGCAGAGCCCTTGCCTGTTTCTTTAAAGCAATTCCCAGTGGCTTTCCTCCTTTTCCCCTGTCCTGGGGAAGCCATAAAAAGCCGGGCAACCTCTGAACCTCCGCTCTCTGTCAGAAGCATCACTGCCAAGGAGGTGGCCAGCTGAAATGACAACTCATCCCAGTCAAACGAGCTGCCACAAACTTTCCTACCTTAAAACCAGCCAGTTTGTCCTGAATTCCCCTGTTCTTGCCCTTGCGGGGTGCTTTTCCCATGAAGACTCTACATTTCTTTCCAAGCTTGTGTTGCTGGAGTGTGTATGGAGTATACCAGGTGTTTCTGTATGTTGGCCATTTGTTCTTTCCGATGTCCAATGGGAGTGAGCATGTCTGTGAATGACTAGAAATGCATGGGCATGAATACAGCCAAATGGATTTTCTCCAAAAACGATTTCAAATGAATTGGGGGAAGAAAAAAAGAAAACAGCAACAAAAATAAAAACCAAACCAAAACCAAAAACCAACCCAAAAAAAGAGATTGCCAGCAAAGAAAACAGAACGTAAAGCCAGTGCGGAGCCAGCACAATGTTTCGATCTGGGAAGAGGGGGTTTGAGCCATTTAAAGTTTTGGAGTGTATCCTAGAGGACTGGGGGGAAGGAGTCCTGTATGTGTGTGCATGTCCCAGCGGTAGCCAAGGCCCTGCCATTCCCGTTTCCTCCCGGAATGGAGTTGACGGCAGCGATGCATGAGTGCCTTCCTAACGCACGAACGTTGTTAACTCTTTTGTTGAAAAATGAGAGCTTAACTGTGAATTTTCTGATGCACTTTCTCCTTTCTCTGCACTGTTCATTGCCAGAGCTCCAATAACAGCATGGTCATGGCCGGCAGGAAGGCTTGTGCTTCCGCTGCACCCCACGAAGCCGGGGTTTCCCAGCTTCAGCCCTCCTCCCTCTCAGTGTGCCCTGCGGGGTCAGGGTGCCAGCGGGGCTGAAATCGCAGGTCCCACTGTTTGAGCTGGAATACGGGCAGAGCTTGGTGGAGCCGGGAGCATCTGCACCTCTCAGAGGCGGGGGAGAAAGGCGCTTTTTCTGACATGCCCCTTCGATTCTCCTTCCCCTGCCCCTCTCCCCACCAAAAATAAGCGTGCCAGTTTTTCATGTCCTGGCCGCTCTGTTGCCCCTTGATGGGCGGGATAGCTCAAGACATCGTGGGGTGCTGCCCTTTGTGGAGCCCCTCAGGTGAGACACCCAGCTCACGTTTTGCCCCCTACACGAGCAGGATGTCTCCAAGCAGCCCTGCCCATGGACGCTCCAATCATTTGCCTGCTTTTTCCCAAGTTTTGCCCTCGCCCTGTTGTAAGCAGAGAGCTTTAAGAGCTCAGAGTGATCCCCCAGGATGCAGATGCTGCCAGCGCAGGGCACTGCACTTGCAGCCCTGTCTGTCTGTCTGTCTGCCCAGTGATGCAGGGCTCAGGGCTGCTCCCCTCTCCCCTGGCAAGGCAGGAACCAGGCGCTGCTCCCTCAGCACAGGCAGAATTTTTGATCATCCTCATGGAAAGGCAGGGTGAAAAAAACCCTTCTCTGAAGCTGGCAAAGAAGGAAGCCTGGAGTGAAGGTTAAAATAAGGAAAACACCCCAGTTGTGAATGAAGAGTGACAAGAAAATACCTTGCCCATAATGCAGCAGGTAAATTATTTTACAGGCTGGAAATTCTTACCCGGAGGCCCATGTGAGTTTTTAATTGTGGCCTTAACGGGATTTGGTACAAGAACAGATAACACTATTGTGTTACACTCTTTGGGATTTTTTCATAGCACTCAGTCCCTGAAAATGAGTTTTGCTTGGCTGCAGCCAGAGCCTGACCGTGCCACAGTGCCAGCTGCTTGCACACCTCACCAGGTGCCACAGGAAAAGCCTCAGAGCTTTCTGCATTGCCATTATCAAGCAGCTCTGCCTGTCCAGCTGCCTCATTCCCTCTTGGAAATGCCCTACTTAAAAGTACAGCTAATGGTAAATACGTTCCTCAGTATATTTTACAGATCCCGTCCTTGGGGCGGCTGAATAAAACATCACAGCGCTGTCTGCGGGTCCGTGCGGCGCCGCATGAAACGGAATCCCTAATTGCTTATTTAGAGCCTGAGATGGGAGAGGAATTGGCTCTTCCTTAAGAAACAGTGTGGGAGCCCCTGGAAATCTAAATATAGCCGGGGTGGCGGTGTCCTCGTGCCCGGTTGGGCTGCAGGACGTGCTCACCGTGCCGGCTGTGCCCGCCGAGGATTTGTCATTTCCAGGGAAATGGAGCCGAGTGAAAAGCTCCCTTTCATTTATCTAACAGGGGTAGTGGCAGGCTTTCAATACATCCCCTCAGAAGTGAAAGGAAGGGGCTTTAGTAGCCGATATGAAAGTTTAATGAGAAAAATCAAGAAGTAATTTGCCACTATTTAAATGCCTCACAACAGGTTTTAACACTGGTCGGTGGCATTTGTGACTGTCCCAGGTGCAGGGAGAAACTGAATTGTGGAATTGTTGCACATTTTCTTTTGAAAAGGATTTTTTTTTTGCTTCATAAAAAATGCAACATTGCCCTTTTTCATTAGTGAGGAAATGTAGTTCCTTTAATAGGGAAGGGAAGGCTCTACAGAAGCAATTTTGGAGAGAGAAAAGTTGAAGGGCTCCTCTGCCAAGTGCAGCTTTGCATGGCTGATGCTTCTGTGAGTCAACTGTCTTATTTATAGATCATTCATGGAAAAAATGCTCCTGAAAATCTGAAAAGGGCTCCCTGAAACCCAAGAGTGGCACACAAACAAATTTCCTGCTATTAATCTAAATGGCTTCCCACTTCAGAAGGTAACTCCAGTGTAGCTTCCAGGTGACTTGGCGTATTTAAAAACCAGTCACTGAAAAGTTTTATTTTTAAAGAGCAATATCTACCTGTATATATGTATATATAGGTGTATTGCTGCTCAGCAATGGGACCAGACTGCACGTTGACCATACTGCACCCACAGCTTTGCTGCTTGACAGACACTCAGCACTGGTAGCAGTCTGTGAGCTGACAATTCCAGGTTCCCCAGTGCCCAGGGATGGGGCATCTCTTCACGGAATTTTTTTTTCCCTTCACTGATGCATTTGCTTTAGCAGCCAGCAGCAAGAGTGAGTCCTGGAAGTCCCAGCCCACATGGAAATGCTGCCCCACCTCTCATTTCAGTAGGTCTAGGTGGCCTCCAGGCAGTGTTTTGCCTCATGACCAGTGCCAAGACGTCCACCCAAGGGGCTGCTCTGCTTTGCTGACCCTCAAACCCCCAAACAAAACAGCACGAACGCCCTCACAGACGGTGGTGGCTGCCTGTGGTGGCCGTGACCTCGTGCCTCCCTGCCTGCTTTATGAGCTTTGAGGACAGATGCTTTTCCCATAAACCCGTCACATTTGGGGAAATGAAAAAAAAAAAGAAAAAAAGCCAGTTTTGCCCGATAGTTTGGCAGAGGACAGAGCCTGCAGAGGTGCCCTGCGGCCATGAGGTGCAGTGCTCAATATTCACTCATCAATTAACAGCCAGGCTCGTCACCACGACCAAAACCAATTGGATTGGGTGCAAAATGAAGAAAGTTTTCCATTCCTCTGTGTGTGGCAGGACTGAAATCGGGCTCGACCAAATTGGGAAATTGCCCTCACGGTGGCTGAAATACAGAGTTTGGGGGGCTCTGCATGCTGTTATGAGTGAGTGGTTTCAATGCCATGTCTCGTGTGCCAACAGTGTAGAGCGAGGAGCGTTTCTGTCTGTAATAAAGGCCACGATTGCACTTGGTGTCACACGATGGCTCTGCCCGCGCTGGCAGCCGGTGGCGAGTGACTGACGCATTCTCTTTTCCCCCCCTCCCAAGAAATTCATCCTCGGTTCTTAAGTGTGTTGTTTTTTGTCGCTTGAGAAACGCAGAGAAAAACGAGTTTGTTTTTACTTGTAAGGCTTTACTCAGTTGCCCAATTCGGCCGAGGAGCTGGACTATGGGGATCTCTCAGGTAAGGGCTAGTCCGTAGGTAACCCACTGCTCTCCCTCGCTAGACACTGGTTCCACTCTGATTCCTGCCATGTTGCATCGTGCAGTCGCTGTGGCGCAGCCATTCCCCCCACGCTCTCACAGCTTGGATGTGCGCTCCTTTCTTCTGTTGGGGTTTTCCTTCCTTTTTCTCTTTTTTTTTTCTTTTTTTGGTTCTGGCACCCATTTCTCCGTGGCACCCTCGGACGTGGGGCGGGAGGTGCAGGGCGCCAAGGCCAACCACCGCAGCTCCGTCCCGGCTGGGGGTTTTTTGAACGCTGATTTGGAGACCGCTTGAGTTGAATCTTTGCTTGTGAAACACTCAACTCTGCTCTTAAAACGGGTGGCCAGTGCTAACCCTCGGTTGCTCGGAGATTCCTCGGCATACAAGCATCAGATTTGGGGGTAAAAAGGAGGTGATTGTTTTACCAGCGAGGCAAAACCAAGTAAATGGTTCTACCCTCTTTTTATTCACACTGCACTGGAAGGGGCATAAAAGCATCCTCATGGCTTGTCCTTGCCAATTAGTGCTGACCCAGACTAAAGCACAACAGCATCTTCAGTGGATGCAGCGGGTATATTCAGAACAGGGCCTGAACCAGTGTACAAACCTGAAATCTCTGTCCTTCATGCTTTCCTGTAGAAATCCACCCAATTTTTTTGCCCCCAGAGCATCCCTGCAGACTCATTGTACCTGTCAGACTCTGGGACTGCACGTGGCTGCTCCAACACAGGGTTGCAGAATCTCAGCCATAAGGCAGCAGCAGCCCTTTGTCCCTCCAGGAAGAGCCCAGCCCTGGGGGGTTGTGGTCCAATGTTGTTCCCTTCAGGGGTTCCAGTATGGAGGAAAAAATAAGAAAAAATAACCCAAAAAACCCCAAACCCACGAGTCCTTATCTTCTGTCAAATAGATGCTTCCCTCTTACTCATTCAGACTGGGAGCATCCCATCCTGTCAGCCACTACAGGTGTGCTTTGGTCAAGAGGTCAGAAATGATGGATTCATTCTGGGTGTGTTTTAACACTGAGCAATGCTAACAATTATTATTGCAGGCCTGGTCCAGATCCCGTAGGTAAGATACACCAGGGCTCCTGTGAACATCCCTGAGTGGATGGAGAATAATTGTTTTCCTCTGATAAGCTTTTTCACTTTTTAATATTGTTTTTTAAAGAAAAAAAATTGCACTTTTTGGTGAATGAAAAGAACAGGAAACAATTCCACAAAGGAACTGCCCGAAATCAGTGTCTGCTCTGCAACCTGCCCTCCCCAGGAGTGCCAGTCTCTGCAGCCTCCAGAGTGGTTGCACTGCCCAGGAGGGGCTCACACCTTTCCCAGAGCACACAGCTCAGCGTTGTCCTTGTTCTGAATCTGGAATGGAAGCCCAAATTTTTCCCAATTTACCAGAATACAGCATAGGCAGAGCTGCTGCCCACAGCAGGCGCCTTTTGCACGCTGCCAAACACCCATTTTGGAGAATCTGATTTGGCTACTGAGAGAAATTTTTTTCCTAAGAATTTCGAAATTTTGCTTGTTGCTCTCTTGGTTACTCTTGTCTGCCCAAAGGACAGTCATTCCTCGTCAGGTGTGGCCGGGATCATACCTGGTCAGGTGTGGCTGGGGTCATACTTCATCAGGTATGGGGGGGCACTAGAGAAAGAGAGCCCTGGGCCCTTCTCTGCTACAAACTGAGCACCCTCCATCCCGCAGCCCCATTCAGAGTCCCGGGAAACTGAAGCCAGCTCCCATTTTTGGCCCAGGGTCAGCACATTTGGGCTCTCAGGCAGGTGGTCCAGGTGAGTGCTGGAGCTGAGCTCTCCATCGGGAACATGGCCCTCTGCTCCAGCAGGAGCAGGCATTGGGAGCCCCGGGGAGTGTCCTGGGGGATGCAGGGCACGTGCCCACCCCCACGGGAGACCGTGGCGTGCCGGGCGTGGGGCTGCTGCCGTGTTTGCTCAGTGTGCTGTTCCTTCCAGGTACTCCTGTCCCGCTAACAGCTTCAACAGAGGCTCTGCCGACCGTGCAATTAAGTAATGCATCCCTTGCCTTCCAGCCAGGTAGCCTGAGTCCAGAGCCGTCCTGCTCTTCCCGGCCGAGCTCTGTGTGTCTGTGCCTCTTGCAATCCTCTTGTTCCTCACATCCCGAGCCCTCAGGGTATGGAGAGAGCTGGCCTCTCACCCCAGCTCCTTATTCCATCCCAGCACAGTCTGACAGGATTCCTGCAGCGCTGGGAATTGTGGGGGCAAACCATGGAGTGTGTGTGTGTGTGTGTGTGTGTGCACACCTGCACACACAGGTACACACATGCAAACGTGCTCCGAGCACAGCACTCTGGGGACCTGCCCCGACACTCCCTGCCCTGCTCCAGAGCACTGGTACCTCCTGTAAAACAGGGAATGGTCACAACAGCCCCGCGTAGCCTCCACATCAGGTCAGGTTGCCTGATCACAACCTGATTAGCACCTTTGCAGAGGGGGTGCTGGTGGATCCATTGCCGTCAGCTGCAAGCAGGGCTTCCTTCTCCAGCAGAGGAGTCCACCGGAGCAGGTGCACAGCACTAGGCACTGCCAGGGTGAGCACACTTATTCAAAGAAAGGGCGTTATTTTTTATGAGGCGATCTTGAAATGGGTCGCTGAAGGAGAGCTTATTGATTGAAGAAGGATGAACTCAAATTTCTCTGGCTTAAATTGGACCAAATTCAATTAGGATACTACAGGCAGGTTGACGCTGCTCTTTAGCAGCCCCTCAATAAATTAGAGGAGGGGTTGTCCACACTACGTTATGGGAATGAATAACATTATTGCTCATCCTGTCGTACACAGGCAGTGATTTCAGTCCTTCCACGTCGTGGCTAAGTGGTTTACAGTGTTCATGGAATAGCAACAGGCTGTTCTTCCACCAACACCCCCCACCAAGCCCAACCTCTGCTGCTGCCCCATCATTTTGAAAACTTCATGCTGCAAAAGAATTGACCCCAAGTGCAGCGGGGAAATGTCAGTGCAATCCTGATGCTTCCTACCTCGAGGAAAAAGGAATAATTGGCTCACCAGACTTAGGGCCATTAGCACCCATGTTGTGACCTGTGGGAGCTTTAGTCATGTTGATGTGATAATCGTTCAATAAACTGAATTATAGCCAGAGTTAGAAGGGATCGCTAAGTTAGGAATTCTTCAAAGCCATTGGTGTAGCTTTCCTTTCCCCTGCTCTGATGCAGGTGTTACCTGCACATCTGGGAAGCTCAGGAGCTGTCAGTGGGTTCAGTGTGTATAACCTTGAGCATGTACACACACACAAGTTAAGCCCACACTGTCCAGTGTCAGGAGCTTGATGTTAATTTTCACCCAGAAACAGTAAGTTTTTGTGGGAGTGCAGCAATAAATCCCAACATGGCAAAATTAACATGCAAACTACATTTTCATAACAGTCTTCCTGTGTTCTCTGCTTTAAAAGCAGAAATGTGCATAGAGGAGGGTCAGGGCAGTCCAGAGATAACCCCAAAATGTTACAGAGCAGTGGGCTACAGAATGCAAAGCCTGAGGGAGATGAGGAGGAGAGACAGGAGACTGGAGCACCATGCAGCAGAGGCTCCTTAAAACATGGGCTTTCCCACACCACAGTACGACAGGCTGTGTGTCCCAGTGCTGCTTTTGCTCCACTGCTCTGGCACAGAACGAGGGAGAGCATAGCCAGAGGGTGCTGGAGCACCGGGGGAAGGATGCTGTTTGAAGCAGCAGTAATGGCAGGACCAGTCCAGCAGCAGCAGAGGCTGGTGCCAGCTCACCCCAGCTGTGGGAGGTCACTGGAAGGAGCCGCTGCCTCCAGGTGCTCAAGGATGCTCATGGTGCAGAGGGCTCCTGTCACCAAGGTGAGCCCAAACCCACCACTTTGAGCCTCACAGGACCCTCTGCTGAGAGTGTGGGGAGCAGTGAAGGTAAACACAAGGTGGTTCGACCCAAAAAGGTCTGAAGCTGTTGGTGTGGGTGTAAATGAGATATAAAATACAGGCAGCCAGGTCCAACCCAGTCTTGCTTTTAGTTCTTGAGATGCTGCTAGAAAGACGTGCTGATAGAAAGAGTGCTGATAGAGTGAAATATACATAGATACATGTATATTTACATTAAAATGGAATTGAGTGGAACCTTTTTATTGAGCAGGTGGGAGCAGAAAAGTCTTTCCTCTGCTAAGCCTCAGTGTAAATGCTGACCCAGACTGTCAGGGTGTTGCTGTTACCATCACCAGCATTTTTCTTGAGAGCCCACAGCTGGTTTTAGCAATTGCATCAGCAGAAATGTTAGAAAACTGGAGAGCATCGATACATTTATTTTTTTAAAAGGGTCTCACCCAAAGCCCCCATAGCTGACAACCTGCAGGTTTGGATCACAGATGTTGGTTGCCAGTACTTAGATGGATGATCCCCAGCTCAGCATCTGCTCCATGCTGCTCCTGACCCTTGGAATTAGTCTTTAGTTTGGTGATGAGTGGGAACCAGCCCCAAACCCTTCCTTTCCTGTCTACATGCTGTTTGCTGAACCGCACTTTTTGTTTAAAGGAAAACTTCAGGGTTCCCATTCCAGTGGTATAAGCACTATTTTGTTGATTACATGAGCAGTTGATTAATCAGCAAAAATTAATTTAAAGCTACCTAAGCCTCCTCCTGGTCACCCCCAGAAGGGGTTCTGCAGTGCTGGCACAGGTGCTCAGTGCTGCATCCCATGGAACCCTGGCATCCCCTGATGAGGGGCACGGTCGTGACGGTCCTTCAGGGGAGGCAGCGCAGCACTTGAAAGGAAAAATTGATTTTTTTCCTGCTTGAGTTCGGTTCTGGCAGGTGGACTGTACTGTTAACCACTGCAGTTTTCCTTTAAGGTGCTTTGGTGCCAAGCAAAGCATCGATCCAAAAATGGTTCAGCCGAGGTGCACCGTAGCTGCAGAGTCGCCCCACAGGGGGCATGTTGGTGACAACATGCTGTGATGTCTGTCCCTTCCTTGCCTTTCCCTCCCTCCTTCTGCCTCCACCCACAAAAACCCACAAGCAAACCCAAACCAAAACGATAATAGGAAAATTCCGGACGATTTGCTGGAGAGGCCAGGATCCAGCTCACTCCAATATATATTAACATCCTAATGGGAAAGCTCTGCATGTATACATTTACTGCGCCCTGACAAGAGGGAATTAAATGTCAGAAGGATTTGTAGCATCTGTAATTGAATTGGTGCTGAGAAAAGCAAATCTCGAGGAAGAATAACATATTAGGATTAGCAAATAATGTGGCATTTTGTCAGTTCCTGCCATCTCTGCTGTTCCCTCTCCAGCAATAAAGTTGTGATTTCTGGTTTAATCAGAGATAGGAGGCGGGAATAGCTCGGGTGAATTGGAGACAGCATTTAAAGCAGATTCCGGTTGTTAAGGTCAAGTCTCTCCTGGGCACAAATTGGAGGAATTATTCCTTGCTCCATAGACCTGACACTTTGTTAATTACCGATGAAATAGCAAGGGATGGGACGTGAATGGGGCTGTTCCTGTGCTGGCAGTGCCCAGGCAGGTTTGCTGGGAGCAGTGTCAGAGTTGCTGGCGGTGGAGTTGGGCTTTGCTGTGCTCGCAGTGCCGATGGGCAGGGCTGTTGGTGATGGGTCACAGCATTGGAGCATACAAGGTTTGAGATGGGGCTGGAGGCGAGGACAGGAGCTGCTGGAGGAGGAATGTTTTAGGCCATGTTTAAGCTTGAAGATTTGTTTAGCCACGTGTGTAAGAGCATGAACTTGGGGCTGGCACCTCGCAGGGGTCTTCTTTAACAGAAATAATTGAGAAAAACAGCCCTGCGTGTCCCAGTACACGAGCTCATACTTAACAAACTGCGCTGAGCAGAACCGCTGGCCAGGTTTTAGGCCAGAGTCCCTTCTCAGAGGAACCTTCTCTCCATGCCCTTGGTGTGATGCCCGTGTCAGGGAAGACCTGAGGGATGTGTTAGGCATGAGGCTTTGGCACAGCCCCCCGTCCCTGCGGTGGTGGGTCTGTGTGATGATGTGGAAGCCGCCGCCAGCACGAGCACACCACAGCTTCGTCTTTCCAGAACTTTAATTTATGGTGATGAAGAAAAAATGCCTCTTGATGCAAAATCCTGCTGGAAGCACATTACAGAGCCGTAACTCAGAGTGTTTATGCCCCTCAGCTGTTCCAGATGTCAACAAGCCACTCATCCGCCCAGGATGGGATGCTGCTGGCTGCGCCGAGTGCAGCCGAGCAGAACTGGGCACAAAGTTTCTAAAGAAAATAAAATAAGGGGAAAAAAAAATGGAGTGAAGCGTGCCTAAAGCAGCTGCTCCAGCAGATGAGCCAGTTTAGTTGCTTTGCAGAGAGCAGGTTCACAGAGGCTGGATTAGCCGGGCTGAACAGTGATGGGAAGACTGTGTCAGAGCAGGAGCTCCTGGGATGCTCGAGGTCGCTGGTTTTCCACCAGCTGCCGTCTTGGGCAGGCAGCAGAGCCTGTGCCTGGGTGAGCAGGTCGGCTTGGCATCCCACCGCGCGTCTGTGGTTCCCATCCACATGCAGGGATGCCTGGCCGCTCGCCAGAGCAGCAGACGCTGGGAAGCTGCCACGGCATGGTCTGTTCCCACTAGAGGTGAAACAGAAAGTTCCCCTTTGCCATGCTTTGGGATTCCTTGGCACGGTCTCTCCACAGTGCCGTGGCTTGGGGTTCAGGGATGTGGCAGCAAAAGCTTTTGATTTGCAGGGGAACCTTTTTTAGCCTCCCAGCCAAGCTGCTGGAAGGGGCTCCCTTGCTCTGTGGTGTCCCTCACTGTGCCCCAGCTCAGCCCAGCATCCCCCTGCCTGTGCCAGAGCTCCTGCTCTCAGAGGTTACTCTAAGGGGCTTTTTTTCTTAAATTGTTTTAATTAAAAGGCGCTTTATGGTGCTCTGGGTCCCGAGTTATTTACTTGGGTCCCTCAGTCCTTAATCTTGGAGCAGAATTGGAAATATCGATAGAAAGTGTAAATCCCAGCTGCTGCTCGAAAGCTTTGTATCAGGTCTCGGCTCAAAAGAGCCCCATTACCTTTAGCTGTCACGGATCTGTACGCTTGATCGATAAACTTCAAATATTATTAGAGGTGGAGGCTTCAGAGATTTGCTCTGTTCTTTGGAGGGAGACGGAGATAAATCTTTCTTAAAAATTGACTTGCATTTGCTCTCTCAGTTGTCCTGGCAAAACGCATTTCTCCAAGGTGTCCAGGCAGACGGAGGCAGGGCAGATTTATGGGCCATGTGCTTCTTGTAGTGAAAGATTTAAATGGTAAATCCTTCACATATGACTTCACAAATCATGTAAAGTTAAAAGATTTTTACCGTTTCTGTTGCTGCTGTGCTTAAATTGTAAGGTATGGCCAGTAAATCATTTTAATGGAGGTGTCACGCTTGACTCACTAAAAAAAAGAGACAATGGTTTAGCTTCTATTCCAAAATGTTAATGTATTAATCAGCGGGAGAATAATTGGTTTTTACTGCGTTATAAATCTCGGTTGCCATTAGTATTGCAGCGAGGGTTGATGTAGCTGCGTTCTTAAATTAAAATTGTTTACACTGCTATACATTCATTTTACATGGCCATAGCTCATCCGGGGTTCATTCCAGAGCTCTTCCTCCGCCACATCAGTCATCCCTCTCCCCGGTGACGGCGTCTCGAGGGAGAGGCGCTTCTGAAAGGAAACTAATTGTGTGGTGAGGAGTTAAATAAACGCAGTAAAGCAGTCGGAGGCACCGTTCAGTTACTGTTCACTGTTGGCCTCAGAGTGGGTGTTACAGTCTGGGTCAGGAGCGTTGTGTCCTCCTGGGCTGCACTGAAAGCAAAGGTGGTGGTTAATGGTGGAGCCCAGCTGAGCTGGGGACAGGGGATGGTTGTAAGGAGATTTTCTGTGCTGGGTGGGTTGGATTTCGGGCGAGGAGTGTTTCGGGCTGAAGCTGAAATGTTTTCAACACGGCACTTGTTAATGACGTTTCTCAGAGCTAAAGATCAATACTTGGCGTATTGCACTGCTCTTCCCTGTGTCCCACCCACCAGGGAGGCTGAAATTTGGGGAGCATTATAGGGAAATTTCCCAGAATAAGTCCCCATCGCCGACTCCATGTGCCCTCCCTCCCCTCTCCCATCTGTCTCCCACGTGCGTAGTCGTAGTGCTGCTGCTTTTAGCGGAAAACACCTCACGAGTCGAGCTGCCAGATCAGTTCGGCTCCGGACGAAGTTCCTCTGCCTGAACTCATCTGTCTAGTTAGCTCCGTGCTTCACCCCTGCTCCTCTGGAGAGCCTGAGGGTGGCTCTTCCCGTCCTGGGAGCAGCTGCAGCCAGACCCTGCCAAGAGCATCGTAGTAAGTCCCCAATTCTTATTCCTCTTCTGATCTCGACAGATTCCCGCGCAGGTGAGGAAGGGGCAATACGGAGCGTGGACCACGCCGTGGTTGGCGGCGTCGTGGCCGTCGTCGTCTTCGCAATGCTTTGCCTGCTCATCATTTTAGGGCGATATTTTGCCAGACATAAAGGTAAGACAGAGACCGAAACTGGAGGATGAAAGGCCTGGCACGTGTGTCCCCTCACTTGTGGGGTTGTCCTGTCTGATGTGACAGGACCCCCCCACACACAGTTTCTCTCCTGGTGGCATTTTTCCTTCATCGATCTGTCCCTCAACACTGTGCCGAGATCCCAGAGGAGACATGCAGCCTCCACTTCCCTTGCAGGTACATACTTCACTCACGAAGCCAAAGGAGCAGATGATGCGGCCGACGCAGACACAGCCATCATCAACGCAGAGGGGGGACAAAACAACTCCGAGGAAAAGAAAGAGTACTTCATCTAGAACAGCCTTGGTTCCCATGAGGTGTCCAACCGTGGATGGTTACTACTGGCCCTATTTAAACGCTACAGAGACAGTGATCTTGGAAGTTGCAACCAGCTTGTGTCTTTTTTTTTTAAGGAAAAAAAAGCAAATGGGTGGAGAGCGGTGAGGCCGGGAGGGTCCGGGATTCGCTGTGTAAAAATATTCCTCGTAAAGTACACTCTGCTGTTCGACACCTCAGTTCGTTTGGGTTTTCTTTTTTTGGCCAAGTCCAGCTTGGATTTAGTTTAGTGAAGTCATTTGCAGAAGATTCTGTGCCTTGTTTAATTTCTGTTCGTTCGGGTCGGGGGGAGGCTGGGAAGAAGAGGGGCTTCTGTGCGTTAGTTCCCTTCGGGTTTCTGTGGCTCTTCGTTTCCCCTTTCCTGTTTCTGGAGTTGCCAGCTGGGACCCTGTGGAGTAGGTGCGTTTCTCTGAAGGTGTTTCCCCTTTTTTCTCTTCACCGGTTTCCGTTCAGAACTCGAGCTCATCGGAGGAGAACCAGCACATTTTAGATGCGTAGTTTGCAGTTCAGTGTGCCCGTGTCCCGTTCCCCTGTCACCGTCAGGGCTCGGATAACAACCCCCCCACCCCGAGCCCCGCTTTGTGGCTGTTTCAGGTGCTTTCGATGGTGGTGGCTGGGAAATGGGCTGGAGCTCGGCAGAGGTGCTGCTCGGCCACGGGGACACAGGAGTGGGCTCCTTGCTGGGCAGGCAGAGCCCTCCTGGGCGTGGGGGCATCTCCTCATCCCTCTCCCGCTTGGCAGCCGCAGGGGCAGCAGGTAAAAGCCCCTCTGACGTGCGAGCCCAGACCTGGAGAGCGGCTGGGTGAACAAAACTGCCTTTTTTTTCTACCCGCTAAGTAAAACGTGGGAATTAAAACGAGCGTGCTAATGACCACTAAAGCCATAGGTGCACAGGAGACTCTGGCTCAATCGGAATCGTAGGAGACAGGTAGCAAACCGCAGCGGGAGGACGGTATAAAGTTATATATGCTGACTTTTTTTTGGTGAGTAATCATGGATTTCGAGCGATACTTTTTTTATTGTGTTTACGTGGCAAATGTATCTCTGATTTATTTAAGGGNTGGGGGCGTTTTCGTGCGTTTGGTTTTTTAATTGTTGTTTTTGGTAGAACCATTACAGCGCAGGATTCCTTTGGGAACGGGGAGGGGACCCTGACACAGCGAGCCGAGCCCGTTCTCCGGCAGTATTCCGTCTTTCTCCTCTTCACGAGCAGAACCTCGCGAAACACCCTCCTTTCCGAGCAGATTTTTTTTGTCGAGCGCAGCTCTTTCCTGAGCCCTCAGCACCATTGCCAAACCCCATCGCGGTGAGAAGCAGTCAGGTTGGAGCCGGGGGCTCCGTGGCCCGGCGGGACGGGACGGGCATCCTGGCCCTGAGCAGCCCATCTTTGTTTGGAAGTGTACCGTAGTGCAGTGTTACCGATGTAACTTTGACTTACAATGTTGACATGTCTCAGGTTCATGTGTTTGATTGGTGTTTTTTCCGTCTCAGGTAGATTGCGAAATTTCGGCCCCACGCATTGGAAAAACGAAACAATGAAAACAAAACCACATTAAAAACAGGAGAAAAAAACAGGAAATTACGAATTTTAGTTGTATATCGGTTTATGTATTTTTTCCTCAGTATACAGTGCACTGTTGAAATGTATTGTTGAGTATTACTTTGTACAGCTTTAGATCATTAGGATTTTGAAGCGTGAAGAAAGAACAACCTTGTTTAAAGGAGGATCACAAATGAAGGACGCGGAACTGATGATAAACAACCTTGTTCTTTATTTACCCGGCCTTTTTATTTTTTCCCCTTAGGCCAGTTCTGTTTTAAGGTGTCCATGGAAGATGTTACAGTGTAAGAAAATACATATCCATCTGTTCCCATTCACATTTTGTATTGGTTCATGTATCCCATTTTTACAAAGGAAAAGAAGTACTATAAAATATCTGTCTTCTTAATAAAAAAAAATTAATGTTACAAAACCAGATCTCGTTTTGAACTCTTTATCCATGGCTGTTAAAAAGGCCACCATCAGAGCTTGCCCACCAAAGTGGGCAGAAGGAGCTGGGGCTGGGCAGGTAACACCCAACAGTGCCTTGGGCAAGAGGAGTGAAACCTCATGCACTGAAGCTGCATTAAATGTAGAGCAGATTTCACAAGTTTCTCATTCGTGATTGCTGAGTTGTTTTATTTGGGTAGTATTTACCTGGAGAAAATTGATCTGTCACTGATACTCCAGCCTTCCCAAGCTGGGGTAGGTTGGTACATGAGCTTTTAATAGCAGGCATGTTTAAATCCTGACGTGGAAGGTGAGTGAACGCAGAAACACGCGACCTCCTTCGCCCCCTTCCCATCTCCCACTCAGTTCTGCCACTGCCAGATTTTCTTGCATCTCCCCTGAAATTACTTGGGATTTCCAAATTGTGACATGCTGTATGTGTTCACCTCAGGACACCAAACTCCCAACAAGTGCAGCTGGGAAGGATCCCTGTGCCTCCCCTCGGCCTCGGACCGCTGTCAGGGGCAGCAGACCACACTCCTCCTCCAGCCTTTCCCTCCGAAATCGGGCTGCGAGGCAGCTGCGGCACTGAAATTGGAGGCATCAATCTTTTGTGTTTTGCACAAAGGGGGAGGAGAAGGACAGTCACTTTTCGAGGAGATCGTACCAAGGTTGCCAGAATGGCCACACTCAACCAGCGTGCAGAAGGATGCACAGACTGGGACTTCTGTGCTGGAGACGGTGGCTGCTCCGTGGACGGTGTCCAGCTCAGTGCTCCTCACGGGATTATGCCAGAAATAACGCTTTTTTCTGGGAGAAATTGTGACACTGAGGGGGGAAAAACTGCAGGGCAAAGCCGAGAAACCAGATCTTACCCGAAATGAACAGAGAGGCTTTGATGGTTTCCATGGCTATTGCAATTATTTCAATGCAGAAGAGCTTTGAGACTCACAAGCTGCCAGTGCCGGCTCATGATGATTTTCTCCTTGAGCCAGCACTAATTGCGTCTCACACTTGCGGTGTCTGTAATTTATCTTCTCAGGGGTCCACGTCTTTCAGAGTTTTCAGGTTATTTAGTGGTGCTTTTCTTCCCATTTCCTACTCAGTCCTTTGCTTTTCTGGCCTACACAGGCATTACAAATAGGTGACAAAAGACTCTACCTGTAGCATGCAGGATCAGTTTCCTGGTGAAACCCTCTGCATTAACTTTCAGACACTGAGATAACAAAAACATGGGTGGGAAAAGCTGGAAAGAATAACATTGAGCAACAAGACTTAGTGACTCCCATATCCCAAGTGTCCAACTGCAAAGGCACATTCCCCACAGACATGACCCTGTGGCTGCTGAGCCCGTCCTGTTACACAGAGCTGGGGACACAGTCAGGTTTTTTATGAAAATTAAGAAAATTATCATTACTTGAAAGAATAATGTAGTCTTTGCCCTGAACTTCACATTTTCAGAAGTTGCAGAAGTAATTTGGTCCTAATTGCACAATTATTTTATTAGGTAAGTAATACAATTCTTAATTTTCTTTTTTTAACCAAATACAGTGAGGAATTATTTTAACTGAGTAACTGAGTCCAACTTGTGTAACTACAGCCTTTTCTGCCAGGCTGAAGTTGCCAAAAAGCTTATTCTACGTAAAGTAATTAGTGATAAATGACACTTTAACTCTCATCAGGTAACATGTACCTGGATCCTGGGCTGGGTGATTGAAATACACGGGAGCAGGGACGAGGCATGAGCGTGCGTCTGGCAGCATCGATCCGTGCCGGCCAGTCAGTTCTCATCAGAGGGTCCTGACAAGGGGCTAATAGCTTTTTCTGAAGATCCAATCCCATTTTCCAGGCAGCGGCCGGTGTTGTGCCACCTGGGATAACATCTGCTCCAGGTAGCATCGATCGGACGGGGGCACGTGTGTCCCCCAGGGCTGGGTCCCAGCAGCTTCACCTGGATGCATAAGTGAAGGGGAAAACCCAAATTCCATCTAAAACGCGACACTTGGGCTAATAATTTACATCTGGATTAGTAAAACCGGGAAAGGAGTTTCAGTCTAGTGGCCACTAAGAGTTTAAACTGGCCTTGTCCTGTTGTCAGAGTGTGCAGGGTGAGGGTTTAGTGGGGTCTCTGGGGAGGTGCAGGAAAGATGATTCTGCAGCTGGTCAGAGCTCTGCATGGGGGCTGCAAACTGACAAGCTCCGTGGTCAGCTTCAGTTGAATAAACACTTTGGGCAAATAAACAGATTTGAGGTGGAGAAAATAAACTTCAAGTGAATTAACAAACTTTAAGTGAAAAAAATAAGCGTTAAGTGAATTAAGAAACTCTAAGTGAAAAAATAAACTTTAGGTGAATAAACAAAACTTTAGTGCAATAAAGAACTTGAGTTAAATAAGCAAACTCTGCTAAAGTAAGTAACTAAAGGCCAGCTGAGGGTCAGCTGTGCTGCTGGAGCTTACGAGAAGTAGGAGAGAGCTCAGCCATCCTTCCCAGCAGAGGCTCTCCTGGAGAGAGACCCCTTGGAGCTGCTGTGAGTGAGGACATCACCAGCTCCTTCAGCTCTTTTGTGCCAGAGGGTGCTGAGCAGATGGACCCACACCTGGTGCCTGTAGGGTATCTCCCTCTCCCATGTCAGGTCTGCTCCTTGCTCACCCCTCCGGGCTCATCCTCTCCCGCAGTCACCCGGAGGTGGATGGACTGACAGACCCCCATTCTCTGCTCAGGACTTGTCAGCACCTCACACTGAGGTGCTGGTGCTGGCTGCAGAGCTCTCCATCCGTTTTCCCTGTCAGCCCAGGCCGAGCTACATTAATATCAGCTCTAACCCGTGTGCATCTGCCTATCTGCCCACAGCCGTGTTCTCCCGCTCCACTTCCTTATCCTGTTCTGCAGGATAGCAGCAGCCCTGTAAGTCACAGACCCAGAGCGATGTGGGCAGCATAGGAATAATGCGTACAGATGGAGTAGGGATGCAGAATATAGATAGGAAGGGTATGGAGACATGCCATTCAGCAGTCCCTCAGCTCTGTAGTCCTAGGTGAGTGGGATCCAGGTGCTGGACAGCCCGAGTGTGTTTGGGGGGACACTGCCCCCCAGATGCTGGCGGATCTGAGTCTGTTCAGAAGAGACAGGAGGTTTAGCAGCCCTGGAAAGTTTTGTTTCTGTCTTAGGACTGTGCTGTGAGCCAGACCCGCATCTGCCTCCCTGCTTCACTCTCCATGGTGGCTGACAGAGCTGCTCTTGTGCCCTGTACCCAGAGAAATCCTGGAAATCCTGTTTTCTTGCTCTGTATTCCATCAATACCACTGTTGTCCTTCTCATCTCCCCAGGTCCCCAGGTGATGGCTTTCAGCATCTGTTGGGGTGAAGAGGATCCCCTCCTCTTCCTCAACAAACTGCCCAAAAGTGGGGTTCCCTGGCTGCAGTGGTGCCTGTACAGCCAGGGGGGTGATTGGTACCGTGTCACATCTGGGGTGTGGAGCCCTCAGCTTGGGTACCCCAAGTTAAGCATCCATCACAGCAGCATCATCCCTCCTGGGAGCCCTTGCAGATCCCTCCTTGCTGCGACAAGCGGAGCGAGTGGCGCCGGCGGCACCTCACCCGCCGGAGCACACTCGGAGCAGGCACGCACGGAACGAGCAAGTGGGAGATGTGAAGGCTGCCAGGAGTAAAGGGAATATTTGATCAGATGCCCTCCTCTCTCCTCTGTTCTCTGCTCTCAGCCTCCCTCGGGGCCAGCACCTCACTGCCTCCGAGCACTGCAGCTGCGACAGGTTGGCAGCAGCTCCTCAAAACGGGACCTGCACGGGAATCTCAATGAGATGGAGAAGGTAATCTCCAGCCTTGACTCTCTGTGTTGTTTTCTTCCCCCGTTCCATTGCCCTCTTCTCTGTACCATCTCCTCTCTGCTCTTTTCCATGCCCGTGGTCAGCTTTACATTCTCCATACCTGGTCCCTGTGTCTGTTCCCAGGATGGGAGGTGCTGGCCCATGCCCTCCCGCTGGGGCACAGCTTGCTCCAACATCCTCCTCCTCCTCAGACCCTTCATCCATGTCCTGCCTTTGACATTCATGTTTCTCAGCTCTTCCACATTTCCCAGACTGGACCCTGGCATCAGCACTTCTTCCAAGAGTCATCTCAACAAGTCTGGCAGAGCCACAAGTCAAGTGTGAGATTTCACACAGTCTGTGATGATTTTTTCTTTTTTCCCCCAGCATTGGAAAACAGCCTCTTACAATGGGAACGAGCTCCAGCCCAGGCATAGCATCCCAGGGACATCATCCATCCCTGTGCTCCAGCACACCATCCAGGTGATGCTCCCGAAACAGCTCCCTTGTGTCCCGCCATAAGAAACCCACTCCCAGCCAGGGAGACACAGTGCCTGGGGCATTGTTCCAACAGTGACCAGGACCTGCTGGGATACAGACTCCTTCCCACACTCACTGGCCAGGCAGCCCTTCCCTGCAACCCCAGAGTGTTCCCTCCCCCACTGCTCCTGTCCGCAATCAGCCCGATTATCCCTGGTAATTGTCCCTTCTCCAGGTAATGCTGCTGAGCAGGGAGAGGGAGCGTGGCAGTGTTTTTCTGTGACTAAGAAAAGGTGTGTACGTGGCCTTGATTGCAAATGAAAAATTAAGGCCCCGTGTCTTGCATTCATTCCCACTTGATTACACACCAGTACGTAAACAAATCTTCACCCAGTTGCCTGAGGGGTGTCAATGATCCACCTTTGCTTCTCTCGCCTCTCCTCCAGCAAATCTATAATGCATTTAATCTTCGCCACTCACTCTCCTCAGTTTTTAAATGTCTAATTTGCTGCTGAGCGCGACTCCAATTCTCCCTGTGCAGCCACTTTAACTCTGACTGGTGTTTGCCTGATTTCTTGGCTGCTTGGCTGGAGTGTCAGGGTGTACCCAGTCCTGGGGAGGGGGCCAGGGCAGAGGAGCAGCAGCACTGACCCCAGCCGTGTCCTGGAGCCGACCCACAGTGCCCGTGCCATGGTTAACAGGCTGCTTTGGAGCAACCCCAAAACAGATGTGCCTGCAGGTGTTCAGTGCACCCTGCGAGAGGTTCCTGTGCTCATGAGTGTTAAAATTTGGGGTACTTTAAGCAGAAGCGAACAGTATGGGAGCTGTGCTTTTCTGTCAGCCGTGCCTTCATGCCTGGAAAACATGTGCTTGAGGGAAATCAGGAGGAATGGTACAAAGGGAGGAAAACAGGGATCAGGATTTAGGTGGGATGCAGGACAGGTTCTGGTACTCCCCACTCTGGGTAGGCTGGAGAGGTGGGGTGCCCTGTTGTGCCCTCCCTCACCCTGCCCCTCCCCTGCTCTGACCCTGCCCAGCTGTAGCCACTTTCCACTCACACCTGTAAGTACTTTGTGCTCACCCCACACCTGACCAGCACTGGCCACCGGTGAGGAACGTGAGGACTTGGCTCTGCAGGTAAGGGGGGGTTTGGTGGGTGGGTTTGGAGTGCACTTGGATGGGCTCCTTTGTGTGGGGGGGGCAGGTGAAGCTGGGGGGAGTTGCTCCCTATTATCAGGTACATGCTGTTGTGTGGGTGCTGTGTTTGCCCAAGGCTGTGCTGCATGGGGATGTGGTGTGCTGCTCACCTGGGTGGGTGGATAAAAGCAAACCTGCCATCTACATAATTTGGAAAACCAGCAAGCTGAGGGAGGGAAATTAAACCTGTGATGGCCTGGCAAGCTCCAGGTTCAGGAGCTGGGTCACAGGAGAGTTTTAGCAGACAGTTATGAGGCAAAGGCAATGGAGGAGCAGGGTTTGCTGAGGGTGTTGGACCCTTTGCATGCTCAATGGCAGCTCTTAGGCCAGCAGCTTCCCCTGTTGAGACTGGCAGGGTCAGAAGCAGATCGTGCCAAGTGTGCCCATCAAAGCCCTTGAACTCTGGAGGAGCTGCCATTACCTAACATCATTTATGTGTTCACACCATCAGCCCCTGCCTGTTTGGTCCATGTGTGACTCGTGACTGCATCTGACACTGGGGGTGTCTCTGGGGCCAGGGACAGCTCTGTGGCTTGGGGACAGGGGGCTGGCAGCCCCAGAGCAGGGTGAGGTAGAGACACACTCTGCTTCTACTGTTCTCCTCAGGGCCATGTTTGAACTGCACTCCTGAGGGTGAGTCTGCTTGAAGCAAAACGAGTTCAGATTATCAAACTCTCCATAAAACTTGCAACACATCTTCTTGTGTCTGGGTGTGCTGCTTTCTTTTTATTTAATGCTCTATTGAGGTCTGAGGCTTTTCCTTCCACTGGCTTTTATCTAGTCATGACTCCTACAATATTTAATCTCTATCAGAAACTGTAAGCCCTGTATTTATTTTATGGGTCAGTTGTTCATCCTTTTTCCTTGATGTTCTCACTGGCAGTGGATAGTGTGGAAGGTAGAAAAAGAAAGAAAAGGGGAGGGGGGAGGGAAAGAAAGCCCTGCTTGTTTCTGCCCATCAACATTTGTCCAAATGACAGGGCGACAAATCAGAGCTCTGAAGGCTAATGGCAGGCAGAGAAATCCAGTGGAGAGTAAACGGGTGCATGAAAAGGATGGTGGAAATTTCCAGCCCAGGCAGAGTGTCTGGGCAGGACAGGCAGATCACAGCCCTGTCTGAAGTGGGCTGTCTGCTCCTCTCTGCACAGTCCTGACTGTCCCAGGGAGAGACTGAGGTATCAGTGGAGGTGGAACCCGGGCACCTGCATCCTTACCAACACCACTGGCATCCTGTGCAGGTGGGAGGCTGTGAGTGGCACCAAGAGCATCCACAATCCCCATGTCTGACCAAAAGGTGACATACCCACTGCTCTCATTGTCGCTTTACCATCTAGAAAGTCTTTTCTCAGATTTGAGATGAATTAAAGATTAGAGTTACAGGGGAGAGACAATGCCAAAGGTTAAGGCGATCCACCTAATTTACTGTATTTGCTGCAGAGACACAAATCAGGAGGAGACAAGTGCTGCCTGTGCATCCCAGCTTTAAAGATCCCTCTGCAGCCCCTAATCCTCCTCGGGATGCTGAGGAAGAAGCAGGTGAAGCAGCATCCTTCCATGGAGTCCCAGCTACTCTAGGGCAGGTGGCTTGGGATGGTGCCTTCCTTTTGCACGACAGGAGGTGCTGCTGGAGCAGGGCTGGGAAAGGAGTGATCTGGGGGTACAGAAGTGCTCGCCAGCTTGTTGACCCTGCCTGGCTGAAAGGCAATGAATATTTCATGTCTCCAGCGCTATCTGCAGCATGGGCAGGCAGAGTCCTTTCCTTCTTTCTCCCACCCCCCACCAAAGTGAGGAAAATCTGTCAAAACGTTTATCAGAAATGTGTGTGAACTGGCTAAGCACCGCAAGGAGCTAATCTGTGTGGAGCTAATCTAAGTGAACAAAGTCACCACAGGCTTGCCATGGGCGCTCCGATAAGGATTTATCATAGGGAATTCGGGTGAAACATGAACTGCCTCTGAAAAGTGGGATGCAAACACAGTGCTTTGCCAGGGTTGTGCCTCGGGGAGCCATCCAGGAAAGGGAAGGTCAGTCTCCCTGCTGTGGTCATGGACAGCAGGAATTAGCTGGAAGATATTTCTTCTGCAACAGGTGGAATTTGGATGCAAAGAGCGTGACTGGAGCACCATGTGCAGGATAGCTGGGGCCATTCTTCCAGCATTGCTTGAGGTCACCTCTCCAAAGCTAAGAAACTTGTTCTTCTGCTTTATTCCCTTCCTTTTATTTGGGATAGTTAAAGCCATCACCCTGTCAGCTGTCACCCCTCATTGCTCTTTGTGCTTGACCTGTGATGAGAAACGGGTGGGTGGCTCTGGAAAGTGGCAGGTTGGGAAGTGGCATCTCCCAGGCTGTTGATTTACTGATTTGCATCAGAGAAGCTGGAGCCAGGGTTGGAGGTGCTGAGAGGTGGTGGAGGCAGCGGTGCTGCTCTGCAGTGCTTCCTCAGTGCTTCTCACTCATCATCAGCACTGGTCCTGTCCCAGCTGCTGCATCCCATGCTTCAGCTGGGCTGTGCATCCTCTGGCAGCTCTCTCCTGGCATTTCAAGTGCTGGGTGGAGGCTGTGTCTCCTATATGGGCTGTTGGGAGGGCAAGTGGATCCTTGGAGATGCCCATGTGTGTCCTGAGCTTTACTCTGAACATTCTCCAAAGCAAGGAGTGGGCTGGCCCTGCACTCTTCATTTCCTTGTAAGAGATGAGGAGTGGTATAGCACAGGCTGGAAGAACATCCCAAGTGTTATCTGGAGACAACTGGCCGAGATACGGCACAGAGACAACACTTTAAAACCTCATTTAAGCGAACACAATAAGAGGGCTCTTGGGCAGAAGGAGAATTAATTAATCTCATTCCTACATAGATACTTTTAATTAAATGGAAGTGTGTGGTCTTTAAAAAAAAAAAAAAAAAGAGCACATACAGAGAAGAGCCAGCGCCTTTGTGAGCCTGTGGGAGAAGGATGGGGAGCGAGATTATTCTTTTTTTGAGTGTTTTCAAGAGGAATGAGCATCAGATTAGAAAAGGTTTGTATTGTCAGAGTGCACTGAGCACTTCCTTTCATCTGGGAGGAGGGCAAAGGCATTTTCCTGGTCAGTTGCTCTGGGAGGTTGTTCCCTACACAGCTCTCACCCTGCTCTGTACAGGGATGGGATCCCCACGTGGGTCTCAGCGTGGCAGTGTCTTTAGGTGGGCTGGCTCTGGATGTGCTCCTGTTCCCTCCTTGCCTTCTCTGCATCTCGCTCTGTCTCCTCTCCCTGTGGTGATCCCTCACCCTGGTTGTTTGCCCCCGCTCATCCACAAACCCTATTTGCCATCAGGATGCACTGACGGCTGTGGAGAGCTGACAGCTCTGGGGAGGGCTCGGGCAGCAGCGGCTGGATGTGCTGGCTGTGTGTTCACAGCTCGGATGATGCTGTGCTGCAGCTGAGGCTGGCAGGAAAGCCGGGAAGTATCCAGGGGAGAGGAGTGAAATTCAATCAGAGAAGTGCGAGGTCTCTGGCGCTGTCCAAACGCTGCCCATCTCACTCTGCTGCAGAGCCAGGGCCCTTTGCATTGACTGTGCTTGGCCAGAGCCTTTTTAGCTCTTAGAAGGGAGGAAAGCAATGGGATTTCTTTTGGATAGAGGAAGCTGACATGGCCGGGGACGTCCTGGCTGCTTTGTCACACTGGCATCTGCCAAACTCCCTGCTCACGAGTGTCTCGCTAAAAGCAGATGCTGCCACTCAAACACAGGCATGTTGTTTCACCTTCCAAAAGCGTAATTTAATTTTCCTAGCCGGAATGCTCTAGCTTGCAGATAAACAGGTTCCCACCAACCCGTGATACTATTCCAGCAGGCTCAGTCTGCCCTCCACAGGACCCCGTCATGCCGAGAGGGATTTGCGTTATCTCCCAGGAGATTCTACTGGAGGAGGGCAAGTGCTTTGGCTCTGCCCCAGTGAGGGAGATGTGGCTCATTTCCCTCCCTGTCTGCCGAGGGTGAAAAACAAGCCCCAGATTGAAAACTGGGTTACTTCCTTCCCAGTGTCTGCAAATGCATCCTCTGGCTTGGTTTATGGCTCTATCCCAAATCAGCCAGACAGGCATTTTTGGGGATGGATGGAGTGTATTTCACAAGGCTATGTCCCAGCTGCTGGCTACCCACAGCTTCGGAGCCTGTGGTGGGTCACGCTGTGCTGCTGTTATTGCTGATTGGTTGATGAAGCCACGGTCAAGAGAACAGAGATCAGCAAAGCTGTGTCTCCCCAGACTCACGGAGTACTTGCATGAGCTTCACGGCTCATCTGAACGTTTGCTGGTAACATACGGCACCCGGTCAGAGCAGAGACATTGAGTTTAAATGTCATGGTGATGGAAGCAGCCTGGAAACCTGCCCACAGCAGAGCAGGATGTAACTCACAGCTACCTTAGAAACCTGTCTGATCTGTGATCACGTTACCTTGGGCACCCATTGGATGGCTCGGAGGTCTGTATTTCCTAACTTGAAGCTGGTTCCTTTCCTGAGGATGCAGCATGATTGCCTGCTCTGGTTTCAGTAGTGAAATGGGCTTGTTCATTACGTGGAGCTGCTGGAACAAATATGCCCTGCCAAAGAGGTGCTGCTCACCTAGCAAGATGTGGAGCACAAGTGTTAGGGGACGTTGGCCATTTTCTGGCTGGTGGAGCATGGCCCAGCCCTCAGATACAGATATTTGAGTTTCTCCTGTTGTGCATTGCTGCCTGTTCCCTTCTCCATGTCTTTGCCACTGAATAAAGTGTTTGCATGGGTGTGAGGGCATTGGCACTGTGGGAGCTGTCTGGCCTGGTTCTCAGCTGCCAGGTCTGTCCTATCATGGGACACCTACACAGGTTTTCAGGCTCACTCCATGCAGTTCCCTGCTCCTTGCCATGGGCATAGTGGCACCCTGCACAAAGGAATGGGATTGCTGGACCTCCCTGTGGGCAAGAAGGCGTCCAAGACTCTTTATTGTTGCTCATTTGGGTGCTGGAGTTTTGTTCCTTGTTTCTGTTCCCGGGTTTAGGGACTCACTGTATCAACCACTGAGCTTAAGGAACGTGTTCGGCTTGTCCTCAGGACTGAAAATAGCGTTGCTTTATTATCCTGTCATGTTTTGGTGAAAGGTGGGAACGTGGGTCTCCGTGGTCACCCCTCGGAGTGACAGGATGCTAATGAATTGAGAAATGGCTGCGGATGGCGCTGCCCGCATCACATCTTCATTAGCATCCTTCTCCCAGAGACTGCTGTGATTAACGCTGTCACCACGGACGGGACAGGAATGAATAACAATGGTCCGTCTTCCACAGCAAACGTGCCTTTTGCTCAGCAGCGGAGCAGAAACCCCACGGAGAACTTCCTGCTGCAGATTGGATCCTGCCACGTTGTCTTTAGCAGGGTTTGTTAAGCAGCTGTTGGTACTCTGTCTGCAGCTGGAATGTCTTTTATGGCTCGGGTTAGAGCGCAGGGAAAGCAGCGACTGCTGTGCTGGGAAAAACTCAGGAACTGGGACCTTCGTGAGGGATCTCGTAAAACATCTTCACTCCTCCATTGGTGCGGTTTGGCCCAGGTTGAACTGCCTGGGCTGTGGGAAGGATGTTGCAAAGTTATAGAACTGTTAGAAAGTTTGTACCTGGGGTGGGACTTGCAGGTCTGCATTGCCAGTGCTGATATTTGAACTGCTTTAAAGTCAGGGAAGAGGGAGAGAAGCTTTTGGGATGTGCATTGTTTCATTTCAGTGCAGGCGTCTAAGATACCTCACAGCTGTGTCTGACTGAGGTTGCAGCTTGGAGCACTTGAATGTGGCTCCTGAGGCTGTGGACCATCCTGGTGCTGCTTCCCAAGCCAGTCTCATCCCACTGGCTTCCCAGCAGCGCCACAGCTCAGAATAAACCCACTGCAGTTCGTGAGAGAAGACAACTCGAGTGTCAGGTCTGCCACCCCCAACACCTCCTGCTTATCCCAGAGCCCTGCCATCCCCACCGGGTTCAGCAGAGGGACCCATAATGGGTGTCTTGCTTCCACAAGGAGCTTTTCACAAGCCAGCTGAGTCAAACACTCCAACTGGCTGTACAGATGCCGTGTGTACACGTGGGGAGCAATGCGAGAGGTGAGGGGAGCAGTCACTTTTCATGTGCTGGCACCTTCTCGCTTGAAGTGCCCTGAGTAGGGAAAAATCCCGTTGCACAAAGGAGGCTGAAGCTGCATAAAACCAAGAAACTTGCAGAGGTCAAAAGAATAAATTATAGTAATTTTTAGGGTTTTGTGCATTGTTTATCTCCCCTGTTTTCAAGTCAATCTAATCAAATGCGGATTTGCCACAATCACAGTTCGTGCTAACCTTCACCTGGAGGGTATTAATATGCATGACGCTCGTTAAGTGTTTGCTTAATTTTTATTTATGGAAACCAGGCTCTACAAAGTGTAGCTGAGCTGGCTGGAGAGCACGTGCACAGGGTGTGCTGGGGGAGGAAGGCAGGGCAGAGGGGAGGCTATGGAGAGGGGGGGTTGATCCCACAGCCCTTCGTTCCAGTGGACTTGGTCATCTGTGGGATCTGAGCTGACTTCATGGACTGAAGAGCTGGCAAAGGGGAGCTTGCTCGTAAATGGAAATGCTTGACCCCAGCCCTGGCTGCCTGTTTAATGATCTGAACCTTGCGTGCCATTCTCCTCATCTGTTGAAGATGTGCTCGCAGGTCGCTTAACACCAATAGTGTTGTGTCCTGGGAGAGAGACGGGGAGAAGGAGTCTCAGCCATGGGGGATTTTCCTGCAAATGGCTCTTATTTTTAGACTGGCATTTGGGAAGTCAAAAGGGAAGGAAAGGACAGGATTTATTTTTAGCATCTATTCTTGCCAAAGCTGCTCTGAGGTCTGAAGGACAAGTTTCTCGGAGGCCCAGTTCCTCAGAGCCCTCCCATGCCAGAATGTGGGGAGCACCACATCTGTGCTTGATGGCAACACAGTCCCCATGGCCACGTCTTGGGAAGAGTCCATGGAGATAACACAGGTTGGAGGTGTTACCAGAGACCATGGCCATGTTTGCAGGTTCCCCAGCTGCAGCAGTGCATGGAGAGGCTCCTCTAATGTCTCATTCCAAGGATGTGAAGGGCATTTATCAAGCCAGGGCTCAGTTCCAGTGTGGCATTGCCAGTTGTGTGCCCAAGTGCAGCTTTCAGGGGGTCATGGTGGCCAGAAACCATCTGGGGGATCTTGGAAGATGTTTGAATAATCAGTGAACTGAAAGGGGTTTAAAGCAGCAGAGCGTTATCCCTTGAGCTGTAAAGCCTTCAAGGAATTGGGTGATTGAAAGTCACCCACTCATTAGTGGGCCTTTTATGGATGACAGGTTCGGCTGCCCCATCCTTTAAGTCAAAGAAGTCTCTTCCCAAAGCCTGCCCCAAAGCATCACAGTCAGCCCTTGGCATGTGAAGGGATTGATCCAAACTGTAATGGGCTCCTTTTCTTGCCCTACCTCTGCAGAGAGTCTATAAATAATCATTTAGTGTTGCCCTCTGATCCATGGGCTTTATTGAAATCTGCAGCATTGAATGTTTTTACAGCACCCTGGGTGTGTTTCAGCAGTCAATCCTAATCTCAAGATTGACTACAGCATCAATATTTGCCCGGGTTGTTGTTCTGATCTCTCCGGAGCAGCCGGTGGGTGGTGGCTCTGTCTGGCGCATCCCATGTTCCCCGGATCCGGCCCCTCCATCCTCGCACAATAGCAGCTGATGGTAACGCTGCTGCGAGCAGCCAGCTCCCGAAACAAACCCCAGAGCCGTCTCCTGGAAACCCTTAACGCATTCATGATACGAGTATTTATGTATCTGAATTAAAAAAGAAAGGAAAAAAGCCTTAACCTTGGGGAGGGGGGAGCTCGGGGATGGCAGAAAGGTTGCGGTGATTAAAGAAAGCTCAGAGCATTCAAGCAATATTAAATCTGACGGGCATAATGACGACTGAGATCTGATAGAACAGAGAGAAAGCTGGAAAGAAAGGGCTGGTATTTTTCCCTGATGTAACATAATGGTCACATTTTTCTTTCACAATGGTTTTTCTGAGATAAAGAACAAATTATACTGATTTGATTGCTACTTAGAAATACTTAAAATTGAAAAAGACAGCAGGTGGGCATGGTTAGTAAGGAGGGTTATTTTAGCATAACAGATGCATGCATAAAGCATTGCAGAGCCAATTTTTTAATCATGAGACCCCCTCCCAAAAAAAAAAGCCTTTGGAGTCTTTCTGTGCGAGATGGGGAGGTGAGGAGGAATGTGGGGGACATGGGGGATGGAGGAGGACACTCCTTTGCCAGTGGTGCTGCCACTGGGGTGGGATATGCCATGGGAATGGCCCCTGCACCAACTGGGGGATGTTGTGGTGGGAAATAAATCTGACAAGGGATGTTTTGTTGTTGAGAAGGGGTGGCTTCCCAGGGCAATGGGGTACTACTGCCTGGGATGGCCACACTGGGAGGTGGCACAGCCCAGGGTGCCAGGCAGGAGGGGCAAAGCCTCCTCGACCACAGCCCTGGCTGGGTGTGATCCTCAGTAAATGTACACAGCCATTTTTAATTATTCCCACAATTAAAAATGACTTGTTTACTCAGATTTATGCAGCGCTAATAAATATGCCTTGGAAATTACTTAAGTAACTAGGGTTTGCTAATAAAAACACCATACATAAAGCAAGTGCATCGCTTGGTAAATCAATTAATTCACATTTAATTACTGGGAATTGCTATCGGTGACTGGCTATCGCTCCAATTTGTTCACAGATTGGATGTGCTTGTTTACAGCTGCAGATAAATTATGTTGGGGAGGGCTGTGGTCTGGCAAGGCCAGGGCTGGCGCAGGCACCGCAGCTCTGCAGAGCTGTCCCTGCTGGGATGGGAGCATCAGGAGGGCTCCCATTCTCAGGAAAACTGGTGGTGGCTGCTCACCCACTGGCTCGTGGGCATAGGGTGGGCAACCAGTGCAGGTTGGCTCTCTTGGAGGCTGGAGGTATCATCTGGGTGCTTCCAGCACGTGCCAAAGCAGCTGGGGGCAGTTTCTTTCACTCTGTCAGAAGAAATGATCTGTTCCTTTATGTCTCTTGATTTAAAATTAAAAAGAGGTTCAGACTTGCTTTACAACAGTTTCCAGACCGCTTTGATATTCCCACAAGCAGAGTGAAACAACAAGCTAAGACAGAAGCAGACCTATTAATTCTGAAATTTTGTTTCTATAACATCAAGGAAGTTTCATTTAGTGATAAAATATATTCTGTGTTTCCTTTCTAATGGTATTTTTTAAAACATCTTGGATTCTGCTGAGTTCCCTGCCTAAACCTTCTGTGACCACTACTGGAATGGAAAGAAATAACTCCCCTTGGTGCAGAGCAGAGACTTTGCAGGCTCTGTACTGACCCCAGGACTAATTTTCAGCCCAAAAGGACTATTTGATTATCTAGCCTGACCCTTTGTTAAATATTAAACATGTAATTCAATCAGACCTGCTGCTTTCGAGCTTCTGTTTGACTAAGGGAGTAGAGTGGTTTATAAACTAGACCTTGTACCCTGGAATCCCTGAGCTGCTACTGCTGCTGCAAGGCTTGTCAGCTCTCGAGCCCTGCTACTGGCTTTGGCTCCCATCTATGTGTTGCAGTAGCCAGAGAGGGGATAAGCTGGAAAAAGTGAGGGAAAGAAGCAAACAGCATCCTAGCTGGGGAGGGGAGAGGGCAGAGGGCTGCTGGCACAGGGGCAATGTTCCTGGCATGAGCAGCACCAGCCAGACCTTGTATGAGCCTCCCTTTTCTCTGTTTTCTTTTTCCTGCCTGTCCTGGTGCATCCACTGGGGCCTCCTGTGAAAGTATGGATTTGTCTGGCTTTTGTGTTTAATCCTGAATCTGTCAAGCCCTGTTAAATTTGATGGTGCCTGAAAGGTCTGGTGTTAAGCAAATAGGTGGTGACCAGAGCCTTTGATGAGAATCAGATGGAAGCCTAATCCTAAGGTAATGGTTTTTTCAGTAAGCCAGGGAGGCCCCAGGGTATCCAGAAGGAGGAGAGCTGGGAGCAATACTGTGCTGCCTCTGCCTCAGGCCCTTGCACACCTTCCTTGGGACAGGTGTCTGGCAGCCCTCCCTGCAACCCCGATGAGCCATGAGCTGCTCCATTTCCATCTATGCTGCCAGCCGAGTGGTACCCAGCTGGGGATGAGAGGCATCCATCCCTCCATCCCACCAGCAGAGCAGTGCTGGAGGCGGATTATACCGACCTGCTTTGAATGCCCACCTCCTCAAATTATATCTCAGATTTGTGAGGCTCTGCCTGGGACAAGTGTCCCTGGCTCTGCATCAGCATCCTGGGAATGAGGAAGGTATTGGGACATGGGCAGGTGAGGTGCCTCTCTCACAGGAGTGATGCTTAATCCTTCTTTTTCCTCTCCCTCCTTCTCGCTGCAGCCCATCAGGCAAGGATGGTAGTTTTCATTAAGTGAACATTGCTGGTCATGTAATTGAAATTCAACTTTAAGGTTGAAACTCTAAAGCAATGAGCCTTGAAGGAAAATGCAAAGCTCACCTACGCTCCCATCTTGTTCCTGCCACCTGAGCAAGGAGGAGCCAGGTGCCCCAGGAAGAGCCCAGCACATGGCTTTGTCTCCAGTGCTGCTGTGCCAGGGCTGGCTGGTGCTTTTATTTTAGTCTCTTTTTGCCCTTTTTCATCATACAATGTGCCCTTGGGAGTTTCTAGGGTCAGTCTGAAGTAGCAGCACTTTCTCTTCCTTTTTCTCCTCAAAACAGCAATAATTATCAGGATCTATTGGCCCTCTGATTGTCACCCCCAGTGTCACAGTGGGTACAGACACACAGCATCGGAGTCTGCCAGTGGGGATGGCAGTTTCTGGTACAACCAAGGGATGGGAGTGGCTGGAGTCTCTCCTTGCTCCCGGTCTGATGCTGCAATTCCCAAAGGCAAGCAGAAATTAAGATGTATCCATTCCCATCCGCAGATAAACCAGGCGCTTTTGGTAAATTAAAGTAATTCACTGTGCATCTCCAGACAAATATGTGCGTGTGCATTGTTATTAATCTGGACTCTGTTTTTCATTCGCTTTTTTTTCTGCAGCTAATTACCTGTCAGAGAGAGTTCTCTGCTGGTCGGTGTGCTGAAGGGCTGTTTGGGAGCAAGCCAAAGGGAGGGGAGGTGTAGGGGTGTCCTCAGGCTGGTCTGAGGCTATGCGGGCAGGAAAGGGAATGTGGGGCTGGAATACTGGAAATTTCCTGCCACTGGGATGTCATCCAACTAGCTCCTTGCGAATGACAGGACCTCAGCAAAACCCAGGCACTGCCCCAAAGCCTTCCAGCGTGGACATGCCATCAGTGACCGGATGCACGGGGTGGTTGGATACAAACCCCAATTGTGACAGCGTGACTTGTTCGTGTCGCAAGAAATGGTGTTGTCTTCTTCACAAGGGCAAGAGATTGAGATCCACTAGTTTTAAAGAGGTTTCTGTTGGAAAACCCACCTGCTCAGCCAAGTCCTGGTGTAGCACCAGGAGTGTCTGCTCTGTTTTCTCCACCCCACGCTGCTTTACGTGGGGCTGACGAAGGAGCGAGTGGCTGTTGTGAGACACAAGTGGGTACGTGCAAGGTGATTATAAGCACATTAGCAGAATGAATTATTTATATACTTATAAGAAATTATCGATCAGTTGGGTCCTAATCATGCAGTTACTCATCAAATGGTCTATTTCTCACACATTAACCCTTTCCAACCCACTACAAAAAGGACCTCGTGTATAAACTGTAACAAGTGGAAGCAAATGGTTTTTCTGGGTGTCACTTCGGGCTCCTGGGATAACCACAGCGGGAATATGCGGATCCAGCAGGCGTGCAGATGTTGGCAGGTAAATAATCAGCATCTAGGAAGTGAGAAATCTTCCTAAGACACGAATTCACCATGCCTGAACACTGCTGGGTCAGCAGGATGGTTCCCTTGGCTGTGGGATGGGGCTGGTGATGCCGCTGGCATGGCACGAGTGCCCAGCGAACCCAACACCTCCTGCCTTGCCCTCTGCTGTCCACAGCCGCCAACACCTGGCTCTGTGCCGAGCTCACTCCGAGTTTGCCGCTGGAAACAACTCCAGAGCCAGCCTCGGGGGACCCCGCAAGGTTTGTGTTGCTTTCAGCAGAATAATGCAATGCCTCATATTTTATTAACCGTAATAACACAAGTCTCTAGCTGTTACTATATCCCCATCCACGTTTTTTTCCGACTTTCCAATTATTTCAGCTCCTTGCACCTTGCTGACAGAGAACACATTTTAGTGCAGTTTCGTCGGGGTGCCGTGAGCCAGCGGTGTGGTGGGGGACAGGCACTGTGGTCCCCGTGCCCACAGCCTCAGTGACAGCCCACCAATCCTCCCCATGAGCCACTCACGCTCTGACAGAGGCTCCGAGCCCCGGCACGTCCCTCACACCCACCTCAGGCCGCGCTGGAAATTGCAGCAACTGTTGGGGAGATTTATTCTCCATAAAAAATGTGTGACTGTTATGCCAAGTTGTTGCATTTTTCTGTCTTTGCTTTAATGGGTGCTAAAACTGATTGACTCTCCGTCTTTAGACAACTCCACGGCGTATTTGTTGGGGCAGGATTGATTTTTTTTTTTTGGCCCCCCACTTTTTTAGCAGAGCAGCCACCTGATGACTTGAAGTTATGAACTTTGAGTTAAATTATGAACCTTTTAGTTTTGCATTACGAGGAGTATCTGAAACCTGATTTGCTACATCAAACCACATTAGTTGTGTTGTGTTATTTTCTAAAAACACATTTCAGAGAAATAACTCCAATCTGTGTTGCATTTTATAGACCAAAATAATTGAATGGCGGCTGTTTGTAATTTTAGCAATCTCTTAACCTTAATCATATTTAATGGCTTTTCTCTTCAGGCTAACAGGAGGGAAAAAAACATATTTCAACTCCATCACAGAGCAGCACTACAGTAATGCACTCCCAGCTCCGGCAGGCACTGTAAATTCCTGCTTTCTGAATTGTTGGTTCAGGACAATCATTCAGCAGGGAATTACTTTCTCATCTATGAAATAAATGAGATGTTAAACTAGTTTTCTGCTTCCTGCGGTAGGAACACGGCAGCGTGCAGACCTGGGGAAGGCAAAAACAAGCACCCGGCCTCCGGCTGGTCACTGGGGAGCTGGGAAAGGCACCAGGGCGAGGGCATCAGTGGCACATCTGGGCCAAAGGAATAAATCAGGTGAAACCCAAGCAGGCAGAAAGAGATGTCCTCGCAGACAGGTGAGCTGGGATGCTGCCTGGTGTGCTGGGAGGGGACTTGGCTCTCATAGCAGTGAGGTGCCAGTGATGACCACGGGGATGCAGCAAGGGGTTCGTGGCACTCCCTTCACCTTCTGCCCTGTGCCAGGGCTGGGTGTCTCCCAGCAGCATTCCTTGCACCTGCCCAGCGGGTGCCAGCAGTGCCGATGGCTCTGGGAGCAGCAGGGCGAGCCCACACCAACAGAGCAGGGATGCTGCCAAGAAATCCCCTCATCTCCCATCCTAAACAGGGATGGTCATTCATAATCCTCCCAAAAGGAAGGTTTCTAAGGCTGTGCCCTGGAGCCCAACATCCAGCCTCCATGCTCAGTTTCCCAGGCTTTGCTGAGAAGCTTTGCCTGAGGAAAGATCAAAGTCGTTAGTGCTGAAGTTGCTCTCTGCAGCTGGGCTTAGGGACCAGCAAGTCTTGGATCAACTATTTAAAGAGCCAGGAAAAGACAGAGGTTTTCCAGGCGGTGTCGGAGCGATAAAGGGTTTAATTTTGGGGTTGTTTGTATGTTTCTGACACAGCCGACTGAGTCAGAAACACTTCCGTGGTGTTGCTGATTAAAATTCCAATTGCTTTGGTAATTGCAATATGTTTCAGGGAGGAGGGCTGGAACTTCTTCCTAACAGGCGACGGCTGCCTGGCTGTTCAGGAGTTGGCTGAGTACCTGGTGTGTGCGGGATGGATCCCTGCTCTGTGCGTGCCCCATGTATTACTCTTGTTCCGTGGGCCATTCTGCTGAGAATAACGGTGCCGCAGGGAAAAATAAACAGCCATTGTATCCCGGTTCAGGGAAGGAGGTTAATTTCTCCCTGTCAGAGCTCTGTTCCTCTGAAACTCTCTCCCATTGTACTCATGAAAAATAGGTTAGTGTAATTAGGGGTACTGGTCTGGGCAGCAAAGGAAAGGCACGATGGTGATTAACTTGGCGCGTGTGGGAGAGGTCACCTTCCCTCACCCTGCCATGGAAGAAAAAAATTCCACTTTTTTCAGCCCCTCAGCCATGCTGGAATTACATGAGTGACAGGGCGATATCCATGACAATACACAGAGTTTTGTATCAGACAGAAACCTTCAAAGACTGAAAGAAATTCCCCCAAATCTCTGGCTTCTCTCACATGGAATATTGATGCTATTTTAACAGGGTCCTTTTTATTCCATTTCTACAGATGGATGTTTTTTTAAATGACGGTATTAAAAAGGCAGAGTCTCCACTTATGCCCTCCCTGGTTTCTGGGTCCCACCAGAGCAAGCTGCTAAGAAGGTCCTTGATATATCATTTACAGTAATGGCTCCTGCAATCAATCCACACCACGGAGACATCAGTGGACAGATCTGTTCCCGTAGGCTCTGGCAGATGCCTTACAGGCCAAGGCCAAGGTCCACATGGAGTTTGGGAGGGACGCAGAGCACCCAAACCAGATGCCTCAGTTGTGGGACATTCTCTCCTAACTATTGAGTGCATCATGCATGGGAGATTCAGCCAGTGACTAATATAAGGGATAGAGAGACTAAGGGGGGAAAAAACCAGAAGTCCCACTTTGCTTTTTCCCCTCAAAGTTGACATTTTGGAAGCTGGCTTGCGTATATGTATATGAAAGTTTTCAGCCAAGTTGAGGGCAATGGTCCTTGACCAAGGAACCTGCACCCCTTCGTGCTCAGCAGCATCTGAGGCTTTGCTGGAGGAAAACAATAATTGCCTTTTCATTCTTTTCAGTGGCATTAGGAAACATTAAAATTGGGTTTTGTTGGTCACATGGGAGTGTCATCCATCAGCAGCACGATGGAGAGTTTCTCCCACTGCAGGCAGAAGGCATTATTAAAGAAACTAATCATTAAAAAGAATAGTACAAATAACCTACTTGTCTGGTGAGCCTGACGGCTTTATTTTCCTATTCTCCAGCATAATGAGCACAGTCTGGGCTGCTTGGATCTGCCTCTCCAAGGGCCTGATTGGTTTTAAATGTCTTTCCTAACCACTCAACATTGAGCCCATAAATCTGGGTTTGGGTAAGTGAGAAGCCAGGCTTTCGAGCTCCCGTTTAGGATGAGGCGTTAATTAAACACATGCTTAAGAAGATGCAGAGATGCAATCCTTCAGTCCTTAAACGTGCCGCCGTTCACTGTGCTGGGTTCCTGTTGGTGGCTGCTGGCAGCAGCTTGATCCATCCCCTCCTGGGGGGGACCAGCACAACATGTGGTCCCGAAAAACCACCGGGACTTTGAGCTCCTGCCTTTGATGCATCTACCTTTGTGAGATTCGGTGCTCCGAGCTTGTTTTCCTCCCAAGCCATTCCATCACAATTAGTGGTGGGATTAAAGAGTTAGTGGATGAGGGAAAGGCTGTGGATGTGTCTACCCAGGTTTCAGTGGCGTCTTTGATGCTGCTTTCCACAGCATTGCCCTGGAGAAACTGGCTGCTCATGGCTTGGAGGGGTGTATTCTTTGCTGAGTAAAAACCTAGCTGGATGACTGGGCCCCAGGGGTGGTGGGGAATGGAGCTACATCCAATACCACTCCACTTCCCTGTAAAAACCAGAGAAACATCCCTGAATGAAACGTAGCCTGTGTTTTCCCCTGTTAAATTAAATGATGTCTGAAATGTGTTGTGACCTTGACCCTCGGGCTGCGTTTAACTTCAAGGAGCACAAAAACATCACTTTTTTATTCAATCTACATACCGGGTTTTCTCCCTCTCAGAAGCTGAAATATTAACTCTGTCTGCTTTGAGCAATTTTGATTCAATTGGCCCTCTCCCTGAACTGCGAGCTGGAGCTAATGTGCAGGGATGGAAGTCAGGCACGACTTCCAAACTGGTTTTTTTTCAAGCAGCCTATTAGACATTAACCTGCAAGACGATGTGTTTTAAGGAAGCCTTGTTCATCACCTCAGAAAAGTCAGATTAACATAATATCTGGAAAAGAACAATGGGGATAGCAACTGTTAGTCATTGTTGATGGAACAGGTAAGTTTCATGGCATGATCTGCTGAATATTCATACCATATTGTTTTTCTCATTTAAGAAGTCAATTATCAGCTGACTAATCAGTCTTTTACAGGACGTTATTTTTGTGATGGAAAACACAGCACTGGTAAAGCCTCGAGGGGAACACTGCTCAGAGAGATCTTGGATCTTGGTTTGTTTTTGGGTTTTTTTCTGAAGGCAGGGGTTTTTTTCTTTATTAAACGGATTAATTTAGCCCTTCTACCAGCAAGTGACTCCAAACCCGTTGGCAGGGCGGACAGATTTTATCCAGCTGTTCCAGCCACGCATGATGCTGTAGCTTGGCAGCATCCTTCCCACTGAAGTCAGGGGCTGGCTTAGCATGTGACCTCGACCCTTGGGCTTCATTTAACCTCAAGGAGCAGCCTGTGGATGTTCAGGGAGGGGAAGAGGGCCATGGTCTGGTTGGGAGCCCCAGGGCTGGCTGTGGCAGCCAGAACAAGGGGCTCAGTGTGCTTTGCAGACTCTTGCTCGTCCCACAGGGCTATGCAGAGCCACAGGGATCAGGGCTGGGGAAGTGGAGGCTGACGAGCTCCCTGCTGCCTTCTACTTGGGGAAGACCCCCCGTGCTCAGACAGGAACGTCACTTGCCTTTTCTCTCCCTTTCTTGGCAAGGACAGGATTGCATCACCTGCAGCATGGGTGGCACTGGCTCCATATGTGGCTCTGTTCAGGTCCAAAGACACACACACAGCACAGTCCATGTTCTGCTGTAGAGGAGGGAATGGAGGGCTTCAGTACAACCTGGAGCTCTAAAAAAAGTGTGAAGAGGGTTGGGAACGTCAGATTGTAATGACTGTTCCTGAAAGCAAGAATGAGGTGGGAACAGTCTAAGCTTTAAGAAAGATACCCAAATCTTGTCCTTTCCCTTTCTTTCTCTCTCTTTGGAAGGCATTTTGGAAATCTAGTGATAATCTTTGTGTAATTTACCTCTTGCATTGAACAGCTCAGGGACCAGCTTTCCACTTGATAGATTATTTTGACATATTTACTCATAGCTGTGTCTGTCTCAGCAGCATCCCTATAAAAACCTCCAACTTTAAATTAATACGTAGGGACTGAGATTTTTCTTCCCTGCAGTTGAACAGTCTCTTAACACACTCTCCTCTCTCTGCCTTTTAGTTATATTTAGGTCTAAAACTGTAACTACAACAACACACCAAGTGCATTTGTTGTAGAGCAAAAAAGGAGATGTTTTTGCCCAGTGTTTGGTGTCTGAGTGAGTCCTGTTTCTTCCAGACAGGCCAGCGTGGGTGGAGGCAGCTGCCCTTGGCCATCCCGATGACCACGGTGTCAGCAGTGCTGCTCCTCTGCATCGGGGTACAAAGCAGGGTAGGAGGACCCGGACAATTCCCCGCAGGTTTAGTTTAATCTATGGATGAAAGCGAGCACATTATTTCACCTTCGTGGAACGTGACAGTTATTAATAACCCCATTAAGAGCAGCGCCGTTCGGCTCTGTTTAGGCAGGCGATGCCCGAATGATTGCTGGGAAGCGGGAGGGTTCCCCTGACTTCCCGAGTTAACAAGATGTTGTGTTGCTGAACATTGTTTTTCTGTTTTGGTAACGAGCTGTGCTCGGGGTGTCGCGGGTCAGATCAATACGAGCACAGGCCCCCTCCATCACCCCTGTGGAGAGCGGAGAAGGACAGCAGCTGAAGGATTGCTTACCATTTTTTAAAACAAGCTCTTTCCTTCGCACTTGTGTTTATCACACTCTTCAGAAGGGTTTTGTTTTTCGTTTCTTTTGCAGAGAAGCTTTGCCCCTCTGACACGCAGCCTGGCTCACAGAGAGCTTGGAGTGGGCAGCTGTAGCAGGGGGCATCAGTGGGTGCTGTGGTCCTCCTGCTGCGCAGCTCTGCTCTGGGGGGCTCTGGGCAGTGGGGCTGTTGCTGGATCCACGTTGCCAGTGGCACAGCACTGGCATGTTTTGGCTGGGTTTGGAAGGGCTGCGGAGGCTGCAGGGATGCTCTGAGCTCTGCGAGCCCTGGGGTTGCTCGCAGTGCTGTGAATGCCCAGAGCTCGGCTGTGGTCGGGTTGTGGGGGCTGCTGCACACCCTCACAGGAGCTGCTGCTCGTGGGCTGCTCCAAATGTGGAGGGAGGGGAAACGTCTGTGTAGAGCTCAGAGAAAAAGCCAGAAGCAGCTGGGAAAGCTTGGCAGCTCCTCCGCAGCTCTCGCAGGGCTGCGCCTCTGTGCAGTGGGTCGCACTGGTGTGTTATTTAGGGTCGCTGATGAGCAATGTGGGTGGACAAGGGGTTAGTGGCTGTTGAGCAGCAATGTGGGGCACAGCAGCCTCTCATTAGGAACTTGGCAAGGCTTGGTGTTTGCTGCTTTTCTTTCAAAGGAAGAAAAAAACAGAACATTGCATCTTGGGGGTTTTGTTTGGGAGGAAAATACCAAGAATTGTAATTCTTTTTAAAGCCGGTGTTATATCTGCATCCATGTAGATGTGCACCCGCTCCTTTATCTCACATGGGGATAATGATGTCTAGTTCCACAGAACTTGAATAATTCATCGACATAAACACCCAGTGCCCGACGTGCAACGGCCCTCTCTGTGCAACAGAAACAAACCCGGGAAAATGTTAAGGAATAATTAGATTTCTAGGGTCGCTGGATCATTTTAGGGAGTCAGTTCCGAGAGCTGAGGGCTGCTGACGTGTAAGGATCAGCAGCAGTGACTATGGGGCTGCAGGGGCAGAGCCACGGCTGCCCCTCTGTCCTTTGGGCAGGATCAGCTCCTCCATCATCCGAGGCTGGGCTTTCCTCTTTTTTTGTCAGCAGTTCAATTTTTGGGTGTTTGTGCAGCCACTGAGTGATCGCCAGTGTCCTCAGAAAACAGGTGCAGGACAGGTAACAAGGGCAGGTGCTCCAACCAGTTGCTCTCCATGCCACAGCATGGGATTTGGGTCCCATTTCTCCTCTGTCAGATAACTTTACAAAACAAGTCTCTGTTTTATTGCCAGTAAGCAGAGCACTGCTCAGGTCCACCTTGCTTTTCCCTTTACAGTAAGAAAATTGGCACATTTTCCTCTGCAAATACATTTATTGTGCAGTAAGAGATCAAAACACCATTTAATCCTGAAGATTAAAACCTCATGTTCTTGAGGGATTCCTACATGGAGCACTTATTTTCTTTGCACTTGTTTTCTTTCTTTCCTGATGGATACAGCTGTCTGTTCTCTTGTCACCAGCCAGACCCCTCGTACCCGTGCCAGGGCTATTACTCCATCACGTCGCCTCTCTGCAAAAAGCTGGTATTAAGCAAAACAGCATTCTCAGAAGCAGAAACAGCTATTGTTAGCAAAACAATACCTGCAAAACAATTGCCTCCTGACTGAAACCTCGTTGTTCCCAGCAGCTGGATGAGAGGGAAGATTTATGAACCGGTGGTCACACTGATGCTGCTCCTGATGCTGGAGTGGTGCCTCCTCCTGCAGGTGGATGGAGGGAGGTGAGGGAGCTCCATCCGGAGTCCTTGCATAGATAGGCATGATGCTCTCGTAGAGGATGATGTTTTCTCCACTGCTGGCACTTTAGCAGTCACTTTGCTGCTGTCCAGAAGAGCTTGAAATGAGTCACCAAGTACTGATGGCATCCCTTTGCATCCCTGAATGTTTCTGTGTGTCAAATTCAGTGAAGTGAAAGTGAAAAGGAAAGGCAGTTGGAAGTATGGGGGGAAAAGGTGGGATTTGTTGGGGAATATTTTCCTGACTGCAGCAGCAAAGGACACTGAGCCTCGCAGTAAACAAGCCCAGGTTCCCGGGGTGGCAGAGCGCCAGGCCTTGAGATTCACTACTCGTTTTTTCAACAACAACAATTAGCTTCTTCAGCTAATGAGGGGTTTCATAAGCAACCATGAATAATAGTGCTTAGGGACTCTTGGCAAAAATCAGTGTTTTGAATCAGGCAGCCACCATCTCATTGAAATCAAAGCAGAGGTTCCTGGCACAGTGGTTTCCTCCCCAGTCTGTTTCCTGGGCAGACAGGTGGGGAGAGGGAGTGGTGTCCCGGTGCCAGTGGGTACCCAGTTTGGGTAGTTTGGTTACAGGCACCTCCGAGGAGTCCCTGGAGGAGGCAACGATCCAGTTCTGCAGGGGCAGTCGGAGCTATTGGAATACGATGGTGGCACTAGGAGACATGGAGAGACCCTTTGACTGCATCGATGGGAAGGGGAGGCACATCAATTCCATCTCTTTGAGTTAACGAACTGCAGTCTGAAACTTGCAGCCTGGTTAAAAGCAGTATGGATTTCACCCGCTTGCTGCTCGAAGAGGATTCCTGTTCCCCCTGCATGCTCCCCCCAGGGCTCACTGGAGCCCCACTGCCCTCTGCAACCCTCCCTCTGCCTGGAGGTGCTGGGCTCTCTATGTGCTGCTCCACATGAGAGGAGATTTGGGATTGCCATGAGGTGCAGACCAAGGAAGGTGTCTGTGTCTGAATGTGCTCCTTGCCCTCATGTCCTGGAGCTCCTCTGACCACCCTGGCATGGCAGGCTCAGATCCCAGGCAAGCAGTGCCCACCTTGCAGGGGTGAGCAGAGGGATGTTCCCACACTGAAGGGCCGTTCACATAAGCTGGACACAGGGCTCAGCTCTCGACAAAGTGTTGGCATTGCCAGCTGTGATCCGTAACCTCTTCCTAAGTGCAAGGCAGCATCAGCTCTCCAATTTTAATTTTATTCATACAGCCGCTATTACTCCATCTGGTTCACACAGGATGAATACTAATGGCCCTCTGGATTGTTTTAAGTGCAGATCTGAACCAGATACTTGCCTTCATTTTGTCAGGAGCTGTAGTATCACACCAAGATTTGTCGAGTTTCCTCCTAATGGATCCCTCCCATCACTGGCATTGGATCCTGATGTGTGTGTGGGTGGGCAGAGCAAACGTGCCTATGCCATGGAAGAGGAGATATGGGCAACATCCTCTTTATACTGGAATGTATATTAATTATATATGCATATATGTATATAAATATATATATGACTGCCCTAGCTGAGGATGCCCCAGGGAACATCTCACCCTCCATCAGGGTCCTGGCTCTCCTCCTGTGGTGCAGCAGCTCCCCTGCCCCATCTGTCATTGCACTGCATGAGAGGATACCCCCAGGTCTGCTCTGAGTGCGCTCCAGCCTTTCACTGCATCCGAGGTGGGAATTATTCCATTTAGCAAAGAGGATTAATGTTTCATAACAAAGGGTAATTTATTCAATTGTATGCAAAAAAGGTAGCGGTAACGCACGTACGAAGCTCGCTTTATTTCTGGCTATTGTATTGGAAGTTTAAATCCTGTGAAAACATTGGTAACACCACTGTGCACTTTGAGGAGAACTTGACCAGCCCCAGCTGGATTGGATTGCCTTCATTAACCACACTCGACTCTGACAGCAGAGGAACTTGCCAGGATTTCAGACTATTCTCTTTCCAGCTGTTACTCAGGTTATGGGATGTTGTCAGATCAGGACAGGCCAGTACGACCCTTTCTTCTGGTGATAACATGGGTAGAAGTATAGAAAGTAACTTGATTTTCCAGACCTCCACTCATGTGTTTGCTTTTGGAGAAACCTTCTGTTCTTTGATGTGCGAACCAGCAGCTCTCAGCCCGGAAGGGATCAGAAGACAGTAGGCACACAAGCTGGCCTGTCACTTCTGAGGCACTCTCTAGACAGCAACCATCATTCAAAAGAGAAAAAAGAGCTGTTTTCCCAAGTGTCATGTATGTGAGTCGGTGCTTGAATTCAGCAGCACCTCTGCACGATGAGGAGGGGAGGAAGGCTGTGAGCTGATGGCAGAGCCTTGTGGAGCCAGAGGCACGAGGACAGTGAGCAGGCATTGCATCAGTCCCTGCCATACAAGGGACCCTTGTTTTGGGAGACCTGCCAGTTCTCTCGGCTGTCACCTCTTTGCTGTGTTTGCCTTTAGTAAGCAATAATCGTGGTATCAGCAATCAACATGTCCCTGCCTCCAGGACTTCTTCCTTCTCCCTCTGCTGTGTCTCCACAATCAGTTCCAGTCACACAAACCAAGCTATCCCTGCCCTGGCACAGACCATGCCGGTCCAAACTCCTCTTGCAGACTGTCCCACGTGGCACTGATGGCATTGTGTGTCTCTGCAGTGCCTCGGGAGGTATTTATAACATTTTGAGATACTTTGTGTGGTGTGAACTCTTGAAATAAGCAACCGGTAAGAGCTTTTACCTTCCAGGGAGACTGTAAAGCCTCAGTATCTGCATTGATCCAGCCCTGGGGATTTGCATTAATTACTTCTTCCTCCGGTGACTTTCAGCTCCAGATTCAATGGCTGGAGAAGGTGCCTGCAGCACACACAGTCCTGACACCGACCTCCGCTGGGCCACGCGCCCGTATCGCCTGTCTCAGCGATGGAGGGGAAGCACAGCAGGAAAGGGGATGCTCAGTGTTTCAGACCAAGGCAGCAAATCCTCCAGCGCTGTCACATCACCATGCACAGGGCAGGTCAGTAATCTCAACTACAGCAAGGGACTCAGGAGGTTACTCCTGGCAGAAAATAAGGTTTAAACAACAACAGCAAAAAAAATGATTGCCCCATACTGCTGGCTGCTGTTTTGGCCAAAGTCAAAAATAGAGGCGTGAAAGGATTTTTATTTTTTTCCCACCATTCTGTTTTCACTAGAACGAGTGTCCCTTGGGCTAGAGACTGCTTTGGCAAAGTTGCATTTATAGAGAATTTCTAAGAAAGTGAAACCTTGAAAGCCCCTTTGCCAAAGGAACAAGAGGGCTCCTTCCCTGCCATGTCCCAGCCTACAGCTCCCCAGGAAGCCCTGCTCCTGCTGCCCTGGCAAGCAGGGCCCCAGCTTAGGTCATTGCTCGTGTTCCAAACCCTGCCTCTCTGCCGAGCTATCTGAGAGCTGCTGCTCATCCACCTCGCTGCAGGGCTGTGTGGGAACATGGCTCTTCCCATTGTTTCTGGAGGAAAGGCTCTGTGGGGACTCAGTTTTCATTGCTGCTTCACTGGCCGTGGCATCAAAGAGAATAGCGGATAAATTGTGGCTGGAGATGATGAAGGGGAGTGAGCCTCTGGGATTTGCACCAACTCCGGGACTGTGCCATGCAGTCATTAATGATCTAGAGAAGCAATAAGCTGTGAAGGAACAGAATTTGCAATGACACATGGCTGTGTGGAGTAGGCAAGTTTAAAGAAGATGGAGAAATTTTAAGGACATCCACCAATGGCTGGTGATCGAGCACCTGGCCTGGAGGTGGCATTTGCTTTGCCCCATGCAAAACAATGAACAGAGGCTGTAATTATGTGAGCTGTTGGCACCAATGTCTGTGCTTTGTTTAACCCTGTCATCTCAGGACGCTGATACACAGCTGTGTTAGAGGAAATCAATAACCCGAAAGCTGAGAAATATAGTTATCTCCAAAGCATACGGCAGAGAAAACCCAGCCCTGGTTTAATGCCATGGGTTCTGCTCACCTGGAAACGTGTTCAGTTCTGACTGAGACACCTCAGAGAGGAGATAGGAGAAATAAAAATTATAGCAATGCTTTCTTGAATAAGGTGAAACTCCCTACAATGAGTTATTAGGGATTCCAAAGTACTTGGCAGAGTTCTCGAGTCCAGGGTGGTCTGGCCATCCGAGCAGGCTCCTCACAAGCTGGGCTCAGCCCTGCTGATGGCATCTTGGGGCAGGGGACAGCTAGGTGTGGTAATTCTCCAAACTCAGCACTGCTCTGGTTTTCCCCCTTAACACTGAGCTGATTAGAGTGAAACTTTGACTTGAGCTATCGTTGTCGTGGCACAGTGGCTGTGTGCAGCCCCCTCATTTTCTTGGTTTGTCTTTAAAAAAACATTGGCACCGTTTCATCCCCATGTAATGCTTGAGCTCGCTGGTCCATAGTAATTTCTGTCTTCCTTCTTTCCCTTTTTCATGCTTAAAAGAATCAAAGTGGGGGCTTGTGAGGTGGCTGTTCCCCTCAGTCTGTGTCACTGGCAGGACACCAAGTGTGCTCCGTCATGCGGGGAACGAGGACAAAGCTATGGCAAGCCCTAATTACAAGGTAACATGCAAAAGCAATTCCATATTTCTTTCTCCTGGGTTCCAGCTCAGTGAAGTCCTTTGCTCCTCAAGCTCCGATGTGTTGGAAGCTTATTCAGCATTATTTCTGTTAATTAGTGGCATTAGAGCAGTTTCTGGAAGTCCTGGATGAGCTCAGCTGTTGCTGTTGTACAATTTATTGCCACTTTTCATCCTCCCAGGGTTCCAGCCAGGTCAGCGCTTGTGGTCTTTGCTTTGTAGGCAGAAAACAGGAGAGAACCCCGATCCACAGCATTCCCGGGCTGGAGGGGGCACGAGCTCCGTGGGCGAGAGTGAGCGGTGAGCTGAGGGCAGCCCAAAACACGTGCACCAATGTGCCAGTGAGCTGTGACATCCATGTCATAGGTCACCCCGGGACAGAGAATGAGAGCCCTGAGAGCCTCTCTGTGTCCCCCATTCACCCCAGCCCCTCGTGGGGGAGCTGAGCTCTGCTGGGCGCCCGCCCTGCGCCTGCTCTTCCTCTGCTCACAGAGCCCTCAGTCCCTGGCAGCATCAACCCCGGCTCTAAATCACCTCCCACCTTTCCTCTGCCTTGCAAACACTGGGCAAAATATTTATAGCAGAGACTGGTGAGCTCCCAGCTCCTGCTGGGGATGCAGCTCACGTGCCACGTATTTCAACAACAAGGACTTATTAAATAATAACTGACATTTACCTAGCTGCCTCTTGTCCTCAGGGCCCCCAGGACTTGGCAAACTTTAATTAATAGTTGTTTTAATAGTTAAATAACCTTTATAACTGCATTTCATTTATTCCGGGTCCGTCAGAAATAAAGTCATAATGATCTGAGTCAAGCGATAAAACACAACATCTGGTTTAATGTTTGCAGGTTATTTAATGAACTGAGGAACCTGGCAGAAGAACCAGATATTTATTTCTTTTTCTCCTTGTAAGAACATGGGGTTTGTAGCGAGACACAGCTTAGTGCTGGCTTTTGACCTCCTGCTTTTGGCTCAGTGCTTTTCAGCACACCCTGTGTGCCTCTCCCATGGGAAGAGGGTGCCAGGGAGCCCTGAAGTGCCGGGCACAACCGCAGACACTGTGCAGGAAGCACCACTGATTTCTCTGTGGGTGCAGTCTCTGCCATCTGTTTTAACACGGCCCTGGGCACGAGATGAGCAGTTCCCACACAGCACACACTTCACTGGCCGTGGGGTTCCTATGTCTGCAGAATTCACGCTAAGGCTGGCAGTTCTCCCAGCACATCCTTCCCAGGAGCAGGGTCTGGGACAGGCAGTGCCACCTCCAGGTGCTTCTCCCTGCTCCGGATGGCTCACCAGCCCCTGATGTGGCTCCCACATTTTGTTGTCTTGCATGGAGCAGACCCAGTCCTCATGTCCCCTCCCCGCAGCTCAGCATTACCTGCTCTCCCTCAACTTCTGACTCACATTTCCTCATCCTTCTCCGCAGCCTATTAAGAGTATCCTGACTAATGTTGCTTAACACAGCTCGCTCTGTGGCTCCCAGAGTACTGTCTGCACAATAAAATTAGCTTCCTCGGGCATATTTTGGGTACCCGTGCTCCCCCCGCAATGTTACCTATTAATTGCGCAGAGAAAATATTCCAGAAACTTACTTGTGCCCTTGAGCTACATTCGTGTTTATTTCCATAACTCTTTGATACAATATTTGTCTTTGCCTGAGTTAGTTTGCCAAAAGGAAAGGGAGAAGGAGGAGAAGCATATGAGGGATTTGGATTGCCTCACATCTGCCTTTCTTTAAGCAGCCCATATGGGAAAACATATTCTTCTGCACAGAATTTGTTAAAGGTTTCGTAAAACGCACTGCGTACACATTTAGCACAGAACCCAGCAATATTTATATTTAAAATGGGTCCAAACAGATCCATTTGGAGAGCACTTGGAAGACGTAGGGTGGCAGTGCACATTGCGAATGTAATAGTCTTGTTAGCTGGCTCAGCCTGTGGGATCTGCTGCCGTGGGCTGATGGGAGGAGAGGAAGCTCCCAGCGTGGTAAGTGTAAAAATCATAATGTATGCAATGCTGAGAGCATATTTCATCTGCAATGCTCCAAAAAGGCAACGTTATCCATGTTCCCCTTTAAGATAGAGTAGCTGAGTAAATGGGACTTGACATGAGTAGATACTTCATCTATTTCCCTCGAGTTGGTGTAAATCAGGAGAGGCAGCTCGCAGCCCCCTCGTCCCTGTCGCACCCAGCTACTCACACGGATCTCCCCATCAACTCCCCTGCAGTAAGTCCTGGAAAGTCAGGTTTCATATGCTGGTCCAGACGGATCGGTCCCAAGGAGTGAGGGAGCAGGTGCCAGATCCAGCCCTGCTGGAACACTGGTGAAAGATCATCAGCTCCTCCAGAGCCAGCACGGATGGGGCGTGCTGAGAAGGAGAGCGGAGGCTGATCTCAAAGGGCATCTGTGTTGTGATTTCAGTGGGGTGTCAGCCCAGCTATGGGTCTATTTTATAGGGATGAGATTTAAACCCACATTATTCTCTCCCCACCCTGAGTGCATGGTGTTCCCTGTGCAGCTCTGCTCCCAAGCAAGGCTGGGGGGATCCGAGGTCCTGCTGGTAACAGGTGACAGGGAGGCTGAGGAGCACTAATCACATTTCATGAGCTGCTTTCAGACTTTGCTGGGTCTGGTTTGCTCTGGTTTATCTGAATCTTTATTAGATAAGTTTGAATTAACAACAGGGCGTGTGATGCAACAGCCTGTGGGATCCCCATCCGGAGAGGCAGGAGGGCAGGTCCCAGCCCTGTGCTGTGCCATCCTCAGCACACACAGCCCTGCCTGCCTGGAGCTGATTTCATTTCGTTTTGGCAATCTTCTGCTATGCACTTAAGTAAACAAAGATCAAGCTACTCACAGCCTTAATTAGGCTGCACATAAATAAGAGATTACTGGATTAGCTGGGAGTATACGTGGGAGAGTAAAATCACAGCAAAAAAAATCCCATTACCAGTGTTTTCCTTGCAGCACATCCCTGTGGATCTCCCCTGTCCCTTCCCACCCCACTCTGCTTATTTGCTCCCTCGCAAAACTGTGGAACTGATGTGAGCCTTGCAGATGCAGGGAGGGATGGATGGTGTTGGGAAGTGGCAGCGGTGAGTCCTGAGCTGTGCCAGCAGGAGAGGCCAGTTGAGAGCACCAGGCTGTTCACTCGGGATCTGCAGCATGTCGTGCCCTGCTGGGGCTCAGGGATTGAAGCCGAGCCATGGTGATGTCTATGGTACATCGTGGGGAAGGCAGGGTCTCTCCTCCTTGCACTCGAGATGACCCTTTGGGTCTGATTCAAAGGTCTCATTTGCTTCCAGCAGATCCAGCAGTGTCCAGGAAAAAGCAGCAGCCCTCCAGCACTTGTAATTTCTCCCATGGGTCTTGGTTTGCTGAGGAGGCAGCAATGTGGAGACAGAGGCTCCTCTGGGCAGAGCATGGGCTGTTGGAGGGGATAAAGGACGGGAGCCCAGGCTCCCCATGGCACCAGTGGTGGCAGGACCAGCCACGTCCCTGGATGTGCTGCTCCCTGCACTTTCTGTCGGGAAATGATGGAGCACTTCAGCCCCATCAAAACTCAGTCCCTGTCTGCGGCTGTTTGTCCTGGATCAGCAGCCCATGTGGTCCCTCTCCATCAGTGTGGCCTGTCCTAACTGTGTGATAGCAGTGAAAAGTCGAGCTTTCTGCACAAGGTCACTTTATTAGTGGGGAAATGGTTCTTATAAATAAATGAGCACCAGGCAGGCTGTCACAGGTGGTGCCACAAGCGCTGTCATAGGCACTGTCAGGGGCACACTCTCAGCCCACTCAGCCCTGCTGCTGCTCAGCTCTGCAGCCAGAGCAAGAACACTTGCCTCTGGTCAGAAAACATGGCAGAAAAATGGTGTTTCTCTGCTTTTCCCTTTTCTCGGTACAGCACGGGATGGAGGAATGAGACAGGGGAACACCTCGGCTCTCCCCCAGTGGCGGAGCTGCTGCTCTGGGCTGCCTCATTTCCCACTCACAGCAGCAGAGGGTCACAGGGAGTCATTCCCAAAAGGCATAAAATATTACAAGAAGATACTTTTTCAGCCAAGGTGCTGACACAGCACCATTCATGTTTCCTAACCAGGAGCAATGTCTGAGTTATTTCAACCTAAAGCCTGAAATATACATTATAGGCTGCGTCTTTCTATGCTTTATTTGGGCTGTAAAGTGAGATCTTATTATTTCTCCCTCCTGGGCATCCTTTAATGAATCTAGATTTGAAAGTGAAATATTTATTATATTTCGAGAGCTTAAGCACGGAAGGAGAGGAGGAGGCATATGCAAATTTGCCAGAAAGCATTAAAAAAAGGTCTTCTTTTTATTAAGAAAATAAAGTGCAAGTGTGCATCTGTCAAGCCACAGGATGGATAGCCCAAAAAAGCAGTGTTATGGGGATGTAGGGAGTGGGACTCTCCCTAAGAACTACCCCATTCTCACTCCTCTCAAACTCTGGGAGAATTGGGAAGTTAGAACTGGAGTTTGAGATGTGTCTTGTTGTTCTCAGTCTTCAGCCTGGTCAATGCAGTGCTTTGGAAAAATACAGAAGAAAATATTTTTCTGCAAATTAACCAGAAACAAAGTGATAAAGCCAAGTGTGTCGGCACAGGTAAATGCAGAGCTAATGCAAAAGTTGTCAGCAGCTCCCCCCTACCTGAACCCCAGTGGAGAACAAGGTGTGCAGCTGCAGTGGTATGAGAGCCCAGCTTCATTGGAATCAACCCATTAATTTAAAAATAGAAATATTCTGCCGTCTTCCGCAGCTAAAACGAACCCAGCTATTAACAGATTATGACTCTGTGACTTCAGACCATTGTAGTTTTAATATTTCACGGGGCATTGACATGGAGCACATCATATGTGAAAGGCACTGTTGGCTTCAGCTGTTGCAAACAATATGGTGCAGAAATAATGGAACTAAAAAGAAATTACAGCTATTCGGGGAGGTGGCAACTCCGCTGCATAGAGGGGAGGCTGCAGGTGCTAAACCAAGCGTGTGCTTTAGAAAACCAGAATAAAAATCTCCGTGTTTGATGCTGGAGGGGTTTCTGGTGGGCTCTGCTGTGGTGGCAGTGCCGCACCCACAGAGGGGGAGCCGGTCTGTCAGCGATATACACGGGCAGGGAGGACAGAAGAGGAGGCCTTGCCTATATGGGGAATTGTGTTGGGTTCGGGAGGGCTGGTGTGAATCTCTGTTTGTGCTTTTAAGTCTCAGATGTATCATCCAGCCACCGCAGCTTAACAAGTCTCTGTTTGTCAGCTGTGCTGTAAGTCACCGTGGGCGTGCTCGGCGCCCAGCGCGGGGATGCCATAAAGCTCGGCAGATTGTGCCTTTCATCTGTTCTCATTCTAGTTCTTTGAGCTTAAACTAGTTCCTAATCATTACAGAAACCCCAAACGAGGCTCGTTTCCAGCAAAACAGCCGTCTGGGCAGAGTCTTCTTGCGTCTTTGCTGTGTTGTACTGGGAGTCACATTTTCCCTCTGCCCCAGCCATGTCTCTCGCACTCTCCCCATCTCTCTGTGCAGCAGTGGGGACACCCCACCCCTGGGGACAGCATGGTGGCCTTGGCAAACCTCAGATCAGAGCTAGGCTGGCACCCACTGCATCCTTTATTGCCTCGGTCATCTCACGTTAGGCAGAAAATGGGAGAGGAGGAAGAGATGCAGGAGCAGGATTGAAATGTTTCAGCGCTGCTGGGCTGCAGCACAGCAATATTTCATTCCAAAATAGATTTTTCACTTGAAATTTGTTAAATGGTGGATGTCAGCCGGGAAACTCAATGTTTTAATGGCTGGAAGCGCCTGTTGGAAGGTGAACTTCTTTCACAGTGATGGTGGAGCACCTGATTTCGAGCTCAGAGCACAGACGTGGTTTGGCGTGAGGGTTGTCAGTGCTCAAGGCAGGAGGCCTGTTACCCCCTCACACTTTGAGGGGTGTGAAATCCTGTTGGATTTCTTTGGTCCCCAAACATCCTAATGAGATGTCAATCCATTGTAAGGACCTGCCAGTGCTAGTGATAATTGATCAGTCTTTGCTGGACAAGGTGTCACTGTATGCATGCACATATATACATGTAAATAAAAACAGATGTAACAACAGACATGCTATAATAGATAATATCATATGAACTATGCAATACATACATCCCACCCGGATGGCCAGCACTGCTCTGGTGTGTCACATGTGGAGGAGGCACCTGCAGCTGTCACAGGTATCTACATTGTAGTGCTACCTGAGGGTCCTGGTCTGAGCACACAACCCTGGAGCATCTGTGCCAGCACTGACGTGCATCACTCCACACTCCTTCTCTTCTCCAAAGCAGGTTCTAAACTGACCAAACAGAAATTTTCTGCTTTTCTGAAAAATTTTCAGCTGGCCCTGGCTATTTGCCTCCTCCCAGAGAGACACAATTTCACAGCAAATCCATCACTGCAGCAGCCACTTGGCACCATCCCCACTCTGGCTCCTGGCAGCCCTTGTTGTCCCTCCCTTTGCCTCCACAAATGCCACCTGTGGCACTGATCCTCTGCTTCCAACCCATTCCTTTCTGTTTGGGGGAGACTCTCTCTTCCAGCCTGACGTGAACCAAATATTCCCACATCCTGTTCCGAGGTGTTTTACCTGTCCCATTGGTCTCCATCCTGCAGCTCAGAGGCAGGGACATGGGGGCTGTGGGGCAGCACTGAGGAGCCCCTGCCAGCCCAGCCTTGCCATGGGGCGATGCCTTCAGGAGACGTGCCTCTGTCCCAAAATATACCCATGTTTCCAACGTGCAGCTCCTGAGCAGCCGGACAGCCGATGGCACGAGGAAGTGGAAGAACACGTTCAAGGCAGGCTGATTTTTTGGCAGATGAGGTAAAAAAAAGTATTAATTGGTCTGGGACCTACACACCTGAATGCAAACAGGGAACATGACCTGGTCTCTGCTGGCTCCATAGGTGTTGTCTGGTCTCTGTGCAGGAGGGGTTCCCCCAGCCCTAACACCACTGCCAGAGACGGAGCTGTTTGCTGCTGTCAAGTAAAGAAAGTCTGTCTGTGGCTTTGCTACTTGACGTGATGGGAGCTCCCAGGAGATGGGGAAATCAAAGACAATGCTTTTTTTCTTTATTTGCTGGGCAGAGATACAAGGAAAGCATGTGAGGGCTCCCAGCAGTGTGAGTCTGGATCTCCTCATGGTCAATCACAGCTGTTAACCTTCCTCGTTCCTGCAGCGAGTGCCCTTGGGACTGTTTGCTTTTTGATTTCAAGGCTTCCTCTCCAAAAGCAAACAGGGGCTGTCACACAGACACGTCAGTCCTGCATTCCCCTCTCTCCTGGCATCAGGCTGTCAAAGGCAGGTTAGAGACTGGTCCTGTCCTGGGTCTGGTTGGGGGTGAAGCTTTTGTTGCACAAACCTGCTCACTCCACTGAAGGAATAAGTGAGGTTGTTCTGATTCCAGCAGATGACAATCCAACTTAAAACACACCTGAGACTTTGATCAGGTGTATGTTATCTTCTAGACATCTGGGTGGTGGTTTGGGCTTTTCCCCCAAAGAATCCAAACTTTCATCGGCTGCAATGAATCTGCTGCCAGCATCGGAGCTGGAACACACATCCCTCCATCACACCCTTCCGCTGTGAGGACCCTCAGCACACCATCGATGCTAAAAAGGTAGAGACCAGGCATGGTGGAGTCTGCTGAGGTCTACCCTGGACCTGCAGCCACCAGCAATCACCCCTCTCTTGCCCCTGTTCTGCTCCAAAGCCACACGTGATGCTGTATTCATCTCAATGTCATTTTCTTTGAGATGTGAGCTGGAACAAATCCGGAGCAGCTGCTCCATCTCTAAGTGTCCTTCAGGGATCCCTTCAGCAGACACTTTGCAGGGTATAATGATGACATTCTAACGAGCGCTAATGCACACGTTGTCATCTTTCTGTATTTACACTTCCCACAGGAGGCATCGTTCCGAGAAGGAAAAGTGAGAGACAGAAACTTTTATGCAGAAACTTCAGCGCCTGCGCCGGGGAATCCGCCTGATGGAGAGAAGCCACAGGGCAGGGAGAACTCCAGCCTGAAAGGGGCAGTGGCTGGCAGGGCAGGGAGGGATGGCCAGGAGAGAACAGACACCAAGCAGAAACCTCCCAATCCCTGCAGCTGGATTACTTAGGCCATAAGGAAAAAGGTGGAGAACAAGGATTATTTTGGGGCACAGGTGACAGCAGAGCCCACATCACTCCAGATCTCACCAGCTTCAGTCTAATGATTTCACTGGGGACCAGGGGGTTCCATGCGCTGCCTTCTCTGTGCTTTGCCCCCAAAAATGCCACATGGAACAAATTTGTGGCCTTTGTGGTGGTCATCCATTAGACACTTCATTAAAGCAAACCATAATGGCTTCGGGGAGCAGCACTGTCCCATCACTATCCCTGGGGAGAGGATCCTCAAGTCACTAATGCAGTGAAACCCTCCTTGTCCAAGAGGAAACAACAGCAAATCAGCTCTTTCCCCCCAGGAATGTTACACACATACATATGGACGTGTGTGTGGCCTATAGGCAGACAAATAAATAAATAAATGAAAACCTGCCAAAGTGAGGGAAAACAACACTCTGTATCCATGTGATGCTTCGGCATAAGCAGCTGGAATGGTTAAGGTCATCACTTTGTCCTCCGCTCACTGATCTTATCGGGAGGAAGATTGTATCTAATAAATAATATACCAAAAGATTTCTGTCTCCATCTCTTCACATGCTCTGCCATTCTTACTGCGTTACCCGCACTGAGAGTGAGGATCCGGCCGGTATGATAACTAGGAATAAATGGCTCTGCTTGTCGGGGGAAATTCTGCTGGCAAATTTCCGAACCAGATTAAAAAGTAAATGAGATTTCTTCTGGAGAGTTATTTTCAAGGGTTTTGTCTGCTGATGTTCTCATGCAAGATTGCAGCTTTGCCAAGGGGGGAAGAGAACAAAAGGGGAGGATAAAGAACCGAGGTTGCAATTATCCGACGGAACGAGGTTCTCTAGTGAAAGCACCTAATCAGGAAAGTCTCAAATTTGCTTAAAATACAAAGTGCGGTACAACATTTATTTATAATCTGCCTCACCTGCTCAGATAAAACTGTTTCTAAAGCCAGGCAATTGCAAGAGACAAGCTGTAAAATGGAACAAATGGAATCAAATCGGGTATTAATAACAGCGGAATGAAATAATAACGGACGGGGGTCTTTGAGCAGAGCACAATTTCAGTGTTGCAGCAAACACAAGGTGGAGTGGTGTGGGCAGAGAAGCATTCCCAACTGGGAGACACAGTGGGACAAGGGGATGGGGAGGCAGAAGTTGTGTGAACCCCCAAGGATGGTGAGGAAGCACCAGGGCCCCAGGTGTAGGCAGGTGGTTAACGAGGCACAACTAATGAGGGGAGTGATGAGGCGGGTGAAGTTATTTATGTCCTGCCAGTACTCTCTAGAGCTGGGTGTAACATGGTGTTCCTCCAGAGCCTTCAGCTGGGACCGTGGGTGAGTCTCTTGGTTTTTATTTCTTTGCTAATGCTGCAGAAGTATCATTGGTTTGGTTATTTGGTCAGTGGTTTCGTTATCTGGTGAAGACCTTTAGTTTGTGAACACACCCCATCTGCTCTGGACCCTGCTTAGGAGCTTAAGGAGTGGCTGTAGTGGAAGCAAGGCAGAGAATTGTTGGCTGCAGAGCTGAAATGGTTTTGTCCAGGGCTCTTGCTCCAGGCAGAGGTGTGGGTAGGTCCTACAGCACTGGGAAAGCTTGTTGCATAGGTGTTATTCCAGTTGTTGCGTCTCTGTGCTCTGTAATGAGTTCTTTGCCTCTCTTCAAGGTTATTGACAAGAAACACAAGTTGGGAAAGTGTATTTACCCTTGAATGTTTATAAACCTGTTTGTTACTGCCCCTTGCTGTTGGGGAGATGGACTAATGTGCTGGGTTGGGTGCTCCACAGCCACATGGTTTGAGTTGGAGCAGCTGGTTCCCGTTGCTTATAATCCCTGCCTGGGCAGGGGCTACTGGAGGCAGTGGTTTGGGGGTCTTGAAACTACCTGGGCACAAACAGCCCTTCTGTGTTCGTGAGCCGGTCTCCAGGGAGCAGCTTGTTGATCTGTCCTGTGGCCTGTGCTCACAAGCACTCCAGAGACAACCTGAAATGAATAAAAAAGCAATTCTTCCTCCTGCTCCTTGCACCAGATGGATGTATTCCAGCTATGCCCCATGCTGCAGCCTGGCCTGGGTGCTGATGGCAGTGGCCAGCCACTGGGAAGTGGGGCCAGCCTTTCCACCCGTGCCATGGCTATTCCCGGCATCCCTCACCATGTCTAGCGGGCAGAGGGTGGCAGTGGGCATTGAAGTTGGACCCGGCCATGTTGTGGGGTGTGGGGTCTGCAGCGCTCCTGAAACCTCATGTTCTGGGTTTCTGCCTTTGTGACATTACAGTGCAAACAATAAAACTGCGTGGAATGGATGGAAGAGCTGTAAGCAAACCGTGGGGGTGGACAGGACAGTGCTGGGGGGTGCCCAGGGCCCCAGGAGGCGATGTGGGATGTGCACGGGTCTCTGCACGTGCCAGGCTCTCCCAGGGATGCTGCACCACTCTCAGCATCCTCTGCTGTGCCAGCTGCCCTTACCCCCGGCTCCTGCCCTTCGTTTTGTATGGATTTGGGCAGCTGCATTTCCAGGCACCGAGCAGCTGCTGGGCTGACACCGGTGACGCGCTCAGCCCGTGCGGGCTGACTCCTGTAATTGGGGTCAATCACAGAAAAAACCCTGTCACAGCAGAAAGTGCTTCTCAGCTGCCGGGGCTGACACAAACAGCAGTGCTCTGGGGACAGGGACACAGCCACACTGCCCTCCCTGCCCTCTCCCTGCCTCTCCTCGCCTGTTTTCTCAGCACGTAGCTCCTCTTTGCTCCCTCTCTTCCCTCTGAAGTGGGAGAATGTTTGCCCTGGTGCCAGTTGCCAGATCAGCTTACCCCACCCCACCTTCTCTCCTGGCTGGGCTCTCAGAGAAGCCCCTTGGGCTTTTCTCAGGGCTCTGCTGCTTCTTCTCCATGAGAAGAGCCGTGACTGCATCCCTGGTAGCCTTGTCCCAGTTGTGTGGCCAGTGAGCAGCCTTGTCCTTGCTCCCTGCATCACCAGCACCTCTGATGGTGCTCTTGGCTCAGCTCCTGACCTCCCTCTAGGAACACCAAACCCAGCAGCCAGGCAGGAGCCCTGTGGCTCCATCTCTTGGGGGAGCACAGTTTGGAAGCCCATGAGCAATAAGGAAAGTCTGGGTTGCAGGAGGCAGGCTGTGACCGTGAAAAATAAATAAACAAATATATAGATCATTGCTGCTCCTTTCTGCTCCCCCTGCCAGTCAGCGCCAAAGGAGCCAGGGACCTTTCATGGAGATAAATGGAGTGCAAGGGCTAATTAAAGTGACTGATTTCTCCATAGCAGGAGCTTCCCAAGGCTCCCCTCCTGCGGTGCCCTTGTGTTTGAGCAGGGAGAAGAGCCAGAGGTGCCAACATGTTTTGGAGTGGCACGAGTTGGGGACAGCCGCCTCCAAGGGACCTCTCCGGTCACCTCTCATCAGAGGCACTCAGACAGCCCAGAGCTCTGTGAGCAGCATCTCAGCCCACAAATAATAACAATCTCATTTCCCTGCCAGGCTGCACCCGCAGGACCTTTCCCATCTCCTGTCTCTCCTTCTCTGTCACTGAAATAACGTAGGGGAAAGGTTCACATCTCGGAGTTGGCTCAGGGGTGTTTGCCCTGAGGGAAGAGGGAGCCAGGAGCCACCACGGCCACACTGGGGCTGACAAACCTGTTTGAGAGGCGAGAGATGAAATTGCACAACTCTGTTTTATTGGCAACGGGGGCTTTACAAATCTGACAGGAGTAAGAAGGCCCTGGTAAAGGCTGAAGGAGGAGGATTGGCCCTTCAGGGTCTGGGGCACAAGCTGAGCTGCTGCATCTGCAAACAGTAGCTTGTCTGGAACAGCTGGGTCATGGCAACTGGGGGTCGCAGTTCAGAGCCACCACAGCCACCAGGCTTACACGTGTTCTGCTTCTTTTTCTCCGTGCAGCTTCATTATGGCCCTTCCATTGCTTATCATGAGGGAGAGCGTGTCTGGCCTTGTTTATGAAGGATAAATGCTTTGTGCTGCGTGTTAATTGCTGCCCTGCACCTTTAGTCTAAAGCCTCGTCCAAAGCTGCAACTGGGGGCTCATTTAGGTTTCTGGTTTGTAGCAATAATACCCTTTTAATGTGCTAGATGAGAATGGAAGTGAACCTTCCTTACGCTTACGGGTTGTTGCAAACATCCCTCAGTGGCTGAAGGTCACTCTGTCGGCAGACTGATGCTGAGCTGTCAGGTCCTGTTCGTCGCCACGGGTGGCACTGGGGACACCCATGCAGGGGACAGCTCGGACACACACAGGTCTCATGGGTTCCTGTGTGCTGATTCCCTCCAACTGTCCCCAGACCCGCAGGCATTGCCAGTCTGTCCAGATCCCAGGCTTTGCTGGGGCTTTTTCCATTCCTTGGCAGCAGACACGTCTCTTCTGATGCTATCGTGCATTCCTCTCTCTTTTCCTTTCTGCTCTTCCTAGGAGCTTGTGTCCTGGTGATCTATGAGTTGTTTGGAGAAGCAGCAAACACTACTTATGCATTATATACATGTCTTGTCTGTTCCACTTGATAATGCCATTCTTTAATATGCTCAGCAGTAGCTTTTGGGCTGCCTCTCCCGGCACTCCCCTAAAAGCTGCCTGGCACGCACTCAGGCCTTTTTCTTCTTCAAATAATTTAGACGATTTTATGTCTAACTTTGTTTTCCAACATCCTTGTGCGTGGAGAAAAAGAAACCAGACAAAGCAGGGATCTGCCTCGTGAGCCTGCAGCATTTCCATCCCGTTCTTTGCAGAGGCAGAGTGGCTTCGACGTTTGGTTGGAGATGAAAGAAAAGACAATGACAGATTAGCATGTGAGCTGGTGTCCCAGTGTGGATGGAGGGGGAACTGCCTTCCCTCTGCATTTGGTGTAGAGGCTGTCATATGGCCAGTGTGTGTGTGTACATATATATTATACCTATGTGTGTACATGAACAATGATACCCCATCACGTACAGCCCCAGCACCACAGAGGCAGCAGGAGAAGAGGGGGAACACCACAGCCCCTTTTCCAGCAGCCACCCCTTGGGAGCCACAGGATACCACCAAGGTGCCCGGGTGCGTGCTGAAGGCCCAGGGATGACGTGGTCTCTCTCTGAGATGGAGAGTCATTTCAAAAAGAGGAAAAGAGCTCTTTCAGTCCTCTTTTTCCAGCTGAGAGGAGAGCATCTGGCACCGCTACTCTGATTCATGAAAATCACTCTGACCTCTCATATGGAGAGTCTCAGCTCTCAGAAGCCAAGAGAATTGTGGCCTCATCCCTGAACTCAGCTATTTTACCTGTTCTCTCTCCAGATACTCTAAATAAAGCACTCCATGTACTGCACTCAAGGCTCCCTCGTTTCGCTCAGTAGGCAATGACAGCTTGTTCTTTTTGATTGCCATGCAAAAATTCCCACTGTCCCTTGCTTTCTGTTTGCTTCTCTCCTGCATTCTGCAAAGAGGGGTATGGGGACCTTGGTCCCACTCCTGCCTGCACTGGGAAGGGAAAGGAGGGATTCCCAGGTGCCAACTCCATCCCCAGCACTGATGGCTGCAGAATAAATCCTGCATCCCTCCTCGCACACCATCCTCTTCTCAGCTTGATGCCGAGAGGGAGAAGAGAGTAGTACATGATGGATAAGCTTTAAAAAGCAGACCAGGGTCACAGCTTTGTCTATAAAAAGTAAATAATGTGAAGAGCTGAGCCCCATCTCCCAGCTGGCACGCGAGGAGCCGAGGACGTGCTCTGCCTTGTGATGGGGATCTCCCTTGGGACCTTGGACCCACCAGTAAATGAGAGACCTGTGTGGCAAGTGTTTGGTGCATAGCCCGGGGCAACAGCCTTGGAGCAGGGACCACTAATGGGGAGTGACTTGAGGGGTGTGAAGAGATTTGCTGCTTACATAGAATTTCCTCTTCTTCTTGTGTTTCCAGTTGGCACACAGTGCTCTTGATGGCTTGTTCTGAAGGGCTTCGAATGTAAAACTTCCCCAGCTCTGAGCAAATGTTGCTGGGTGACTAAATATGAGGTAGGGGAAGCACTGAAAGGTCTGGTGGAAAGGGGTGCTGGTGGAAGCAGGTACACCCCATGCATGACTGCCATCCCACCTGGTGGGATCAGCCAGGCTGATGTTTCACAGCTGGAAGTGGCAAGGAGGGAAATGTCTTTGGTGTCTGGGCGTGCTGAGACAGCATCCCACCCTCGCAGGAGCTCTGCAGCGTCCCAACCGCCTGAGTCAGCAGCTGCTGAGAACAACTTGACCTTGTGTGGAAAGAGATGTCAAACAAATCTTTGTGCTCGTCACACATGGCTTGAGACACACGCGCAGCTCCCGCAAATCAATCTCTCGCCTCGGCCTGGCCATGTGATCCCTTGCTGGGGAGGAACGTGAGGCTGGTGATGCTACAGCCACCTCCTGCCCTCAGTCTCCGGAGCCCTGGGGTGTAATGGGGTTATGGAGAAGCTTCACTGAGCAGCACCCCCGGGATGATGAGCAGGTCATATGAGCTCGGGCAATAACATTTAGCACCATAATTATGCTTTGAAATGTCCTTGGAGAGTCTGCAAGGGCTACAAAGAAAGGAGAATGGACAAAATGTGTCCTTAATGGGGTAGTGCCTTGTATCCCTACAAATGGCTTTGGAGGTGTGAGGGGGCAGAGAGGGACAAAAGGAAATCCCAGCATATTAAAGTTTTCCAGTGTGTGGAAATGAAGTGTTTCTGGGCAAACGATGGAAACTGCTGTCACACCCATGTAGTGGAGCAAAGCCTTCAGCCCCATCACTGCAGTGTCCCCATGCAGGGGGACTGTCCTCCAAAATTCAGCTCCATGTGTACTTTGGCAGCATTGGCCGCCTCCTTACTCTGCTGTTTGGGGAAGGCAGGACGTTTAACAGGCTTTTTTTGCGCAAAGGCATAATTATACTTCCCTGATTAATCTTCAGGCTGAGTCGAGTGCTTGCCATCAATCTTTGAAACAAACATGTCTATTTATATTTTAATTATCTTTCTTCTTTCCTAAAGTTCAGGTTGATTTGTGCTTCTCCTACATATTTATCAACAGAGTGATTCTCTCCTTGCCTTTTCTGGCACTTGGCTGGTGAGAGCATGGTGTGTGCCAGCAAGGGGTGGCCAGAGCATCACTCCTCGGTGCCAAACCTCTGTTTTGGGTTCATAATGACTCGCATTTGTGAGCCCTTGGTCATGGCCTGGCGGGAGGACCCTGCTTCCAGTGGCGCCCTGGCCTAGGGGACAGAGAATCCATCTCCAAGGGAGCGTGGAGGCTGAATTTCAGAGCGCCTGTTTTCCCTGGGCAACAGCTCCAGCCATCCTTTCATTTCCAGCAAGGCACTGTAATTTGTAAACATTAATAACCATTATTACTATTAAAAGGAAAGAAAGCAAGTAGCCCTGTAACTAATTACTTTAAGTGTTTTCAATGAGCCGCAGTTCAGCTCCTTTATAAAACCTCCCGCTGCGCGGACCAGATTGTCATTACGATCGGATCTTTCCTTAGACCTATTAATTTTGCCCGGAATAACAGCTGAACAGATGCGGGGAGAGGGCTACTCTGATTAACATCATTCTTTTCAAAGCCCGCGTGCTCCCCAGCCGCTCCCAGATCTCATTACGGCCGGAGGAGGCAGGCGCCCATCGGCCACCGCAGCAGATGCCGCTTCGCAGAGACGAGGCCCCTCCAGGGGATGAAGCCTCCTCCAAAAAATCAATGGGAATTACCAGCCCTGGTGCCACGTTCCCTTCCCTCTGCAGCGGGCGAATGTGGGGGGCTGCCCGGTTATGTCCGTTTTCTGGCCGGGGAGGCTGTATTTTTAAGAAATTCTCTAAACCTGCGGTTTGTTCACAAATCATTAGGTCGTACGGGGTTTTTTTGTTTCTGAGCGCCTCCGACACCATCTCCCTCTTCCTCACCCTGATCGTTCCACAGGGGGAAGTTGCATTCCTCACCCATGGCTGGTGCAGCAGGGACAAACCCTTTTCCAAAGGACCATTAGGTGATGAAATACGTTCCCCTGCCCTCGTGGGTGCCCACGTGCTGCTTAAATGAAGCTTTTTAACTGAACGTGGTGGTGGCATTCCACATGGGGGAAATTGCTCCAGTATTTACTGCTATTAAATTAATTTCTCAGTAGAGGATTTTAGACTCTTGTAATTCATGAGGATATTTTCAGTCCTGTTTACTGTCTGGTGCTTAAAAAAATTGTCTCAAGCATTTGTTTGCCGAATATAACGCTGTTATTACATTAGCTTCCTCTCGCAGGAGAGACAGGGGTTCATTAATGTTGATGTGGATCTTATTGTATCTCTGAGCTCTCCAAGCAGTGGGTAATTTTTCATAACATATGTGTGGCAATATTCAGGCACAGAAGGATAAGTGGAAAATGGTTGTAGCCTGGCACCTGTGTGTACCCTGAGCGACTGCACAGGGCGGGGGGGAAATTCTCCAAGTCCTTTAAAAATATATATACACATATATATATATCCTGGAGTATGCAGTTGGCCCATGGGAATCTCATGAGGTTTAACAAGGCTAAGTGCTGGTGCTGTACCAGGGTGGGCAGGCCCTGGCACAGGGTGCCCAGAGAAGCTGTGGCTGCCCCATCCCTGGAAGTGTCCAGGGCCAGGTTGGACGGGGCTTGGAGCAACCTGGGCTGGTGGAAGGTGTCCCTGCCCATGACAGGGGTGGAATGAGGTGAGCTTTAAGGTCTCTCTATGGGTCTATGATTGTATGTTTATACAGTGCCCCAGCTGCAAAGGGAACTCATCCCTCCAAGCAAAAGTGCCTTCATGCCTGGGCAGGGACTATAAAAAATGGGACAGAGCTCAAGCAGAGAATTATCTCTTGTTTTCAAAGAATAGATACCCAAGTGCTGAAAGAGACAC